>JASVER010000008.1:9797495-9841732 GCA_030449065.1 Oceanodroma leucorhoa | reverse complement strand
GCGGTCGATGGCCGCGGCGGAGCCGGCGGGGCGGAAGCGGCGGCCCAAGGGGCACTTCGCGGCGGGGCGGGCCAAGCGGCCCCGCGGCGGCGGGCGGCAGCTGGAGGCCGGCATGCGCGGCATCCTCATCACCTGCAACATGAACGAGCGCAAGTGCGTGGGGGAGGCCTACAGCCTCCTCGGCGAGTACGGGGACCTGCTCTACGGGCCCGAGCAGGTGCGTGCGGGCGGGGCCGGCCGGTCGCTCGGTGCTGGGCTGGGGGGGACGCGGCCCCCCTCAGCTCCTGCCTCCCGCTCCCCGCAGCCTGGCAGCGCTGGCGCCGGCGGGGGAGGGAGAGCAGCGCCGTGAGGCTTTCTCTCCCTTTCTGTATGTAAAAAAACCTGTCTGTGGTCACCACAGACACGGAAATGCCGGTTTCTGTAAGCAAACGCCAGCGCAGGCCCGAGGACTGGCTGGAGAAAAGGCCCTTGCCCATCACCTCCAGGCCCCCGGGCGTGGTGGTGCCTTGCTGCCGGTTTTTAAGTTGTGGGCACTGTTGCTTGGTACTGACTAAACAAGGGACGTGCCTTGTGTGAAGTTTTCAGACCACGAGGAGCGGCTGTCTGGAAGCGAGAGGGAGGAGGACGAGGAYGATGTTGAGGCTGCCCTGAAGAAGGAGGTCGGCCAGATCCGCGCCTCGACGGAGCAGAAGCTGCGGCGGTTCCAGTCGGTGGAGAGCGGCGCCAACAACGTGGTCTTCATCAGAACCCAGGGCATAGGTGGGACATCAGCAGATGCTGCATAATGCTGGGGATAAACTGCTCTGAACAGTGTTAGTAACAGGCCACAGAGCGTGACTTCCAGCAAACTCGTGTATACCAAACAAATACAGGGTTTCACCTTCCCTTTGGCATTGCCACTGAATTTTGTCATTAGCGGAGTCACTAAAGGTAGAGGAGTCTGCTTTGACAAAATAATCTTTTATTATCCAGTTTTGGTATAGTAAAACAACTCTTTACAGGAGAGGATTTGAGGCTGACAGCAGTGCAGCCAAGCATGCATTTCCCCAGCTTATTACTTAGAAGGGGGAAGAAGGGAGAGAATGCCTTCAATTTGTTTCTCATACCTAGCTTTTTTTCTTGTAGAACCTGAGAACCTGGTGCACCATATATTAAAGGATATGCATGCTACTAAAAAGAAGAAGACAAGAGTCATTCTGCGCATGCTGCCCATTTCTGGAACTTGCAAGGCTTTTATGGAGGATATGAAAAAATACACAGAAACGTTTTTTGAGCCTTGGTTTAAAGCCCCTAATAAGGGTACTTTTCAGATTGTTTACAAAGCTCGTAATAACAGTCATATGAGTAGGGAAGAAGTAATTAAGGAATTGGCAGGTATGTATGGATTTCACACAGAGCTAAGAACAAGTATATAAGCAGCTCACAACTGCATGCATAACATAGGTCAGATTATTAAAAGTGGTCTTAATGGGCATACATATTTGTTGTTTAAAATCTGTATGTTGAATTACAAAAGCTTCTCTAAGACTTAAAAAAGTTTGACATCAATATTCCTTGTTGGTATTGATGTCTTAAGAGACAAGAAGCAGAAGAGAGTACGGCGTTGAATATGATTTGGAGTGTCAGTTACATGTGCTTTGAAATAACTGCTATCAGGCTTTCTCTCTGGATGCTATATTGAAGTAATGTGTTACTATTTCCACTGAATGTATGACTCGGAAAATAGCTCCACCTTACTCGAGTATTTTATTTCTTGGTGGGATAGTTTTTCAATTACTTCAATCCTACTGGTGATATATTCTAAGAGTCCTGCTGTGTTCTGCTATTTTAAGTAATTAAAAAACAAGTAATTGGTTATAACTAAGGGGGATGTTGCCTTCTCTCTCTCAACTTCTATCCTTTCAATAGGGCATGCTTATGCTCTGAAACAGTTTTTCCAGCATCTTTTAAACTACATCTTGTTTTACAGGAATTGTGGGCAGCCTCAATCCAGAAAACAAAGTCGATCTTAATAACCCACAATATACAATTGTGGTGGAAATAATAAAAAACGTCTGTTGCTTGAGTGTGGTGAGAGACTATGTTCTGTTCAGAAAATACAATCTACAGGAGGTGGTGAAGAGCAACAAAGAAGACACAAAACAAAACCCATCAAGTCTGACAGAAGACCAGAACTCAAAGGTAGTAAAACCAGAAACTGAGGAGGAGGAGAAGAGCTCAAAAGAAGTAAAACAGGAGAACAAGAATCAAAGTGAAATAGAAGCTGAGCCCAAGGGGAATGATGTGCTGACAGTGTAGAAAATGTGGTAGAAGGGAAAGATAAACACAATCGAAACCTATTTAAAAAAAGTCGCCCTAGAGTTCTGAAAGGGCGTTTTAAAGAGGAGAGTGGGTTTTGTTTTGAAATCTTGTTTTTCAAATCCACATGTGTAAGAATTTTAATGCTCGTTGCAGGTGGAGCTGACATTACAGCAGATGTAAGAGTGCTCAAGAGTGCGTCACCTTTCTGGTGAAGCTTGCTGTCATTTTTCTACGGCTTTTTTCTGCATTGCCTTTACCTAGCACAGAAAGCACCTGTGTGTGCATCCATATGTAAACGTGGCCATCCTGACATATATTGACTCTCCTTTGTTATATCTGATGGCTACAGAAATCAAAAGGCAGTGCAGAATCAGCTCTGTCAGGAAGTATTGACAGAAGTGAGAGATATGAAAGAGTTGCTTGCAGAGGGTTTTTAAGGAAGTGATCCAGAAACATTTTTCTGTGTGAACAACAGAATGAGCTAAAACTGATCATTTCCCGTATGATGGAGGGTTATATATATATATCTCTCTATACACACATCGCTCTAGAAGGATAAGTCTTGAAAGCGAATGGGAAGAACGGCTATGATCAAAATACTTGAATACTATGAGACGATTTAGAGTAATAGATTTGACTGTTCTAGAACAGTAGAAGTACAGTGCAGGCATTGCAGATGGTTTTAGCAAAAACTACGTGTGTTTACATTAGCTGTGTATACAGCAGTTACTGCTTTATAGGAGATGCTGTAGTCACTGAACAGAATCCTTYTGAGTAATTTCCTGCAAATAGCCTTTTGCTGCTCTTTCCAAATCCTTGGGGGGGGTTTATAAAGTATTTTTTTGTTTTTATTTTTTTCTTAGGTCTCAAAATTTGAATTTAAATACTGCTTGGAAACTTCTTATGAAAGAAGCTCTCCATTATACCATACTGGCTAAGGGGAATTAAGTTTAATTTTTGGTACAGTTTTAGCTTTACGGTATTAATTTTGTTTCAGATTGAAAGTAATGTTAGTGAGTTTTTCTGCTGTCCATTTGTTACAGCAGCTTTTTTGATATCCCAGTGACTTTTAAAAAACAACCAAAACCAGTGCAGCTATAACCTGCTTTCCAGTAGGTTTTTGAGTATGCTTCCTGTACAACTGTCTAGCTTTAGTATTTCATTTCTAGCATAAAAGCCTGTGGGTTGCTAATGGGAAAAGACTAATTTTGAAGAACACCACTTGTTACTTGTCTTGGTTTAGTGAAAAGGATGTGTTCAAATCTCTCAACAGTGTTTAATTCATATTCTTCTCTCAAAATTGTTTTAGAAGTTGGAAAATTAAGATGACTTTTTTCCCCTAGTCCTGTCTCCCTTACCAACCATTTATTAAAACTCTGCTTTCTTACCTCCATCGGTGTTTTCTTTAAATTGTAAAGCTTTTTGTGTGTGGCTTAAAACCAGCAATGTTGAGGTCACACATAGGAAGGAACCATTTGAGACCAGACACGAAGGCCAACAGTGAATGTTTATTGGTGGCTGATGTTGGTGATCACGATTCAAGACAGCCTACTTATATTACTAAGGACAAAGATAGACTCATGGGTAGTTTGTGGTTTTGTCTGGTTTTTTTCCCCTTCTATCYCTCGCTCATCTGTGTGTCTACAGGACCTACAGGTCTTCAGAAGAAAYGGCTGAAGAGCTACCATCCATTTGTCAAGTCTATGTCTGACATTTAGATGCTGCCTGTGCTGCAGTCTTAAAGATGTCTGCATTCTTTTACTTCTGACTTTTCGTAATTTGCACTTACTGAACATCCATTGTTAACATGTTAATTCCTAAATCTTGAAGCTTTCAAGATTCATACAAGCAGCGTGCTTAATTTGGATGCATGCAAGATCTGTGGCCGTTTCTGGGAACTTCATTACATACTATCATGTTTTCCTCATTTATAAGCCTCTTGTGAGTTTAAATATCTGGTCTTTTAGAATGAACACACTGCTCCTTCACCTGGTAATCACTTACTTCTACTTGTACCATAATTCTGAAAAGCATTAGGTGGCTGGAAGATATGTATGCATATGCCTTGCTAAGTAGGCTTGATTTTTGTTAAACAAGAACACAAGCATTTAAAAACTGTACAGTTAAGAGTTTTTAAACCTTGTGCATTATTACACAATCACTGCTTAACGGGTGAAATACAATCCTATGTTGGTGCGTACAGTTGTACTAGAAAAGCTCCATTATGARTGAAATTGATAGGGATAGGCTTTTTTAGATTGCTCATCAAAACTAAATCTGTCCCCACTCCTTGTTCCTCAGTTCATTCCGTCTGATTTTCCCAGCGATTGTCTTTGGCAGCTGCTGCACAAATTCAATCTGATTCAAAAGAGGAAAAAAAGTAAAATGAGCAGATTTCATTTAGAAATTTTTTTTCATAACAGCATAGGTCTTCATCCTGCTTAATTTAAATAATAATTTGGTGACTGGGGAAATAACTCCAATTTGGTTTTAGACTTGTGTTGTATCTATTATCTTCCAAAATCTTGTTTAAAATAATATTTGTCTTTTTTCTTGCACAGTACATATTTCGTCTTTTTTGTTTGTTACTGAGTTTGAACTGAGTCTAATCTTTCTGTTTCTAGCCTCTCCATGGTTCAAATAGGGGTGTGGTGGTGTTTTGTTTTTTTTTTTAATACACTCATGTTTACTTACCTTTCTGGGGTACTTGTATGGAGCAGTGACTTTCTTGACATGATCTTGGAGTTCACAGGCCAGTTTATTTGGATCTTGTGACTTAAAGGAAGCAGACAAGACTACAAAAGCTTTTACCACCTATAAAGGGAAAATAAATAAAAAATACGGCATTAATTAAACTACAGCAACCTATCAAATGAGGCAATGAATTGAGAATAAGGGAGTATTGCCTGCAGTACAGGCTTGCTGTATCACACCTGTGCTGTAGAGCAAAATTCGCTTTTGTGTACGCAAATTTAAAATTAGGATGAAAGGCTGTTTCTATGTTACATAAAAGGTCCTAAGTAATACATGATAAAGGTTTCAAACTCTGCTTCCAAATTTGTAAGAGTTCTGTAAAGGACTGTTCTAAAGTTCTTATATGCTGGGGCCTTTTCTGTAAACATATGTTGTTAAAGTATAGAATATAATTCTCCAGGCAGGGGGTCAAAGTGTACATCAATTCTTACCAGAGTCACCTTTATATTCAGTGTCATGTTCTTTAGGAAATGAAGGATTATCTTTTCATAAAAAAAAAATAAATAAATGGAATACAGGATACACAAACTACTGYTCCCCTCGCTTTGGGTAAAGTGATGGAAGAGTTTGTATAACTATATTAAGAGCCTTATGAATTCAGTGGCAGTTGAGTGTAAGCTCTGTCACACTGGGCACTTCATGAACAGGAGAGTGACCGCTCATCACCTCTCCTCTGGTGGGATCTGGGCTGCTGACAACAGCTGACTCMGCGACAGCTGGGTGCTGTATCAGGGCACTCTCTATTTCAAATGGTCCGACACGATACCTAGGAGAGAGAAATTAAATGCTTTGTAGGTGAAAGGTATATGGTTATTTTTTAGACATTTCTTGGCATTTTCACTGAAATCTACAAACCCGGAGGAGATGATGACATCATCAGATCTCCCCATAAACCATATGTATCCATCCTCATCCATGCTCCCTCTGTCTCCAGTGATATAGAAGTTCCCACGGACTGTGGAGGCAGTTTTCACTGGATCATCCTGTTGAACAAGCAACAATTAAATATTCTAAATATTGAGCAGCCTTAAGCTGAGTTTGGACACTACCCATAGTATCTTTCACTGCTTGTTTTCTGTTTCAAGAATGTAAGAGCTTGTGCTTGCTTTTTTCCGGAGGGGAAAACTGATCATATGGGCAGCTATAGAACAGAAGATCACACAGTAGGTCTGCAGAAGAATGGGGGAGAGAATGGAAGTTTCGTAAGTCAGAACACTGTCAAGTCAAGAAGAGCCACAGCTCTTTGGTGTTGCACCTGCTGCTGTTGGTATAAATACATACCAAGCTGCAGGCCTGAACTGGCTCTCCGGAAATTCACTTTTGGCTTACCAGGTATTGAGTGAAAAAAGTAAATGGCCGCTTGGCATCCATTCTGATAGCAATGTCTCCTTCTTTCCCAGGAGGCAGAACACTGCCATTTTCACCTATAATCTGCAATAGGAAAGGCAAAGGGGTGATTATAACTTCCCATTTTAAGAGAGCCATGTTCTAAAACTAACCAGCAGCCAACAGCTCAACCAAAAAAAATCAGCCCGCCCTGAATACCACTGTATGGTACTGAAACTTGTACGGTATGTTGTACTCGCTTGTGTTTTACTTCCTAATGAAATCAACAGCAAACAGAAAAGGGGACCACCATACCTGAACATCATAGGGGGGAGCTGCCTTTCCCAAGGAACCTGGCTTAATTTGCATTCCTTTCATATTTGCACATATCATTCCCTGTTGGAAAAGACAAACAACCAGCCCAGGTATTTTTCACTGTCCTTCCTGAGGCTATTCCTGTTCTTGTCCTATGCCCACTGTTGAGCTAGCATAAGATCTAAATCTTCCATCTGTGTGAGCCAAAACATTTGTGAACTTCAATTAAAGTCTTGGACAAAAAGTTGAAGATATTTTACAGCTTAAGTAGTCCTAGAAGCAGTGTCACAACCAAGCTGTAATTCTAAGCAAAACAATAAACCCTCTTGTAGGCAATTGTCATGTATTTTAATGCCATCTTTCTTTTTAGTCAAATACATAATGGCCAAGTTCCATATTTACCAAGAGGAATAAGATGTCTAAGTCCCCTAAGTAATAGCTGAGTTGTAACCCTTTACAAAAAAGCTGAACGTACAATTTCGGTTTGGCCGTAGCCTTCGTAGATAGTCAGTCCTGTTTGGCTTTTCCACTGTGCCATCACTTCTGGGTTGAGTGGTTCCCCGCCAGTCAAACAGTGCTTCAGTGTCTTGAATGCATACCTTCATAGACAGAGGACATGTTGCTGAGTATCACAGARCAGAAAGGGACAAATTCTGCTCTCCCTGACATCCGTATGTCCAACCCCATGACTTCAGGACACACCAGACTCTCCTAGAGTTAGGGTTAGGGTTGAGAGAAAGCCTAGAGCTCCAGTTGGAGTGGGGCTGGAAAGAGGCTGCCAAAGCAGTGAGCTGCAAAGATGCACAGGACTGATGGCAGTGCAGACACGTGTGCATTCAAGGGCTGAATACTGGCCTCTATTTACGGTCTGTAACGCCTCAGGCAAAATTTACTTTGGGTTGGAGGTGCCTGAGGGGTGGATTTTGTCACCTGTCTCTGCAGTGCTAAGGGAAGGGCTCTGCCTCCCTGCCTTCAACACAGAATTTCCACCACTCTGAGAGTTTAAGTGGGCCCGTAGAAATCATTGTTAATGAGCCAGGCAATAGCTTGAACAGACATGTCACGGTCACTTGTAACCGATGCGCGGTACCTGGTGAGGTCATGCTGTACCAACATGCGGTAGGCAGTTGGGGCGCTGCACAGAGTGGTCACTGGATATCTGCACAAGGTCTGACAAATTAAAAAAAAACCAAAAAACAAAAAGAGGGTTAAACAATATTGTTTTGGGAAACAACTTGCCACTAACTATTCCTTTCTATTCTGTATTAGGGCACAAATTACAAGACCTGATTGTAACCTCACTTACATGGAAAGCAAAGTAATTGCTGTCACTGTCAGTGCTCAGGAAAGATCATAGAATCATAGAATCATTAAGGTTGGAAAAGACCTTTAAGATCATCGTGTCCAACCATCAGCCYAGCACCCATGCCCACTAAACCATGTCCCGAAGCACCACATCCACACGTTTTTTGAACGCCTCCAGGGATGGTGACTCCACCACTTCCCTGGGCAGCCTGTTCCAATGTTTAACTACCCTTTCGGTGAAGAAATTTTTCCTAATGTCCAATCTAAACCTCCCCTGGCACAACTTGAGGCCGTTTCCTCTCGTCCTATCGTTTGTTACCTGGGAGAAGAGACCAACACCCGCCTCTCTACAGCCTCCTTTCAGGTAGTTGTAGAGAGYGATAAGGTCAAGATGTTACAGTGCCCCAAACATCAGCTGAAGAGGTAATACATTGACTGTGGTAAATCACTGGTGTACTTAATTTGTCCTGATGCTCACTTGAAGCACAACGACCATCCCTTGGTATGTAACCCTGGCCCTGGAGGTGCAACCTAAGTTTTGCAGGGGACTTCAGTAAAGCCCACATYTCACCCTAAGACAAAGTCAGGCACCTCAAAATGGAGGCACCTAAAATTAGAGGTTTCTTTTGAACGCTTTGCCTGTGTCAGTCTTTCGTCTGGCCCCACACTTTCTGAAATGGACTATCRCAAGGCTTTAGCCATGCTGCAATTCCCTCAGCTGTCCTAACAAAGGGCCTGACATGCGCAGGGCCAAGTCTCCGTAAGCTCTGGCTGAGTTAAGAGTAATGCTGTATTAAAAAGTTGGTTTGGACTGGCAAATTTATATATCCTCCTTTAGCTGGGACAGAACACAGGACATGAGTGCCTTGCTAGAAAAATAAAGATCTCAGCTGAGCCTCTGTTTTCTGACACATTTTTATTTCTCACCCATAACTCCAGCAGATGATTCACAGTCACTCAGGTAGAGCTAAGCCTTACTTTTTTTTTTTTTTTTAACCTCCCTTCTGCCTGCAATGAAAATTTGCTCAGAGAGGGGGGACAGGTAGCGATAAAGAAAAGCAAGGGGAAGACCTCTCATTCACCAGCCTTCACTTCAGCCACACTACAGGTAGAGCAGCCTCTACTATCAAACTTCGTTTTGTGCAGAGATGTGAAACCCCATGCACGTTGCAAGCAGGTGTTTACAAAAAAGAAAACCAAACTAGTAACTACCATTTTAGAAAGGAAATGAAAYGGGATTAAAATCCCCAAATAACCCCCACATGTTAGGGGGGGTTACACTTTTCCAGGTGCTTTGAGCCATTTGGGAACAGCACTCTTCCCTTTGTGTTAGATTAGAACTCAGATTGGCTTAAGAAGGTTGAAAATAATTTCTTTTATGAGCAAGTCAATCTCATGGCTTCAGTGTTTTCCAGTACTGACTTGCCTTTCTTAAGGGTCACAGCAGCGTAATTAAAATATTAATTTACATGTAATTCAGCTCATTTATCATTTCAATAGTGAAATACAGTAGGGGAGAGGTTTAAATAACACCAGTAACTCCTACTGATCGGAAGCAGCTGGTAATATCCTGTGCCCAAAAGAGTCATGCTGCAAAATCCTTCCTGTATCATATTCCTGTTCAAAGAACAATCACCTGTGGTTATGCCATCTTAAAACAGCTAATCCCATAAACCTGAGAGGCTYAGTTTTGTGGCCTGCCTGGAAAACAACATGAAATATGAGTAACTGTTCATTGTGAGCATGGTGTTCTTACATTTAAGATTGCTCTTGGATCAAACTGTGRCATGGCATGTACAAAAACACACGTGCCCTGGAACCATGGACCAAAAATGCTCCCAATAGCTGCCTTTACCCAAGCAGTGTCTGACATGTTCCACATGATGTCTGAGGGAGTCAAATTCATCCAGTATCTGTTGAAGACAAAGGTGGCCAATATAAGGGAGTCTGCAAGTGGAAATTAAAAAATGTGAGGTGKTTTTTTTTTTTTCGCTTAGAAAGGCACGGTAAATTTGATCCAAAACTCAAGAGCTCAAATAAATGCCTTTTCCTAGCCTTTATACCGATGGCAAAGATAAAGAAAATCAAACAGTATCCTAACTCATTTATTTAAATAYGTTATTTAGCCTGGATTAACAGGCAAGTAGTTTCTAACATGAAGCCATATACCATATCGAACAAGATCCTTGCTTCCTGGGTACAATTCAGCTGAGGAGACCAAAAGAAACGACACGTACAGTATTGTGGGAGCCTCATCATTGATCATGATTTTATCACATACAAAAACTCTTCTGTTTGCTTCACATTTCAGAGTTGTAAAGGCATAATAATCTGAATACTTTACCTTCCACAGAGAAAAAAACCCAGACCAAAGCTTCCATAGGAATGTTCAACCATTTTGGGGGAGCCTGTGGAGCCACTGGTAAAATAGATTGCCATTGGATCCTGGCTTTTTGTCTTCACGCAGTTATGGACAGCCGGGGCAGCCCTTATTAAAAATGAAAGGTTATATGAAACAGTGGCTGCTGTTACTCAGCACACTTAGCTTGGATCCTTTGTGCCCAGTACATGCAGGATTGTTTGTATAGTGAGATGTGAGGGCTAACAAACTACTGAGATCCCCTCACTCTTGCCCTGCTAGTTCTATATTAAAGTGTTGCTGATCTTGCTCTTTAACTATTCTCCATGTCCACCTTCTCCAGAGTAAAAACGCCAAACAGCTGTCTTTTGTTTGCCTCCCTTAACAACCACCATAAGGCCCAGCATCTTGTGTTTGACCAMAGTGCCCTCCAGAAAGCATATCTTCCAGCCTTAGTGTGATTAGCTGAGGGAGGACCCACCGCTTCTTTCGGCAGGTGGTCCCACCAGTTAATTAGCCACCATATGTGTGAAGTGTGGGGAGGCTGAAACTCTTGGTCATCTGGCACATGGGAGGAAAATATTTCTCATCTCATACTAGGATGAGAAAGCAAAACCGCTTCTTTTTCTCTGCCAGGATTGATGTTCAAAAAGGTTTTGCTTGGCATGCAAACGTTGCCCATGCCCGCGAGGCTGGGCGTGGGAAGTCTGTCTCCGCGGCCAGCACCTCCCTGTGCTGGCTGGCAGGCGGACAGGCTGCTCGGGAGTCCCGCAGCCTCCTGGCCAGTTTAGCAGCCAGCTAAGGCAGCCGAGGACACGGGGAGCTGGGAAGTCTGGGCAATTAGCCCTCTAGGTAGGCAGGCTGCCACTGATCTGGCGAGACAACGAGCAGGGCAGCAGCCCAGCACTCTGGGAAGACTGGGAGCCTGGCAGCTGAGCAACCCTGGAGCCAGACAGCCAGCACTTTGCAAGGCAGCCATCCGGGGAAACCAGACAGCCTACCTGCCTGACCACCACTGACCGCCTCTGCAGGGCTGACGGAGTTCCAGAYGATATTTAGGTTTTATCAAATCAATTTTACCCTCTGCCATGGAACTGAGCCATGGAATATTAGCCCAGCACGAAAGAGGATTCATCAAATTGMCTTGGCAATGTTTTAGTAGCGCTAGGAGGTTTGAGAATGCAGGGTTACTGCTTCCTCCATCTTCCGGTTTAGTGACGCTGAAGTGGGCAGTTGTTCAAAGGAGCAGATGGAAATACAGTGAGACTGTACAGAGTGCAGCACTGGTAATGCTAGTTCAGACACCTGTGGTTGTGAGAACACATGGTACATCTTATAAAGCTCTTAAAGTGACTGAAGAGCTTGGATCCCACCTTGAAAGAATGGTTTTACCTACATRGATGCTTTTAACAAAATATCAGCTGGTAAAATCACACCTAGGGCCTTGAGCAGATTGCAGCAGGGTATTTGCTTCCATTCCCCACTCTGCTTCTCCACCCCTTCTGCAGTCCCAYGCACTGCAGTGAAGAGCTGTCTGTTGGGTGCCATTTTAGTAGCTGCTTTTTAGCAGTGAGGCAGGTGGATTCCTGAACACGCTAGGTTCATTTTGCAGTGTGCTTTTTTAGCCTTTGATAGTGAAAAGCTATTCACATTAGCCTTCTTATCATCAAGTTTTAAGAATATGGATTGGAATAATTTGTATAGAATATTTTTCTTTGAGCTTTAGAGGGTAAATAGGCCACAGATGTCAATAAAAGAGGCYTTCCTCCCCATTTTTCCATATTATTTCATAGTCCTATGTAACAAACCTAGACATTATAAGACTGTACTTATTTTTTAATTAACAATTTGGCTATTCCCAAATATTCCTTTTCTTCAGAGAAAAGAGACTAAATTGCCTTCTCTCCCACCCCCTCAAAGGTATCTAGTTGATACTTGAGACACAAGTGCGCAAGTGTGTTTAAACAACATGAGAAATTTTCCACTAGAGATAACTATGATGGAGCTAAGGTAGAAGGCACTTACTTGAGCAAATCACTGAAGTTCAGCCACTCGGCCCTGCTGCTTTCAGATACAATTAGCTTCATTTTCAGAAACTGGCACTTAGATGCAACTGAGTCCACTGCAGGAGCAAGCACATCAGTTGTAATAATGCACTTAGCCTTGGAAGCCAGCAATCTATAGCAAATGTCTTGTGCTGTCAGTTGTGTTGTCCCTGGGATGATGATAACACCTGAAAGTGCAATAAAATGGGAAATTTATTAGGTATTTTTCACTTTCAGTCCTGATCACTTCATAGCTTCTCCTGATTTGTTGAATGCCGGCACCATTCAATCCAGAAATGAGAAGAAGGTAAAACAAGTCCCACACACCTGAACTTGAATACAAATGTGCAGATCTGAAGTACAAAATAGCTCCTGTTTCTACAAGATCCTTTACTCCAGGCACGATGTAAGTAGAAAGTATAACTTTGGGGCAGTAAACACTAACAGCTTTAACTTAAGTCTGTTGAAGTTWAATCAAATTGATTTAACACAACCAGATTGATTTAACACAATCAACACAAGGCACAGAAAGTGAAAGAAAAATGATGAAGCTAATTCCATCAGTCATAAGAGACTACCCCTGTTAGCCCCTTTGATTGTCAGGTGTTCAAGCTACAAAGTCAAATAAGAAATGTAATTGTTAAATGAATTGTTAACCAACTTTTGGCATAGAAGGCAACAATCTACAGACCATTAGGAATGATACAATTCACCTGTTCGCATACAAGCCACATTCAGCAGCCACCACTCTGGGATTCGGGGTAGAATCACTAAAACTCGGTCTCCTCTTTGCAGACTGCATGGCCCAGAGAGCACATTGGCCGCTTTTTGGGACAGGAAGCCCAGCTCTTCAAAGCTCCATTTAATTTCATCTCCTTTTCCATTTATCCACCACAGAGCTGGATTTGATGGTCCCTTTCGTTCCTATACACAATGCAAGGGTAAATAGCATGCTGGTTACTTCTGAGACTCCTGTAGTTCCTTGCAGAGTTTTTGGGATATTCCAGGCAGTGGAATCTGATAGTGTTACATATTCTAGGGCAGGGACATTAAGCATGTTTTGTTTAAAAGAGCCCTTTTCCAAGGTACTTAGAAGTTGGTGTGTGTATCTACTGATTTGCAATGCTCATAAATTACTTAGAGGCTTTTACGAACCCAGCACTGCACACACTGCTGAATCAGTCACAGAGACAAAGCACCATGTCCCCTCTGATGCTAAAGCAAATTGCCTCTCCTTTCTCTGCAATGTAAGATTATGTTAAAATAGCAACAGGGGAGGAAATTCTGGTCCCACTGAAGCCAGTGATGGTTTTAGACTTGACTTTGAGGATAGGGGCACAGTTTCACTAAAAATACTGAATCTACAGGGTCAGAAATGCTACCTTTTCTATTTGAGACCACTTGTCCAGCACATCACTTGCAAAATTAAAATACTCAGGCACTTCCTGTTCACAACGACTGATAGCTTCATAATCTTTGAAATTTAAAGGTGCAAAAGTCTTGTGATACTGGTGGAATAATCTGCGGAGTGTCTGGATGCTCCATGGGGACCGCAACACTTGAAATTCAAGTAAAATCTTCATGGCACAAAAGCAGATATATGGGGGCTTTTGGAGACGATAACCATCAGAACTATTTTTTAATGATTATTTCCCTCCTACAAAAGACAGAAAAATCAATAATAATATTATGATGTGCACATTCCCAAATGAGCTGCTGGCTCCAAATGGAACAGATGTATACAGAGCAGCAAGTCCACCTCCTTATGACATTTTACGCCACCTCTCCTTATAGGTGAGCTAGAGCTCTGATAACCCTTTTAAGTCTCCTGCTTTTTCATCTGCCCACAGGTTTTTCAGAGAATTCCCCTTGGAGCTGACAATTCCCATTCTGTCCAACCAGAGTAGGGGCTTGAAACTGTGAACAGCTAGGTGTTTCAAAAMCAAAACAAAACAAACCCAAACCAACAAAAACCAGAACTTGCCAGGACTTGTACCCCCTATTCCCATGTTTTAAGTGCCACAGCAGTCTCAGCCAGCCCTACAGTCCTACAAGGCTACTAATGGCAAACACAGATTTGGTTGCAGGATGGATGCCATCTTCTGTTCCTGKTTTTTGCCTCAGAATCCAGGATATAATCATCACACACAACTACTCAAAGACCAGGGTAGTCACTAGCAAGCAGGGGTGAGGGGTCTGTGCCTTTAGCCAATATGAGATGTGATAAACATCCTTACTGTTGCTTTTGTTGCTAAAGCAATAAACGTTAACCAGAAGTATGTTCCACATTGCACCATTTGCTCTGCCTTCCTTTTGCCCAAAGAAAAGATTGTGTCCCTTCCTCCCCCTGGCTTTTGCCTTGTATTAGTTGGATAGCGAAGTATTATGAATAACTCRGAGGCCGTTTTCCACATTCTATTATTGATTAGTTTACCGGACTAATGCTTTTGCCACATCTGCATTTGTCCTTAAATATAGAGAGTTGCATTTGATTTCACAAAATACCATTTGTAGTTGTGTATTACCCTGAAAACACTTTGCAAAAGAGTGATGTGAATTAGAGCCATATGTATGGGAACACGGTGCTCAGGATACATTCAGCTTCTGAGACTAAAAGATATAGATGGAGGCTTTTTGTTTTTTCACATAGTCTGCTTATAACATATCGCTTCTTATCTCTATCCTTAACAGGTTACTAAAAAAGCCTGATTCCAGAACTCATGGTTAATCAGTGAAACCTTTGTAGAATTTGCTGCCGTTTTATTTTTCCCTTAGATCTGAGCCAGCAACTGCAGACTCAGACCTAGAAGATGTTCTTGCAGAAAGAAGCTACTTCTTCAGTCTGCTTGACACAAAACAGAAAAGTATAACTGCTCTCTGGTAGTCTACCCTCCTTCATAAAAGTGAGAGTCATGTGAAGAAAGAGGAATAAAACACAGCTTTATAGATTATTTTTTTTTTTTACATTAGCAGATGGCATCTTTCATCTTTTCATTTTTTCATTTTTGAGAAGACTAAGTATTTGAACAACTACTAAATAAAAACTCATTTCTCAGGGTGTTTAAATAGGTTGTGCTTACCTGGAGATGTTATTTGTGATCAGGTGAGACTTCTTTCAACTCCTCCTCATGTATCTTGCCTGGTACTTAATTGGCAAGTATTGCCTCCTCCTGGCTCACTCTAGTTCTCTGAGCGGTTTTAGCCCTTCCTTGGTATCACACATCACGTTCCGTGGTGGGGATTACTTCCCCCCGAGAGCACAGATTTCATTTCTCCAGTTACCTTCTGAAGAAAGGCACAATCACTGAAAAGGTTGAGAGAAGATGGAGATGACTGCATTTCTGGTTCACTGCCTTTGGAGAATGGATAATCCACCATACATTAATATATAACTCTATTCTATGGCACCAATGACTGGAAGTGGCAACAGTGGGGCTTTATTTTCAGATTCTGGAGTTAAACATAGTATGAGAATTGGTATGATAAAGATATGAAGATTTTAGTAAGCCTGGTGCCAATAGATATCACCTGTAAGATCTGAGGGACACTTCTGTGGAGTTCAGATGTGGGCCATCAGCTCCAAGGGGGACAATTAAAACTCAAACTACAGAGTCATTGCTATGAAACAGGGTGACAAAGGGATGAGATACAAAATCCATGCTCTGGAAGGCAGCAACATRATGCAGGAACTCCAGCTATTCAATTATGAGACACTTAGTTTAGGTGAATTTACTACAGTCACAGTACAGTCTGCTAGTATTACTACTGCAGGCAATAAGCCCTGCAAGGGGAAAATATTTTTAAACTAAAACCTAAGTAAATAAAGGCTATACATAAGCATACACATAGACTATATAATATATATAGACTGTATATAAATATAGGTATTTAAAAGACATGTAGATGTGGCACTTAGGGACATGGTTTAGTGGTAGACTTGGCAGTGTTAGGCTTATGGTTGGACTTGATGATCTTAWAGGTCTTTTYCAACCTGAATGATTCTACGATTCTATATAGAGGCAATAAAGGGTATAATTAAGGATCAGAGTCAGGAAACAGTCAGAGATGCTGCTAGAAACAACAAGCACAGATAGCAGTCATGGAAGTAATGGACTATGGAGAGACAGAACCAGGCAGTTAGAGCCCAGGTGTGGAAACTCTGCAGGCATCAATGCATGGCCAATCTTCCAGGAAAACCACTGAATTGCTATCTGTTGTATCTGAAAGCTTTGAAGTCACTTTTCCAAATGGAATGTAACCTCTGAAATTACTCAGAAGTAAACTATCCAATTTGGCATCAGTGTCTTTGCACAAATCATGTACAACCTCTCTCTCCCTGTCTTTTCYGTCTCGTTGTGGACTCGTAGCCAGCTACCCCGACCTACTGCTGGAGAGTTCACTGCTGGGAGATGACCCTCCCCAGCTTGCTAAATCACATATGATATTCTGAAAAAGCAGATACTCAAGGCTAAAGTAATTACAGGCTACCTGTCTCTCATTTTAACACTTTTTAAAAAGGGCATACAGCAGACTGCCTGCAACCAACTSTTTACTGATGTTAAGGTGAGCTGAAAAGAGAATTACCCCATTTTTCTGATCTGACTGCTATTTAACTGGTTCTGCTTCTCCTCTTACCATTTTTCAGTCAAGATTGGGAGCAAGGATAACTATGTCTGAAGGTGCCTGGAAGCCCATGTACTCAGTCAGAGAAATTAAAATGGACAGGGCAATGACAACCACATGAAACTCCCAATGAAACCTGGAGAAAACCACAATGCAGTGCTCAGTTCCTCACTTTACTGTGGCTGTTAAGTGGCTTTTGAGCTGTGTAATACACACACAAAGAGCCATTCTGAGCACATGGTCTTTCTAGCGTATGTACACGAGAGGGCATTAAGACCATCTTCAACCCAATGTGGAGAGACTGAAATCAATCAGTGAGTTTGCTCACAGGCTTGCAAGGCARCCAGATTTGGCCCTTTTCCCAGGGTAAAACAGGGTAAATTCCTAAGAGCACTCAGGGGTTTACAGCAACAACTCTACTGACATCCCCCTGGCYGCCTGCGCCATGTAAGTATATTTTGAGACACACAACACAGCTGCTACTGTTTGGAAATGTCACTAACCATTATTCAGTGCAGTAATGATGGGCGACACACACACAGACTGGTCAGCCTAATTCGTCCTCAAAGTCCTAGAACAAATGARTAAGAGGTATGACAATCCCCAAACAGTGAGCGTACTATAGCAGCCTTCCACCAGCACACGTGGAAAAAAACACTTGACCAGTGATTTTCATGGTAGTAGCAATGAAATCCAGAGAAGTTTCTCATTTGCTCACCAAAATGTAACTACCCGCTCCCAGAAAGTAGAATTCAGACCAGCTGGTGACACGAACGTAGTAGAAAACCACCCAAGGCAGATGATGGAGTTCATCTCTGGCATGTCTGTTGCTTACTTCAAGTACACCACTTTGGACAGGAGGCAGACTAAAGACTCTCTGTGGAATGAGTCTCCAAAGGACTGATTAATAAAAAAACCAAAACCACCTCCTTTCAGTCACTTTTGTAATTTCCTTAAAAAATGTATTGCTCTTGGCATGCAAATACTCTGGAGAGTGGGGTTTATTTTTCATTTGAGGTCTAATTCTGCTCCTAAAGAAATAAATTTTCAACTATCCCCTGATTTCAGTAGTCCAAGCTCAGATCCATTTAGATTGATGTAATCTACACGGATGAAGCATTTTGTGCATTTGTTTTCTCTTTGTTTTTGACCTCAGGCAATTATGTGCTTTGTAGCTGGAAAGCAAAGCAATATCCATTTCAGAGCTTAAGGGCATGAAAGAGGCGAGATCCACCTGCAGAACCCTCCTGGCACAGCCTCTCCTAGGACTTGTGTTTGTTTGCCAGTTAATAACTCAATTAGTTGTCCTGAAAGGTCATCAACAGCTTTACTACACAGCACGTTTGCTATTTTCCCAGGCTCTTGGTACAACAGCAGATGTGCTTATGGGCACCACATAGTGGGTTTATAGCAGAACCAGGAAATTTTGAAATAAATAACCCTGGGTTTTTTTTGGTTCATTGGTGGTTTTGTGCTCCCAGGAAATACAGCCTTGGTCATAGAGTTCAACTACTACTTGTATCTTCTGAAGCAAGAATAAAGAGCACACAGGCTGTGCTGTAGCAGCACTGTGTGAGGTGCAAGTACTACAGAGGGGTAACAAGAAATGTGAGATGTGACCTAACAGGGATGATCTAAACCTCTGCTGCACCCATATCCACGTAACTGTGCCTGACTGTTATGGAAATATCTCACACTCTGAACTGACTACTCAATCCAGGAAATCCTTAATTATATTTAATCCTGAAACTGTATGTGACCCAGCACTGGCTAAAGCTGGAAGTCTGATCATCAACAATCATTAAAAAGCATTCTCACAAAATAATATTTGACACATAGTTGTATACTTTGTGGCTTTCAGTGATAACAATGCAGATACAAAAAAAAAGGCAAAAGCTAAAGGCAAGTCTGATTTCCTCTCTTGTATCACCATTTTCAAAACAGTTTCTCCCACATACATTTAAAATTATAGGGAATATATTGCTTTAGAAACACCCCAAAGCACCGGAACAAAAATTGGTATCTTCTACTCTTATTCAGAAGGTTGTCCACCACCTCTTAAGACTGATAGGGAACAGGATGCCAGAAGGCAGAAAAGCAGTCCAGGATGAGCGTGTTCTGATCAGGAGCTCAGCAGCAAAGCTAAGCTCTTCCCCACTCTTTGTTCCTTAGTTTCTTCCTTTGGATTTTCCCAGAGATCGTCTTTGGTAGTTGTTGAACAAACTCGAACTCGTCTGTAAAGAGAAATCACAACAATACTTAGCACTTTGACACAGCTTGATTCCAAGCTGTGTTCCTTTTCTGTGTCAAGCTTGCGATTTTAAAAGCTGCAGGCTCTTTTGAGGATGAAGCAGGCAGGCAGCACATCAGTCCCAGTGCCCAACAAAAAGAACGAGTTACGTTTTAGAGAAACAGAGCTCATCAGTTGGGTGACTCAGTAATWCCTCAAATCAGTAGTGCAGGATAATCACACACCACTGAATTTGAGCACAACTTGGACTTCAAAGGGAGCAACTAAGGGGCTTATCTGGTTGCGTGAAACCCTGGCCGACAAGGCAGAGCTAGGGCTCCTKCCCACACACCAAACAGAAATGTTTTGATTCACCTGTTTGTCTCTTCATTTTTTTCTGGTCAAGTTCAGGTTTTGTATCATTACAAAACTGCACTAACGTGTTGGTGAGTCTGACTGACCCAATGTATAGATTGGGAAGTCTGCGACGGCAGCAGAGAGGAAATCTCCTGAGCGAGACCTTCCCTGCTGTAAGGAGCAATTTACGCCACTAGAACAGGGCTCAGGGGAAAATCTAGCCACATCTGTTTAAAGCCTGACGTAGACCGGTACCAAACCCCAAGAATCTGTTCCAGGATTATATTTTTAAGAATGCTTTAAAAGCAGTTACTTCCCAAGCTCATAATTAGTTTATGTTAAAAAACTTATTACTTACATAGAATAAATGGATTACATGAACAATCTGATTACTTCACTTCAGACAAAATGGATTACTTTGCCAAAAAAGTACTTACTCACATTTGAAATCTGAATGTGCTTAAAAAGAATCAGATTCTGAAACTGTGACCAGATTACATTTTTCAACATGTTTTTATGATTACACTTAAAAATCTAATGCTATTGCTAATTATTGCGCTCCAAAAAATAGGATTACATTTAAAATATCCAACATGTTTTCCCTCTGTTCTGATTGAATCAAGGAGAGAAAAATTAATCTCCCAGAACAAAGCTGTTACTCAGGAAAAGGGAAGGGAAATTTAAAACCCTGCATCACTGTTGTTGGAACCCTGTGCAGAAACTGAGGGAAGCCAAAGACAGCAAGTGAAGTCTTTTTGGAAGACTTTTGGTGGGAGCTGGCGTATCATTGCTTAGCCAGGTGGGCCTTATCCTGCTACTCCTGACAAACTATTCATGTTTAACTCTGAATGTGGATGCCCTGGGGTTCTTTTCAACCATTCTAGATACTCTGCTAGGGGAGTTTGATTCCTGCCTCACCTGGAAAGGCTGTTCTACTCTTTACCTCTGCACAGCCCACTGCCACCAGTAACGAGCTGTGAAAATCGTGCTGAGATCCCCCCAAACCTGCCCTACACTTTAAGCCTGATAATCTGCAACCGGAGCAAACTGTGATAACTCTGCTGAGGAATTTGACAGGCTATTGATTGCTGCCAGCTGAGGCTTTCG
The DNA here is from genome assembly GCA_030449065.1 of Oceanodroma leucorhoa. Taxonomy (NCBI): domain Eukaryota; kingdom Metazoa; phylum Chordata; class Aves; order Procellariiformes; genus Oceanodroma; species Oceanodroma leucorhoa. The sequence continues at coordinate 9,821,010 of JASVER010000008.1, read as the reverse complement.
CCCACGCTATAGTATTCAAACCCTCTGTTATTGTAACATCCAAGCATTATCTTYCTCTGTTCAGTTAGTCATTCAAAATGTCTAGAAATACATTTAATATTTTATAACTGTATTTAATTTGTAAAATCTGATTCTTTTGTTTAAAATAATTAGAATACATTTATGCTCATAGATGCAATTTGATTAGGTGAAGGGATATTTCATTTCTCTGTACATAATCACACTGAAATCTAATATAGGTTCATCTGCAGTTTCAATGTAAGAAGACAACATCGGATCCCATCAGGATAGGCCTATGACATTCAGCTAAGCCGTGTTTACTTATGTAGCTAGGATGGGGTCAGATTTGCAATGTTACATTTCAAAACCTGATTAAAAGAGGTTCCAGGAGAAAAAAAGCAAAATTCTACTATTCCAAACTATAACCCGGTGGTATTTCTAATCTGATTATTAGGTTTGATTAGAGGAGTTTTAATTTTAGGGTGCATTGCCAGGAACTACTTGTATATTCAGAACTCAGTGATACTTACCTTTCTCGGGTATTTGTAAGGTGCAGTAACTTTTTTTCACATGCTCTTGCAGCTGAAGAATTAATTTTTCAGGATCATGAGATGTAAATTCAGGAGACAGAACAATAAAAGCTTTTACCACGTAAAGGAGAGAGCTAGAGTAAGGCAACACTCAGCAATCGCTAACTTGATGAATAATGTTCAATAGAAAAACTAAGATGGATAACGCAATTTTCTACAATCAAATTTCTTTCGAGCCAGTAGAAATACAAGTTTCCGAGCCTGATGCTGAACAACTTTTTGGTTTTTATCGCTTATTGAGCTCCACAAACAGGCCTTAAAACTAGTTATAGTGCATAGTGGAGTTCCCAGCAGACAGGAATTCTTCACTGGTGTCTGGGCAGCCATGTCATGTCCTCACAGTGTTCAAGGAGAGAGGTGACTTAGGTAGGCCACATTTGCTTAAGGGCCTTCCTAAGAATAGCTASGGGACGTTGCTTCAAGGTATAGGATCTCATTGCGATTCAGAGAAGCCATTGCCAGAGTTTCAAGTTGGCCTAGGTGCCCCTAGTTTTTCTGAAATCAAAGGGAAGTTAGATGCCTCTTCGTCTCCTCAAATGTATTTGAAAATGCCGGTCTACATCTTTACAATGTTAATATAAGCCAAGATTTCCCTCACAGGCATAGCTATTTCTCAATATACACATACATTAGATGTTTTAGGTAGCTCCTAATATCAATGTCCTTACCTCTCCTCCGATGGGGTCTGAGCTGTGGACAAAAGCTGCCTCAGCTCCTGTTGGATGCTCTATCAGGGCATTTCCTCTCTACTTCAAGCAGTCCAGTGCGATACCTAGAGAGGAAATAGGAATTTGGTATTAAGAAGCAGAACTGCGCAAATAATTCTGAAATCTTGGTTTCAGTGGTAAACCAAACCTGGTGCTTCTGAGATCAGTTATGATGCCTTCAGAGATGTGTGAAAAACACAGGTTTTTGTAAGCTAAGCATACACGTTTGGAGGGAGGCACTTCAAAAGTCACCAGTGAACTGAAAATATTCCCCAAAAAGTGTTTGATTCCTTACCACATATCTAGCAAAAAGACAGAAAGGCCTTGGTGATTTGATCTGGATGGCAAGGTTGCCTTCTCCTGCTGGAGGCAGAATGCCACCATTTTCATCTATTACCTAAAATGAAAGAAAGCTTGCTCATGAGGAGTTAGGTGATATGCTGCTGAACAGAGAACAGTCCTACCATGACCTTATCTTATTTCAGACTGAAATAACCAGAATACTTTACACTCATCAAAGTACCTGAACATCGCAAGGGGGAACTGGTTTTCCTAATGCACCAGGCTTAATTTGCATCCCCTCATGAGTTGCACGTACAATACCCTGTAAAAGAAAACTGGTTTGTTATTCTATACAAATGGATAATTTTGCAGCTGACTCACTAAATGATCTACAATTCTAGAAGAAATAAAAGATGTTCATTTAAAAACATGTTTTCTCACTGTGATTTTAAAATACACTACTCATTTATMTCATGGTGTCAATCAGCACAGCTGAGAGAAATCCATAAACATTGACCTACATCAGTGAAAGATCCTACTCAGTGGGAAAAATCCTGTTTTCATTCAAAGCGGTGTTCCAGATTAAATCAACTGGTCTTGAAATGCTTCTGATTTAGATTTGCTTTACAGTAATTTGGCTCCATTTACTTCTCAGAAATGTCCTCTGATTTATATCGGTGTGAGCAAAGCAGTAGAGCAGTGTTCTTGGTTACACTGTCATTAGTGTCAGCATTCTACTGATGTTTCTTGTAGGGGGATGAGCAAATCCACAAACTTGGATTTATGGGACTTGGAGTTTCTCCTCATCTGAACCACTGAAGTGGCACCATGGAACAGTCTGATCCGAGTTAAAAATTTTCTCCAGGGAACTTCTACCTTAGACATTTGTAATGATATTTCCACACGATATACACTGTATGTGAGTGACTGCAAACATACTGATTCGGTCTGGCCACAACATTCATAGATACCTAACCCTGTCTTATTTTTCTACTCTGCCATCATGGCAGGGTGGTTTGACTCCCCTCCACTCATGCAGTATTGCAGGCTCTTGAATTTGTAACTTCATATATGTTGGGAAAAAAACTCAAGAAATAAATGCATTAGAATAAGTGAAGGAAAGAATATGGTTTGAATCTAGGGTCCAACTGCATACAAGCAGAATTGGCAATTTTGCAGGTCACCATGAGGATCCCAGCGTCTGAATTATTATACTCTGACAGTGCACAACACACTCTGTGTGGGATGGGACTAAGGCAGAAAGCTCCAGCCTGCAATATGGCTCTGGTGGAGTGGATACCTGGTAAGATCCAGGATGGATGGATACCTGTTGCAGATCCTGCAACATCATCCAGTAAATCGTGGGTGATAGGAAACGTAGACAGAATCTGTGCATTAAAAAAAAAGAAAAAAGAAGAGGAGTTCTATTTGCTACGAATTTGCTGAAACTTCTTGTCGTGGGCACTCCAACAAGCAACCACCATGCAAAAATCAAGACGACAGTGACACCATTATTTGGTGGGAACAGAGCGTGCCTCAGGATGGTTTACAGTGGARAGGGAGATTTCATTACTCATTTTTACTAAAAAAGAATCTGTGGTATTACAAAGAGATGTGACTTGCCCTAGAYCAATCCATCTGTTTGTGGGTGGTACAACAATTGAATCTATGTTTTTGAATTTCCACTCTACTGAGAGCACTGTCTCCCCTCATGCCTTGCATTAACAACCCACTAATGCAACAGCTTTTGCTTTCAATGACACACTGTTTTTATTCTTATATTTATAATAGTTGCTGCATCATACTGTAGCTTGCCATGTGAAAAGATGCATGATTCCTGAATCCATGGAGCAAATGAGGTGGAATAGCCAAATTTTATCCAGCCTGTATCAGACAGACCCCATAGCATATCAGAGCAACTGAAATTCATCAAAGCTTGGTAATGACAAGAAAAAAATTATAAAGGAAGTGTTTAATAGGAACAAGGAATTTACAAATGGGGTTAAGCAGATGTAGACATTGTGAATTTACATAATCCTCTTTCCATTCATTAACAGACCCGATTCCTTTAGGAATCTCTCAGGAGTGTAGCTTCATGTCACCTAGTAGAAGGGGTTTAGCTTTAGTGTTGTTTTGCTGCAGATCATAAGCATGGTAAGGGAAAAAAGACTGTGGAAGTATTTAATCTGATTAAGGGAAGCGCACAAAGTCCTCTCTGCTTCCTTCAAACTTCTGTCATTTCATTTACTAAGAAAATAATGCTTTCTATCCAGAACTAGCCAGTCTGACCGTAACAATAATAATAGACAACAAGGTTTAAAGAATTTAGCTGTGAATGCCTGGCCCCTTACTCAGCAAATAACCTTACCGCTGCATATGATTGCCTAGGAAGTACCACAGGAAAACAAATACTGATATGAAAATATCATAAAAGGCCAAGATAAACATTTTTTTTGAAATGTATCCATATGCTGTATCACGCATTGGAATTAAGTGTAAATATCCGAATTAAAGAGGCAAAGTGTGTTACCTTCTCCAGTTCAGCCCATTTATCAGAAATGCGTGGCACTCACAGAGGCCTTAAAAAGCAGAGGACCATGGTGCTCGCAGCCTCCCTCTCTCAAGGGGAACCTGACTTGACAGCGTGGAGCCAYGCAGAGCATGGGCTCCTTGGCAGACGGACCCTGCTGCAGCCAGATTTGACCACAACCGAATTTTGTTCACTCTTCTTCTGGCAGAATCCCATTAAACAAACTTCTAGCTCTTATAGAGGATTTCATTTTCTACACTCAATAGAAGCCTGTGTCATTGTGCCTGAAGATAACTTTATTTTGCATTTTAGGACTGTAAAGGAATCCATTAGGAAACAAGCAGCTGCTGGACTCTGCTGCTCTGGCACAGATGGAAGCTCCGACACTGATGGTGAGTTCTGGTCTGCATCTTAAATCTAATACTTGAATGTGATGGCCAGACTTGGCAAATTACCCCTCCTCTAATTGATCTTTTCAGTAATGAATCCTTCCCACACAGATATGCTTACATCCATTTCATTTATAAATTGTGTTCTTTTTTATTCTTACAGGATGACTATTAAGGCTCAGATCAAGTATTAGCATAATAATTGGTTTTATAGCAACACTCTGAAAAACCTTATGAATAACTAAAACCAAACTCACCCAATGTCTGCTCTGTTTTTCGTTACAGCTTTATTCCAACTTTTTGTATTGTGGGAAAGGAGATGAAGATGTAGATMACTTATAAAATGTTCCTGCCCAATGGACTGGCTAAAATAACACACACAAAGYCACAAAAATCACCATCCAGCAAATCTGCAAGACCAAGTTCCAAACACATTCTGGAAATGTATTAAAGATTTCTAGTCATAAAACTAAACATTAACTTTCTTACTAATGCAAGCAGAGCAATTTTATGTGCCAAAATACATACACACAATMTATATATACACACACACAGAGTATATATGTATACACGCAACATTAAGCATGTACTATGAATTTCTACAATTTATTAGTTTCTCCTGATGTATGATAGCATCATATATGAAAGGATTATTTCTCACATACTGAATATAATCTCAATTCTCATTTCATTTACCTCAGAGKGGTTGTTAAAACAAAAGATGGGGTCTTACGTTCATACCTATTTCAACATAGTCTTTACTATTTCAAAATATTCTTCAGTATAAATACATGTTGCTTCTGCAGTTTAGTAGTCTTATACTACATATAATAACATGCCTCACAGTTTAAAAAACAAGCCAAATATACTGCCAACCTTGCATTGAGAATTCCACTCCTGGCTAGTGGTTGGAAGACAAGAGACATGCCATCAAAAGAAGGGGACACCTACACATGGTTCTCATAATACCACCACAAATGTGGGGTTTGAATCTTGCTGCAGTAAAACTGCTAGTCCCCCATCTGTAGCAATGCACCTTCAGGACTTGCATTGCCACTATCCCAAAMCAGAAAAAAATTATATGACCACTAAGGGGAAAACATTGAAAAGGAAACATGTTCCCTGTCCCCAGCTGAAACTGAAGATTTCTCTCTAGTTTATAAAACTTCAAAAGAAAGAAACAAGTCCTCTAAAAGAACTATAATCAGTTATTTTACTTGTTTGCTGACCTTAAAACAGCTGTGTTGCCCATTCTAAACACACATAAAAGACCAAAAGTAAGGGCCAATTATCTTCTGAACCGTGAGGCTGAAGACCAGAGAGTCTCAAGCACACAACTTCCTCCTCATGATCCATTTCCGTTTCCTTGCCATCCTGATACAAGGGAGAMCAGCATTGACTTTGCAGACATTAGGCAAAACGTGCAGAGGCACCGGCAGCATTAACACCTGGGTGAGGTTGTTTTGCAACCTCATCATAATGTTGCACTTCTGTAATCCCTATAGAGACCATACATACCAAAGACACCATGTCCCTTCCATAGGCTTTGGATGAGAGGCTAAACTCTCAGGAAATGATGCATCAGAATATATTTGATAGAGAATACYTCTTCTGATGCAGGCATTACCTTTTCTATTGTCTCTGAGAATAACATCAAATTGAAGCTGGGCTGTGAGAGGGATGGAGAGGAGGTCTCAAAGGGAAAGGCTAGCCTATTGAAAATTGTATTTTTCAGCCAGAATGATACAATCCAGTCAAGTTTCAAACTTTGTGGCTCCAAAAGAAAGCCATGTGCTAGAGAGATGTATTTTGCTTTCAACTGCTTGTAGCTGCAAGCCTGTGTCTCTGAAATCATTCTGCATGGATCAGAGGAAATGTATTGGCAATTCTCTGATCCTGGGCAGAGGAGGAGAATTAAACAACCCATCCAACCTTGAATATGAGACAGAAGAGTGTACTGAATATCAGTGGTAAGGAGTTGCTGCAGCATGGAGCAGAGCACTTCACAGACTACAGCCACAGCACGTGGCATGAATAACCTGGCAGTCTGCTTGACTTTGATCCCAGCCCATTTGTGCAAAAAACTGGGTACTAGAGCACAACAGAAACCCAGTTACTAAGGTCAGCTAAGCAAGGGATCACCACAGATGACAGTTCTAGCATTTAAGCCTGGAACAAATTATTCTAATGAGCCACACTAGAATTTAGAGAGTCAAGAGTCATGTCCCCACTGAAATCAGTAGTAAACTCTTGTCTTCAGTGTGGTAGTTTCATTCAGACCTTTTTTTTTTAAGGCTCTGAACTTTCCCAACTCTGAATTTAGTTGCTTAATTTTAGGTCCTTAAATTTGGTGAGGAGGAAAAAAAAAAAATCAACCTCCCAATCCTCAAACATTACTGGAGTTTAACTGCTCAAGCAGCTAACTGCAGAGACAAGGATAGTTTCCAGGGGCTCTGAATTCCAGTTTGTACGCTTGGTTATCATTCCACTTTGTGCAGACTTTCTGTTGTTTTGTCCACTTTTTGTTGTTTTTAAACACTTGTTTGTTTGAAACCAAGCAGAAAGATCTAGAAGATGTAGAGTCCCTGGAAGGCCCAGGAGTACATGGCTTTTAAAGGAAACTGAACTTGGTACAGAAAAGGGCTTGAGGCTGCGACAAGTGACATGCCCAAACAAGTGCATTAAAGAAACTAATGATTAGTTTTATAATCATGTAATCTAATGCTCCTAGAAACCTTAGGAGTGAAATAATGAAAARTGTTCTGAAATCTCTGTGAAATACTGAGCATTACAAAATTGAAGCTACTGTCAAAAAAGAATGAAGTAAACATTGCATTTATTGACAATTGCTTTCATTTCAGCAGTTGCTAGTACAGAAATTGTTTCACTGACATAAGCAAAGTGTTTACTCTCAAGAAATAAAAYATTTTCTCAAAATTAGAATTCTCCAAACCTCACTTTACAGCTGCAGTAGACACAGAACTCCAGGGATGAGACACAGCTGTAAAAGACCTTCTTTCCTGCCTAAAGATGCTATTGTTCTCCAGCAATTTCTTGCTATTTAATGAACAGAAGAGGACTCCAAGGCTGGAGATGTTTTTGTCAAATAATTAAAATTCATGACAGAAAATGAAATCTTCTTACACAAAATTTAAAAAAAAATGAGGATGAACAGCTAAGAACTGATATAGCCTTGAAGTTTGGCCCACTATTGCATGTGCAGCTGTAAGAAGTAAGAGTGTGTACACTACAGTACATATTTCTTCATAAAGCTAAGAGCTAAATGTTAAACAGAGATGTGATCATCCAAACCAGATCAAAGGAGTTTTTTCACTGGTTTCACCTCTAAGTGGCTGCAGAAATAGACTGGTCCTGTAGCAAGTGTCTACTATGGCAAAGAACCATGGTCTGTTCTACAAATTGGGTCACCTGCCCAACAGCAAACTTCATTTTAAAGACCACCAGAAGTGGTACAGGAGTTTTGTCTATTGCATGCGAAGATCAGAACAGAGGGTGAGCAACGCAGCTACTTCTGTATGAGAGAGCATTTGTGGATAAAGTATAGGAGAAGCTGGCACTGCTTGTCATCAACAGATGTATTAAACAAGAAAGGTTATGAAGGTCATATGGTGGTATCAATAAAGAGGAGTCTTTCCATCTCCAGTGAATGATCGGAGGGCTGCATTCAGTCTAAATATGCTGCATTTAAGGACAGCATTTGAACCACTCACATCCATGCCTGTCTTTTCTGCAGCTTGGAGYTAGACAATCGATATCAGCAATATCTCTTCACTGATCTTGGATGCTACCTACAAGAGATGGGTCACCAGCCAAATTCTGGTGAACCTGTGGACATTCAGGACTARAATGGAGTTGTATGATTTGTTCCCTTTCCCAGCAGTGCTTCAGGAACTGAAATTGTGGTACTGACATTAGAAGCTTTGCAAGCAGGCACAAACATCACATCTTAGTGTTATCTATAGTGTTTGGTGCTCAGGCGTTTAACAAAAATAGATCAGAAGGAGGGCAGCTGTATCACAGAAATTGATATAGTGTGAATGGAATGAAAAGTTCTGTTAAATTCCAAACAACGCTACATCCGTCCCCACTCTTTGTTTCTTAATTCGTTCCTCTTGATCTTCCCAGTGACTGTCTTTGGCAGATCTTGGACAAATTCCACCTAAATAAAAAAAGACAGAAAACAATGTAGCATGTTCTACAGAGTTGGTTTTCCAAGACTGGCTCTCAGAAAATGTGGAAAACTAGGAGGACTCCCAACAGTAAGAAYTGCTTGCCTAAAGGATCAAGTCCAAGCCAAATCAAGGCAGCACATTGTGCCACTTGTGAAACAATTTCTTTAGCTGCTTAGATGGCCAAACATCTGTGTAGCTGCCTCCCAGCTAACCAAACTGGGTACTGTAACATGAGTACTGTAAGAGAAGGACGAATACCTAAATGGTGTCAGAGATGAATGACAAAAAGAAGAAAAAAGGGATGTTATTGGCACAAAGTCTTCAATCGTCCTTAGTTCCTATGAGCTCTGCACAAGTGAACTAAAGCACTGCTAGTAGCTCTTTTTCTGTAGTGCTGGGATTACTGAGAAATGCCAAGTGTATTCTCCTGGGCTTTCCTCTTATTTAGTAACTGTGAGGACCAGTAGATAAAAGCTTATTCAGTCAGGTACTACCCTAAAGTCACCAGAGAGTGCTTGGTTGAAAATTAAACACAAAMCAGAGAATTATGATTGTGACCCTGACTTAGAACATGCAGATCTAACTAGGATGTCATACAAAGCCTAGAAATTTTTGAGAGATTTAAACAAACACTTTACTCAAATGCATGAAAAACAATGTAAACTAATGTTATTTAGGAAACATTTTCTGGAGCCAGTGCTCTACCTGAATCTTTACCACTGTCTCTTTCAGGTGAATCATGAAAATCCAAATAGTAATTCTCCTGAGATTTATGGAAGGGTGCCCTGGTTTAAAGTTTCTCCTCAGAAGCATTTACCTTTCTAGGGTATTTATATGGAGCAGTAGTTTTCTTGACATGCTCCTGCAAGTCACAGGTTAAGCTCTCCAGGTCACTGGATGAAAAGGTCGGGGACAGGACCACAAATGCTTTCACAACCTGTAAGGTAAGGTCAACAATAGTTACCTGACACCATCCATTTTTAAGAGCTGATATACAGGTTACCAGTGAGCAGTACTGCTCAGAGTCATGACATGCAAAAGGGAGGAACAGAGAAACCAGCACGGTATAAGAAATGGTTGTGCCCAGCTTCTGCACATGTATGTGCAGAAGGGAAAGCTGAAAGCACTGTTTTCCTGCCCTTATTACAAAGCAAAAGCATTTGCTCTGTCCTCTCAGCAAGGGCCAAGAAGAAGGAGTAATAAGAGAAGTCTCTGCAGAGTTCTTCCTGAAGCTGAGGGACATTTTGTTTCTCTCTGAAGTTCACACTGAGGACAGTAGGCCCATATCATCCCAGCACAGGACTGTGCTTTCTCCATACATGTAGCCCAAGTTTAATGCTAGAGCAGTTACAGTATAACTTTGGCTACACCAAGACAGCCAGAAAAGACAATTTCAGTCTTTTAGACTGAAYAGACAATAGACAAGAGGTTAACAACAAGGGGAAAGTAAACATCACTGTAAGTTCTCCACAGAGAAGACCTTGGGATGAAAAGAAACTAAGAAGAGCAAAGGCATGTAAATGGSAAGGGATTTTGCCTGTCAGCCCAGGTAGGATTATCCATGCTGACGTGGCTGCCTTACAGCTGTACATTATTCAGTAAAGTAGGAACTGCTTTATATAGTTATTTAAACAAACATGTTGCTTCCCCTGCCACTGTTGAGCATCATTACCTCTCCTCTGAGGGGATCTGGGCTGCTGACAACAGCTGTTTCTGCCACTGCTGGGTGCTCTATCAGGGCACTCTCTACTTCAAATGGCCCAATGCGATATCTAAGTAAGGAAAGAAAATGTAGGATTTGGTTTTATGAGCTAGAAAACCAGTACTAAATGTTTTTTAATTGTCATATTGAAGAAAAAGACCAAACCAAAACAAACCAACAACCAACTACAGAAACTTTAGGCAGAATGGGAAAGTTGGCTGTGTTAGAAGGTAGGAACATTTCATGGTGGTCATGTGGTGAGGACTGCGGGGGCTGTGGATACCTCTCCATCTCTCCCCTTTCCTTGTGGCTCCTAAGCTGGAGTTCCATCCCACCCCGACAGCTGGGGTCTGCAGTACCAGCTGATGCCACATTATGGTATCACATCATACAATATCCAATTGTTTTATTTCAACATGTTACAAATAAAATCTTTCAATGCTCTTTGAGTCCAATAGAGATGTCCTTCAATTTTAGTCAAAAGCGAAACTAGATTAAAATCCCTCCTCTGYCAATGGAAGTCTTCACTCTGTTGAAACAGATGAGATGTTGCAGGGGAAACAGATACAGAGATGCCACTGACATCACCCAAGATGATACTGCAGGTCTATGAAAAGCTAATAATAAAAGCAAGTATTCCTAAGTTAAGAGGTCAATACGTTTATCACAGGACTATCATGGACAAGCTCACCAGGAACACAACATGTAAGATTATACAATGGCAGATTTAGAAAGGAAGCAGGCAAACTGACCCTGAAGAAATGATGATGTCATCGTCTCTTCCAATAAACTGAAAATACCCATCTTCATCCACAGTCCCTCTGTCTCCAGTGACATAAAAATCCCCACGTTCACTTTCTGCGGTTTTCTTAGGGTTATCCTCAAAGTGGTTTACAAACAGTAGTTTAGATTTTGAGCATGCATGAGCTATACATTATGCAATAACGCACATAACGTTAAATGCACTGGAACTTCATTTTTCAGTCAAGGATGTTGAAGAATTGTACTGACATTGCTATAAAATACAATAAAATAGGTTTAAAAAACAAAAACATTTTGATTCTTTAAAAAAAAAATTTAACTCAATCTTGCGCAAATTCTTCTCTTCCCTTTTCTAACATCCACCAATCCAAACAAACAAATTGCTCTGGTAATAAATAACAAACTGGTGAAAAATATTCAGCCTTTTGAACCACTACTATGTAATTGGAGAGATTTTGAGGAGATCGGTGGTGGTGAGGAATAAAATAAAGTCCTTACTACATATTCAGAGAATAAACCAAGAGGTCTTATAGGTTTGCTTCTGACAGCAATTTCCCCCTGTTGTCCTGGAGGCAGAATATTAGCATTTTTGTCTACGATCTAGAATAAAAAACAACACAGACTTCAGTCCAATAGGAAAAACAAAACACCAAACCCAAAACCAACCGGCCAAAAAAACCCCTATGAAAGAATTTAAAGAACAGCCAACAAACCTGCACATCATAAAAAGGAGCTGCCTTCCCCATTGATCCAGGTTTAATCTTCATTCCTTTAAAAACAGAGCAGATTATTCCCTGTAAAAATCAAAAATCAAAACAAAGTTTTGCAATAGAAAACTGCTACATTCACATTCAATTCATTAAATGTATTTTCTAGAATAATTCCAAAGTAAGGAATTAAGATTCATAGGATCCTATATGTCAGTGCTGTATGGTACAGGTAAGTAAAATCAAGAAACTCCCTGAAAGAATCCTGTTCCATTATCTGCAAAGAATTGATGCCCTCTGCTAACCAGTCTTCCTCCTTAGATCCAAACTCTGCCCTCTTGCCTGTCACTGTCATGGAATTTGCTTAAGGACATTTATGGAAATATTAGAGCACATCTCCTTCCAACAATCCATGTTTCTGGCAGGTTCTGTGAGGAGAGCCATGAATGGGTGTTCTTTCAGAGGTTATCAGGGGAGGAGATCACTGAAACATTCACAGAAACGTGAAGGAAGAAACAGGCTGTGTTCTGTGAAAACAAACATTAAAACATCATAAAGCAAAAAGGAATTACAAAGATTTAATAGAATATTGACCCTACAGATGTACCGTTTCAGTCTGGCCATATACTTCATGGATGTCTAGCCCAGTCTTGCTTTTCCACTGCTCCATGACTTCTGGGTTGAGTGGCTCCCCTCCACTCATGCAGTGCTTCAGGTTCATGAATTTGTAGCTTCACAGGGTGTTAAAAAACAAGAGAGGCAATACTTAAATCTATTGGGCAAGACAAGGAACATGCAACTATAAACAAATAATACTGGAGAGCTGTTTACTGGGAGAGTTAGTCCCATGAAGTGGGGAAATGAGAGGATTCCTGATCCCTCAGCTCCTGACACAGAAAGGATATCAGTCTGTGCTCTACACTATACATATGAGTAGTAGTAGTGAGAGTTAAACACACATGAAAAATAAAGTAAAATTTTTGCTGAAGTCAGCTGGGATTTAAGGACATGTCTATAACTAACCACAGGGCCCCGACTGCTGACCCTCTGCAACAGCCCAAGTGAGAAAGCGCCAGAGGGAAGGAAGGAATGGTGGCAGGCAGTGAGAACCGGAGCAGGGGAAGATGTACAACTGCCACAACAAGTCACTCCCTCACAGTTATGTTGACACTGACTTTCTAGGATGACAGTCCTTCCCAAAGCATGGACAATTAATGTGGTAATTGAAAATTATGATAAAGAATTTAACAGGCGCTCAGTTTCATACTCTCAGGGATTTGCTCACAAGTTCAGTAGTGAAAGTCTCAACTTTCTGAGGGAAAACATCAAGTTTCTCTATGTTTGATCATAAAACACTGCAAAACTCACAAATTTTGTATGACGGTCTTTTCATGGAGGATATTTTAAACTAAATTACTACCCTAGTTTAGGTCAAGCAGCTAGATCTGGAAGATCATTAAAGTTTAGTTAGGGTAAATTAAACGTTAGTAAATAATTTCTTGACGTACTTGGAGAGATCATTTTGCACCAGCATGCGAAACAATGTTGGAGCACCAACCAGCGTGTCAATGGGGAATCTGCAGAGAGTCTGGTGAGTTAAACAACAAGATGGACAGATGAAGCTCAGACAAAAAAATGCCTTGTGGATGTACAGTAAACAGGTGATACAGGGGGCAAATGTAGCTCTCCCTCCTATGTAAAAGCACCATAAACTCTCTGTTGGGTAAGAAACCCTCCTACAGCTGGTGTAATATGCAGAGGTTCACAGTATATTTGATGGGACAAAATCCCATGCTAACRTGTCTACATGACACCCAGATTGCACAGCTTGGAGCACGGGCAGAATAAGCCCGTCTCTGTCTACATTATAGGGGGGTTTGCACTTTCATCTTGGCCAGTGTGGGCAGAGAAACGCTTCAGTTTCAGTCTGCGTTAATACAAGCTAATATTCCTTCCACAGTCACTAGAACAAAAGGCAAGCAATTAGTGCTGCTTTTGGATGACTTTCATTCATGTGCTCACCAGCTATGAGCAAAATGTATGAATGAACCACAGGTTTGGCCCCTTCTGTGTACATTAAAAATGCAAATAGGGGCTTTACACAAGGGATACAGCATCTCAAACCCAACTATGGACACAACCCTCATGAAATCTATGGATGCTGTCAAGAATTATTTTTTTGCACCCTTTCTGTGGATTAACACATCTCCATGAGTTTTGCCTTACATTTAGGATGGCTGCTGATTCAATCTGTGGTAGCTTATGTATAAAGATGCATGATCCAAAAACCCAGGGATCAAAAACAGATGCCAGTGAAGCTAGTATCCATCCTGTGTCTGCTGTGCTCCATATCACGTCTGAGGGGGTCAAATCCAACCAGTACCTGATACAGCAGAAAAAATTGAACGAAAAGATAATGAAAAAATTTTGCTTAAAAAAAACTCAAAACCAAACCACAAATAAAGAAAACAAAAAAAACCCAACAAGCCCAAGATTTCTGACACCGGGCACTGGGCACTCTGAATAAGTTTATTTTACGAGCTAGCTCTAGGATAAAAGGGCACCTAACAATATGTTTGCATAAATACATATACACACACTCACATACGTGTATCATACATATATGATGTCAGTCATAACATAGGATAGAGTAAGGGAAAGAGAGGAGTCTGAATTTCAATAAAGGGACTTTCCACTAGGTAGGAAGATAGGGCTGAAGCAACAGCATTCATGGATGCTGTGTGGGACACCAGGTATTTCAGTTCTAAGGCTGCTGAGGGACCAGGGTGATCTGTGCAACCAACATAAACTCTGCCTCTGCTCATCTACATGTTACAAAGCTTTCTGCAGCCCAAACAGCATGGTATCTCTTGGTTCTTTGCACTATAGTATTCCCAGCTGATGGCTGTCCTTTGAACCACTTTAAAAAAAGGGTAAGAGATATTAATTGAAAAATGGAAACACTGGGGGGGATCCTACTCCCCTAGAAATCTGCTGGTTTCTAGTCTGATTTCAGAGGGAGAAGGATTGGGGCCGTACATTGGTATTTCTTATTCAGTAATTTTTCATTAGTTCTACTATGCAGCTTCAATTATCCCATGTTCAACCAGGCTCAAACCTTTCATACCTTTCACTTAAAAGGGGTCTGAAACCAAGACTACCCTGGGAATGTTCAGTCATCTTTGGAGAACCTGTGGTTCCACTGGTGAAGAAGATACTCATTGAGTCTTGAAGCCTTGTTTTGACGCAGGAATGGTCAGCAGATTGGTTTCTTTAAAACAGAGAATGCAATTGTGACTTCAATGGTGACTTTACACAGACTTCAGAATGTAATGAAGTATTGCATATTGCAGAACTCCTACCCCAAATAAGCTTCACAGAAGCTTTTCACCAAATTAGACTAAAATAATGTGGAGTTACACTTCCTCAAAGACAGACTTCCCCTTAAGAAAAGCAGGATAGAAACTTCCCAGAACAAGACCACTGTTAATACAGCAATCAAGCAGTCATGATTAACACCTTAATGTTGGCATTTGATGAGTATTTGTAGTCGATGAATACCTGTAAATGAGCACTTGTGGAGAACAGGTCTGCTTTCTGCATCATGACTGCAATGTCACTAACACATACTCACTTGTACAGGTCAGTGAAGTTCATCCATCCCTCCCTACTGCCTTTGGACACGATTAGCTTGGTTTTCAGAAACTGACACTCAGATGCCACTGAGTCCACAGCAGGAGCCAGTGTGTCATCCGTAATGATGCACGTGGCCTTTGACGCCTGGAGTCGATATAATATGTCTTTGGCTGATAATTGGGATATTCCTGGAATTAAGACAATTCCTGGAAGAGCAATAAAGTTAGTTTGGGATGGCATTTTTTACATCTAATTCTTTTCTAAGAATCTAAACTATTAACTATTCCCAAACTGACTCTGAGATGAATTTGCCCTGGCATTCCCAAGCCAAACAGTTATAGTGGAGTAATGCAGCTGCTTGTGCTCTCCTGTAGGGAAAGAAATGTGGACCCTTCTGGTGACTTCCATGGCTCTTCCCTGGCTGTAATCTCCATGCCTGCTGCACAGGCCACCTGTCCCACAGCACCTTCTGCAAATCCTTCAGGACTGCCTATGTAATTGGTAGCTAGGCCACTCACTAGACTATTATATTACTTTTCCTTTATAAACCGTATAAATTCTTGATCCTCTCAACTGATTTGCATTAACCAGTTTTACCAGTCTCAGATACGCTCACTGACCTGCTCGCATACAAGCCACATTCACCAGCCACCATTCTGGGACTCGCGGCAGGATCACAACAATTCTGTCTCCCTTCTGCAGTCCACATACTTTAGTCAGCACATTGGCCACTTTCCGAGACAGGAACCCCAGCTCCTCAAAGCTCCACTTCACTTCTTCTCCTTTTCCATTTATCCACCAAAAGGCAGGGTTTGATGGTCTTTTTCCAGCCTACAAAACACAGGGATTCAAAATCAAAACATTTTCTTCTGAAAGACCATGAAATTGTAATGCACAAATATCTGCAAATTATGGAAGATCTGAGTATTTCATAACTGGCATACAAGCTATTATTTTCCCCTTGTCCTTAAGGAATCGAGACCAAGCTCAGATATTCCCAGGAAATTCTCCTTTTCTGAACCTGAAATGTTTACCAGCCCAATTGTCCCCAGACTCAAGTTCTAGTCTGGATCCTATTTCAGTTTAAGCCTCATGCTGAGCATTAATGCTCCTACAAAATAACAGATAATGTGAAATACTTCACATAATACTCCTGATATTCTGGATGGTGTTGTGGCATACTATTAAACAGAAGCAGCACAGGCAGAGGACAAAATAAAACAACAGGACAACATGGTATCCCAGGACTCCTTCTAGTCTGATTGCTCAGGAAGAGGGGAGTTAAGTGGTCTCTAACTACAGGGCATCTGGACAAATGCAGAATCCGCTTTGGAGCAAGGCAATTAAACATTTGTGAGAGAATTTCCCCTAGCATGCAATGTTATTGTTATGTTACCTGTGTTTTTATAATGTGAATATCTAATACTACAGTATGCAGAAGGAATAAGCACAGCCATTCCGAGGTTAAATCAAAGTCAAAAGGGACTTACCATTTCTTTTTCTACCTACACAGGGAGTACCAAGGGTCAGAGATACTTTTAAAATAAAGCAAGAAAGAATGAGATTTTGTATAATTTCCTAATGTAAATTGGTTTTGGCAACTGATTTTTTTGATAAAGAAAAGAACCCAACTTATTTCAAATGAAATTTCAAATTAAAGATCATCTACCTTTTCAATCTCAGACCATTTGTCCAGTACATCACTTGCAAAGTTAAAGTACTTCGGTATTTCCTGTTTGCCCCGCCTGACGGACTCGTACTGTGAATACACATCAGAGGCAAGCAGCCTGGGGTGTCCATGGGAAGTCCTATTAGGAGGCTTCAGAGTCCACAAGGATTTTAGAGTCTGTAATTTAAACAACTTCATGGCAGAAGATGATGTACGTAGATGCTGTAGACTATATAAGAAAATTCGCAGAATCGTTGCTATGAATCCTGCAACAACAAAAAAAAAAGAAAAAGAAAATAATCTTATTATCCAAAGACAATTCAGTTACGAATTGATGAGTTATTAATTGAAGTCACTTAGGCTAGTCACAGCCAAACTGATGTTTTTAATAGTTCAATTAAATGTGAAGTTCCCCATCCTGCTTTCTTTTATTTTTTTACCACCAGCTTGTTAAGGACTTAACGTGCTGCACTGATCTGGCATCTTGTCTGTAGTTCAGCTGATCCTTATAGATTCTTGATGTGTTCTTTGGGGCTGTTAATTGCCCACAACTCTCCTTAGTCAAACACAACATCAGATGTTATTGTTTGCATTATAAGAAGGTTAGTGGTTCTTACACCAACGCATTCAGTAGCTGATTCTCTATTCCTTTGCCTTCACATGGGGCTGAAGGATGTTTCCAGACTACTTCCATCAAGATTCTCACTGCTTTAGCTTGAACAGTTGCTGACTGACATATCCATTTACCACACATATCCCAAGAACCTTCACTTCAGTAATTCCTTATGTTGGTCCCCAAATTTGATTTAGACACTTCTACATTTGCTCGCTGTAAAGGCCCTCTTCCATCTGTACTCACCATAATGATCCTAAAAGCTCTCAAGTCCAATTACTTTCTTCCCTTCCATTGCTACTCTTCTTTCTTTTCTTTCTCTCTTTTTATATTATTATTATTATTATTATTATTATTATTATTATTATTATTATTTTCAGCACTCTAGAAGATTGCTTCAGAACTGTGCTCAACTCTAAAAATTTTAATGCTATTTAGAGGTTTCTTGTAAGTGCACGTGAAGATCATCAAACATGGAAAAAAGAACTGGCTCATGTCTGGAAGAGCCTGCAGTCAGAGCAGGAGCCAGTGGAGTCCTGGAGGCCTATGATGATTCTAAAACCTGGGTCCATCTATTGATTTTCATTTTGCAACCACTAAACACAAGTTACTAAACTCAATACAAGGTTAGGTGAGTGACTGTTGAAATACAGGTTAATTTTCTTTTCTGTTCTTACAAAAGATGACGCTATCCACAAACTAGGAACAAAATTATAGGTAAACTCTTGATTAAATTCTTTTCCATGTGGAATTTCTGTGGCCTGAGCGAAGCTGCAAAATTTTGCCCTTTGTCCCAAGTTTTTAAGTTCATTTTGTATTCATTTAACTCTTATCCCGTGTCTTCAACCGTAACCACTTCTCCCCTACGTCTCTGATGCGCGGATTTCAGTTTCGGTCAAATTTTATTCCCTAAGAAAATGTAACTTATTTAACAGTGGAATTATTTCGTTATTCCTTTGCAGGAGCTTTTACAGTAATATTTAATCTGCCTATCAGGCGAATGAACTCAAGTACCTAGAACTTGCACAACTTAATCTTTTCAGTGATATCTGACAGCATAAAAAATCTGGATGGAGATTTTCCCCCCAGAACAGATACTTTGTCAAAACCAATAGTAATTCACAGCGTTCTCCATGCTACATAGAAATTGTGGTAGAGAAATACGGACCAGCTGTAAATAATCATATAGGATATCATTTGCTCCTCAGAAAGAATCATAGGACATGGATATAAAATTAAGAGTTATTATGTCCCTAAGTGCCACCCACTTCAGAATCAGGATTACAGAGCAGAAACTTACTTAGATGGTACTTACATTTTAAATCAAAACTCTATTAACAGGACCTGGTGAAAAAATTAATCTGAAAAGGTTTTACTGGTGAAAAATGGTCTTTTAAATATTCCCTAAATACGTCCTCTTTGAGGTTGTGACCTCCAATGCTAAAAAACAGTGGATCCACTTCCATTCCTTTAACAGAAAAGCCTAATCATTTTGATTAGTCTCTTTAATAACATAGTAAGATATTTGTCATTTCTTAGTCTGTTCTAATTCTATGATTTAGCTATAATCTACAGATTTCAGAGCATTGCAATGACAAAATCTACAAAATAGCCTGTAAAGAAAAGAGGAGAGAAAGTACATTAAGTAACAGTATTCAAGATTGGACATAATATTCAAGACTGGCAAGATAAAAAACATTTTAAATCCAGGATTCCCTAGTTGTCTGCAAAAACGTCTGCAAAGTTTTGCTGTGAGAGCCTTCGACATTTTTTAGCACTTTTTCACCTGCAAACTTAGAGGTGAAAATGAAGTAAGAAAATTGAGGAAAAGACCCAGTAATGGCAAAGTCCTCTGAACTGCTGCAAGAATCAGAAATTATTTTTCCTGATTTAGTACCATCTGCTGCTTCTCAATGATCAGCAACACTAGGAATTCAAACAAACAACGTTTTCCTGACCTGTCTGCTGTGGACAGTGAAGATTGAGAGCTGGCTGGCGTAGATCCTCTTCATCGGTTCATTTGGCTTTCAGGACATGTGTTTCCCAAACRAGGCACTGTAAAGATTAGCCTTTATCTGGAGACGTGAAACCTGGACGCTCCATCAAAAAGCATTTGGAGTGAAACCCTTTCTACTTTATCATTTGCTTCTTTTGAAGTAATGAGACCAGAACATAGCACAAAACAGACCAGGCAGCACAAATCCTTCTGTGGAGTAACCTTTTTCTTGTAATCATTTACATGGTTGTTAATTGTGTGTAATTTGCACCTTAACCTAAAGCACTTTGTATCTTCTCTTTTCCCCCCACTTTAACCATTTAAGTAGATCACAAATTCATCAAGATGAAGAGAAGTAGTTAAAGAATATGTCTTTCTCTTTCCACTCAGAAAGAATTTGGGAATCTTACAGTGATAATTTTTGAAGAGAGAATATCACTTCACTGCTGATACACACTATAGGACAAAGATTATTTTTATTAATTTCTCATTTATTTGTAATTATCAAAATGTTGTAGTTACACTTTTTTTTTTAAAAGGAAGCCGTTTATACTAATTCCAGTAAAAAAATTAAACCTTTGTAAGCTCTSGAATCTATCCCTTCTCTCTCCCATTCCTCATTCTTAATTACTTGCACCTTCTCCCTTCTGAAAATTTGTAGGTCAATGGCAGAAGTGGTTCTAATAATACACATCCTCAAGCCGTATGAGTGTTATCTCCTTTTTTTTCCATAGCTTGTTTTTCTGTATGTTCTCCTAGTGCTCTGGGTCATGACCATATGCCAACTGTGATGTGCTATGGCTGGTATGGATGATGGAAATTTTCTCTCCTCAGTTTCCAGATCATGTTATACTCTTCCCCACTCTTTGTTCCTTAAAACCTTTCTCAGGATTTTCCCAGTAGCTGTCTTTGGCAGATCCTGAACAAACTCCACCTGAAAGGCAAAAATGCTCACTTTTAGCTGAATACATTCTGATTAATCTCCCAGGTGCAAGGAAAGACACACTTTTTTTACAGCTGGGGCAAAAAGATGGGAAGCTGCACAGCTTGGAGCTGGGACAGTGAAATTCCTTACTACACATCTTAGCTGACTGCACAGGCAGTACTTGCAGGGACAAGTACCACAATCCTGAAGAGATGAGTGCTTCCGCTGTCAGGACAGGGAGTTACTGGTGTCTTTCCTGGTTGTAAGGGATGAATTCCAACCCCTCTGATGCCAGCAGGAATTTCCCCTTTGCTTTGGCTGAGAGTCTGAACAGAGCTCAAGGGAGGAATTGGCAAGAGCGATGCCTTGCCCAGTTGAGTTGCTGTGAAAACCCTAGTATTTCATTCCAGGAAGACTGGATCCTGATAAAGATAAGTTACATTACCATTTCCTCCCTTTGGGTCCTTTCTAGCACATACACTGAACCCAAGGCCACAGCTGCAACAGAACCTGTAATTTACTTTTATTTTATTTAACTATGGTTGAAGTGTTTGTCAGAATGCAGTTGAAAAGAAGCCGAGGCAGGACAAAAACTGTTCAATTTTTGATACAATTAGAAGACCTGTCTTTTTGTGGTGTACTTACCTTCCTTGGATACTTGTAAGGTGCAGTCACCTTCTTGACATGTTGCTGAAGCTCATGAGTTAATTTTTCTGGACAGTGCGATACAAAAGCAGGAGCTAAAACAATGAAGGCTTTGACTACCTGTGCCACAAAAGTTAAGGGACTCCATTAATTTCCAGACATAGGAATAAAGGGATACATTAGTTGCCAAAACTGAGTATCAAAATTCAGAAATGCAAAAATTTGAGTTTTTTCTTCAATTTCCCTTTTCATTGGCTGTTTACTGCAGAATGCAATGTTATGAAGGACATATTCTGCAGCATAGGATTTTTTGCAATTTTTCCACTTTTTTTTCTTCTTAACTTTGTGCACTACTGAACTTTCAAAAAGTTGTAGAACTGAAAAAAAGACAGCTGAAAATCTCACCCTGGGGCTCAAAGAAATGTTGCAAAGTTGAAAAATAGAAAAAGAAAAATGAAACACTCTGGATATCATTGCCACCGTGTGCTTAACGACAAAAAGAGAAATAATGCAAATTCTATTTCTTAGACAAAAAGATGCCACAGTAAGTCTGAAGAGACAAACTTTTTTTCCACATCAAACCCTGCAAACAGGGAAATAATTCTCAAATTCTAAGATCTGTCAAGGTATGGTTTTAAAATTTTTTTAAGCTATTTTAATTTAAAAAATCTGCAATACATTTAATTCCAAGGAAGCCTAGTACATATAGGGAACTTCATGCTTAGAATAAAGTGCATTTCTTTCTGTATCTTTTTTTTTTCTTTTTACCTCCCCTCGAATTGGATCAGGACTGCTGACAACAGCTGACTCTGAGACTGCAGGGTGTTGTATTAATGCACTTTCGACTTCAAATGGGCCAATACGATACCTAGGAGAAAACGCAGATACGACAGCCGTAGCAAGCTAGCCATTGAATTGGTCTTTCCAGACTGAATTTTAACAGGCTAATGAGCAAATCTAAAAGCAACTGACTTACCCAGAAGAATTAATTATATCATCAGCTCTTCCAACAAACCAGACATATCCTTCTTCATCCATAATCCCTCTGTCCCCAGTGACATAAAAATTTCCACACACAGAGGCAGCAGTTTTCTCTGGATTATCCTGACAACAATCAAACATTTCAAAAAATGTATCCGATTGTTAGTGAAATGTAACGCATTTAATTGCAGTGGTGCTAAAAATGATCAAGACAATTTTTTAAGTTGTACGTTCAATACTATTTTATGTCTTCAATTAAAAAAAACAGAGCCGCATTAATTAGCAGTTTTGTGGTGGAAATATGTGAGAGGTGGAAAAGAGCATTTGTGTATATATGGATTCACGTTCTAGGAAAAAAGGCCGCGCTCTATCGAAATGCCCATCCATCACAGCAAATTACTAAAATGTATACCCCACTCTCTTCAGAGAAATGACTTATCATTGCAGGGGGTTGCCACAATAACGTCCTGTCAATGGAAACTTTTTACCCCTAACCTTCAAGGCCAAAACACAAATGAGGTGACCTACAGGAAAAACTTCATTATCTACATTGATCTATCGGGTCTCGATTACACAGGAAAAACATCTTTGGACAACAGAACACATAATGAAAAATTGAAGTAATAGTACTGAACGAAAAGAAGTTTTTTATCACATAATGAGCAATTACCTTGTGCAAGTTGTTGTTTGAGGATGCTACAAATATCCAAACATTATGGGGGTTCAGAAGAGGATTAAACACATAGATAGGTTCCCCAAAGCTTATTCAACATGATAGTTCAAATGCAGTGGAGAATCTCTTTATATCTGCCTGATTCTAGTGTTTTCTTAAGTGTGTACTACAACTCAGCACCACCACAGGTGGAATACTAGCTTAGATGGACCTTTGACCTGAACCAAAATGACCATTCTTCTGACACGTTTTTTTAAGCCTGTTCTGCTTTCAGTGGGTAGAGCATTCTGTCCTGGTTTTGGCTGGGGTGGAGTTAATTTTCTTTCTAGTAGTTGGTATAGTGCTATGTTTTGGATTTAGTGTAAGAAGAATGTTGATGACACGCTGATGTTTTTAGTTGTTGCTAGGTAGTCTACTTTCTCAAGGACTTTTCAGCTCACATGCTCTGTGAGGTGCACAAGAAGCTGGGAGGGAGCACAGCCGGGACAGCTAGGCCAGCTGGCCAATGGGGTATT
>JASVER010000008.1:9675687-9795245 GCA_030449065.1 Oceanodroma leucorhoa | reverse complement strand
GATTCTCTCCCCTGTCCCACCTGGGGGAGAGTGAGCGAGCGGCTGTGTGGTGCTTAGTTGCCAGCTGGGCTTAAACCACGACACATTCCCATTTGAATAGTAATGTTAGATTATGTGTGCCACTTCCACAAAGCCATATGGTCATCTACAGTTAAGGGTTTTGTGCTGCAGCTTGTCTTTGTGTTGTTGATCTTGTGCACATCATCTGTGTGATAGGCAACTGTACAAAGGGTTTCTCCGACACCAGAGATACGTGCATGCTGGGATGTGTAATTTTTAAAGATTTAAAAGATCAGTCTGTGGGTACCTCTGACACTGGTATGAGGGAATAAGATACTTGTGCTCTTTGGAAAGCCTCCCTGAGCTTCTGACATATTAGTCTTTATGGGCTTCCTTCATTAATCCTTAACCAAGGATAGGAGTGGAATGGAAGGGAAAGGAGTGATGCACTGAACATGAAGCCCATGCCAACTGCCAGGTACAGGTCAGGAACGAGGTACCCCCTGGTTCATACTGCATCTTGAAGGTATACTCTGCCAGTCAGTCTGTTCCTGGAATAGCAGAACAATGTACTGATCAGGCTCAAAGCCCTCAAGCAACCTAGTGAGACCTTGTAAAGATGCTGGATGAAATTCTGCTCCCCGGGTAAGTCAACAGAACTTTGCCCTGGGTCTCTCTTGAGCTTCTCAGCAGGCACAGACAGACCAACTCAGACTTACCACGTACTCAGAGAACAGACAGAATGGTCGCGTCGGTTGAACTCGGACAGCAATGTTGCCTTCTTTTCCTGCAGGCAGAATAGCCCCATGGTCATCTATGATCTGCAGAAAGGACATATCATTGTTGCTTTGATTAGCTCAGTGAAGTACCTGTTATAACACAGACGGCATTCCCTTACTCTCGTACCCACAACTGCAGCTGAGCTCAGATGTGATGTATCAACATACCTGCACATCATAAGGGGGAACAGGTTTTCCCAAAGAGCCAGGTTTAATTTCCATTCCCTTCATATTGGCACATATCGTCACCTGCATAATAGATTATTTTTTTTTTTAAATTTGTGCAACATCTTGTAGACTTTGTTATTTTTTGCATTAGGCACGACACCTCTTCGTGACTTTGTCGTGACAAGGGCTCAATCAGGACTAAAGCACTGTGCTTCTCCAGCACATCAGAGAGGGGTTGAGAGGCATTTCAGGTAAGCCCTATGGAATGAAATTGTTTGTGCTCAGTCTGAGCCAGTGGGTTCTTCCACAAACACTTAAATTTGCAAGACAGCAGATGTGAAATTATTACAGATCTTATTTCAATAATGGGACAATTAATTTGGGGCCATATCAAGGGTAAGAGGAGAGAATGCCTGAAATCTGACTCTTAATAGCTTCGTTAACGTTCACTTACAGAGAAGTCTGGGATGTGAACTGATTTAGTATTTTCATTAAAACCTCGGACAGGCCAAATTGATACCCAGAGCAAATTATTTTTTTTAGTTTTGCCTTTTAAGTAAAGATGACGAAGGAATCTACTACGAGTTATTTGATCTGAGGCAATCTCTGGCATGGTTTTTGCTGGGGGCTGAACTCTGTAGCCATAGTATTATCTGTAAACATTAAAATATGCAGCTAGTTGATTTTGGAACTATATAGTCTTAATTATACATAGCCTCTTTTTTAAAAAGTTCATTTAAATGATTCTCACCTTTTCCATTGATTTATCAAGCACATTGTGCTTCTGGTATTGTTATCTTTGAAAGGGCATACTGCAAGAATTAATGCAAACGTACTGTTTCAGTCTGGCCATAACCTTCATAGATATCCAGCCCTGTCTGGATTTTCCACTTCGCCATCACTTCAGGATTGAGTGGTTCCCCTCCAGATAGACAGTGTTTCAGACTCATGAACTTGTAGCTTAAGAGGAATAGCAAATGAAATAATTTTCTTAACTTCTGAAAAGAGCAGTGAATGGGCTTAACTGAGCAGCCTCCCTCAACTTTCAAAGTAAGTACGCCTAAAACTTTACAAGCTACTTTGGAAATGACAATAATCATCCTGTTACACAGTCCTGGATTGGATAGATTGCTCGTGTTACCACTGAGGATAATGGGGTTTATCTCTGTGTCACTGGAAGTAGTTTTTTTTTTTCTGGAAAAAGAGTGAGCAAAGGTGTTTTCTTGGAAGAGCTGACAAGAAAGGAGAAATCTGAACAAGCGCACCAGATGTTCATGGAAAGCTGAGTTATGTGCTGACATCCAAGATCAAATAAGACACTGAGAATTTTCTAGAGCAAAATGACGGCTGAATAGGCACACAGAGCCTGAGCTCTCTGCTAAACCAGGGTTGGCTTTTGTCAGGATGAAAGACCTATGTGAGAAGAATAAGTACCTTCCTGAAGATGTGAAAGCTCCTTACAAATCACACTGCCCACTTGTCCTAAGCTGAGTATTTTACAGTGTAACAAACTGGTGGGAAGAGCTGCCAAATAACTCTCAGTATGTGAAAGTCCTCTAACTGCTCACTTCATTCTCAAGTATATGGGAACAACTCCACTGTACTCCAGTAATTCCCTGCTCCAGTGCTGCCTGAAACATTGACTTAAATTTAACTGTGAACCATAAGTTCAGAGGAAGTGACAACTTAAAAAAGTCTCGTTTCTTCTCTGATGTCTTTTCAAAGACCCATGCCTGAAGCCTGAATGGCCTAAGGTATGACTAGTTATTCCCATATTTCAGAACATAGCTTTCTTTTCTGAGAGCAAATTTTGCTAGATTTCCTTTAATTGAAAAAAATTAAGCAACATAAGGAACTAAACAGCCAGAGCTGTCACAGCGTTATATCCCAGCCTCTCTGCTAGCCCTGCAACAGACAGATGTGCAGTACCTGCTCAAATCATGTTGGACCAGCATGCGGTAGGCAGTGGGAGCACTGCAAAAGGCAGTGATGGGGTATCTTGAGAGAGTCTAGAAAAATAGAAAGTTATCTTCTTGAAAAGAAAATGTAATGGTGAGTCTGACCTTGTAAATGTGCAGGTGATCCACACAACTTATGTGCTCAAATGTCTGCAAAATGAAAACCATAAAAATGCAACATACATTCAACACAGAGAATGATTATGAATTAATGACTATGAATCCTGACTACAGAGTGGCTGTACCAGTCAGTCCCTCTGCTGTAGAAAATACAGTACTTTCTGTCCAACAAAAATCACTCATGTAAATGAATGACCACTGAGAGTAGTAGTTCCAGTTAAGATTGTTTTCTGCTTCCCAAGGCAATTGTGTCCCAGACTAAGTGGCAATAATGAACTAGACCAAAGCTTTTCCAGTTTTATTCTTGGGGAAGTCTGGGTCTCCTCCCCACACAAGAGGCCAATGTTGAGGAGAACAGGCCAGCTGACTGTTTTTGTGAAATGGCAGAGAGGAGGAATAGGCATCGTGGCAACTCATTGAAAATTCAGGATAACAGGGCCCTGATTCAGGTCTATGCCATACTCTGATTACTGGCCCATGTTCACCCTGAGCCCAAAGTAGCTGGAAGTCCATATCTGAAGTGAGCTTTAGGCTGAGTATGGGACAAGACAGCAGTGGTCCTGAGTTCTTTTTATCCTGCATCTTTCACCACATCTCCTCTACATGTATCCATATCACATGGCCTAACCAGGAGGGAAAACACTTGTTCCTGTAGCTTACTGGGCACCAAAGGAGGGATGATTGCTTGGGATGTGGGAAGCGTTACCCCTGCTGCTACAGAGCAGTGGGTACCTATGCACTGGAGCCCAGCTTGTTTGCTTCATTTATGCAAAATGGAAACAAAAACTCACGGTATAAAATGTTACGCTTACCTCTGCAATAACGGCTGGTTTAAACTGTGGCATACTGTGTACAAAGACACATGATCCACAGATCCATGGTGCAAAAACACTGCTCCAAGCTGCCTTTACCCAACCAGTATCAGAGGTATTCCACATTATATCTGAAGATGTCAAGTCCATCCAGTACCTGACGATAAAGCAGAGATGAAAAAAATGCTTCAAACAGTGTGAGAGACTCAGGCACAGGTCACAGTATAATTAAAGGAAAGGGCAGGAGGCTTCCATTAGAAGATGTGGTGTCAGCAAGTGGAGCTCTTTAGAAAGTTTGTAAGAGTTGAAGAGAATCTTAAACATTCTCTTATTTCTCTTCATTCCCTCCTTTTTAACATTTCCAGTGTTTGCTTTTCTCCTGAACAGTGCAAAACATCCTTGGCTTGAATTGCAGAATCTGGATCTAGATCAAAAATCAAACAGATCATTTGGAGTAGGCTTTCCCCACCTTGTGGATTAGAAACATCAGCTAAATCACATCTTATTTCTCTAGGAAACTAACCAAATTACTTCTATGGACTCTATACTACCAACTTCCAACTCAGAATGCCTTGGGAAATGTATCCTTTGATTTTCATTCAAACTTCTCAGTCCTTGGGAAGCGTAAATAAAAAAAAGATGTCCAATGAAAGCGAATCAGCGCCAAGCCACAGATCCAAACTGAACTTTTAAAGGATAATGCTACGGTCCAAGGTTCCTTTTGTTCTCAAGGAAGGTTTACATAATACTAAAGCACTTGACTTTATCTGGTTTTGCTATAAGGTCACTATCCTTATTGCTACTCTGCAGTCAGCCCTCTGAGCAACAGAACACTGTGTTTGATGACCTCAACTGAGTCTTCAAGAAGCTTTTATTAACGAGGGTTTCACCATGAGAGGGGAAAGGTGAGCAAGAAGCAAAATCCTACACTCATGAAATGCCTACATTTACTGGAGTTTTTACGGTCACATTTTCAATTTAATTGTGATCATGTCACTTAATCAGGACATTGGGAGCAACTGCAAGCTATACCTGCCACTGGTTGCAAATCCGATGCCATAACTGCTGTGTGACTGCACCACCATTTTTGGAGAGCCTGTACTTCCACTAGTAAAATAGATCAGCATTGGCTCTTGACTCCTTGTCTTGACACATTTATGGTCAGCAGATGTCACCCTTCAGAAGAAATAGTATATGACAGTTAGTATATGTAGTTTTCCACAAAGGAAGCAGTATTTTTTAAGGTTTAGCAGATAAACAGGAAAATGGCCCAGAACTATATGATCTCACTAAATAGTTGCATCACATACCACAAGTAAGAGTTAGGGAGCACATTTTGCTAGTCACAAGTGTGCTCTGTATGCCATAACTTTCACGATGTGAGCACCAACAGCATATTCCAGTGACTTTGCCTACAAATATTTGGCAAGGGCACTCAAGGTGCTTGTTACAGAAAAGCAGGTAGATGCAAAACCAACTTCTGCCTCAACACATACCATCCCCCAGCCTGAAGTCAATGGGGGCCATATTCAGGCTATTATGTCAGGTAAGGTGGTCTTAAACATGTATTATACCATTTATGTTCAAGAGACTGATGAACAATTCAGATTGTCTGGGCTACCAAGATATTCAGGGGAAGAAATAACTGATGCCATGTTAGCTGAGCACCGAGAGCTGGCAATGGGTATCTTCTCACTGGATTCAAAAGGAATTAGGCTGTGCTCTAGAAGACAAGCACAAAACAACTGCAAGATTAGTACTCTGTGTGCTTGTCTTGTGATCGCAGTAAAAGCAGAGAGCTTTTAAAAGCTGGCAGGCTGCTGAGTAAGGAGAAGCTGAAAGACCTGAATACAGCTCCCAAAAAGTGTGTTGGAGGGATTTCTACTTAATGCAGTGATTACAGTGAGTTGGCAGAGGGATGCAAAAATGTGACTCATTTGTATTTTGGAAATTAATCCCAAAACTCAGCAATGTCACCTGACTGATAAAGCTTCCTTCACCACACAGGGATGATGGTAAAACAGCTGGATACTCACGCAAAGAGCTCTTTGAGGTTCAGCCACCCATCTCTGCTCCCTCCGGCTACAATTAGTTTGCTTTTCAGAAACTGGCAGTCAGGCATGACAGATTCCACTGCAGGTGCCAGTGTATCATTGGTAATGATGCACTTGGCCTTCGAAGCCTGGAGTCGGTATGAGATGTCTTTGGCTGTTAATTGGGATGTTCCTGGAATAAAGACAATTCCTGGAAAAAAGCAACAAGCAATTTAGAAAATTGACCATTTCTCTTTATTATGTTCACAGGACATGATCCCAGCCATAGAAAAGCTGAGCTACTTGCCAAAAACTTATTATTTGAGAAACAGGAGTAAAGTATAACTCATGTTTGAAGGGAGAGCTTGGGTGAATTTGTGGCCTAGGAATGACCTGGGATCATCTGGCTTGGAAAGACCTCCAAACCCTGCAACACTGATGCTGAGTTTTGTGTCATCCACATCAAAGGTATCTAGATCATGAGTAAGATCTAGATTTAAAGTGTTTTTGAGCACTTCCTTCATGATTYGTAACTCAGGAAGGAAGTGTTGAGATTATCATCCCTTTAAGTATATGAATAAGGCCAGCATTTGGATTACATTTACATCTGGAATAAAACCATTATTCATTTCAACAAGGAATTAATACCTCTGATATGGGATAAATAGACTGAGGTCAGGTAGCTTACATACATTGCTCTGTCAACATATCCCTCAAGCTTGGATTCATTTTGTAATGTGAACAAACATAAATTTGGATACTGAGTACAATGTGACTCAAATCACTTTTTTTGGGGGGGTGAGGGGATCAATTTAGTGCATTTCTATACCTCCTTTTCCCAAGGATTTCAATAGACTTGACCTACAGATTGATTTCAGTCTTCTTGCGCCTTCAGAGGTGTCTACCAAATTTTACAACTGGGAAACTGAGGCACTGAGATACTGAATGACAYTCCCACGTCATAGTCCAGAAAATCTTGGATACTATAGAATTGGATTCCCTGAGTCTTAGCCCCATTTACAACCTGCAAGAATCACAGAGCTTAGAAGTGGGACAAAAATACTTGATCATGTCCCTGTTGTTGCTGAATTGTTCCATCATGGATGTTTAACAGTCTAAAAATGCAACGGGTCAAATTGTTCCTAAGAATTTGCAAAACTGTAACAGCAGAGCAAAAAAATATTGTATTGAATTATTAACCAGTCTAGTCATATAACTTACTGCATTAAAACTGTCCACACTGCTAATGTATCTGGTCAAATCTGGCCTTAGATTGTAACCATTCAACCTTCACTGGCTTCAACTGAGGATGCYGTTTAACTGGACCATGTCTGTTCAGCACCTAGTACAATGTCACTTTAGTTCCTGTGTGGGTGCTGCCAATTCTCCTTCTGTGCAAAAGCTGAATTGTACACAGCACAGTAGCATATTCCTGTTTACATTTTTTTCAAATTAATTTAGCATATTTTTCTTATCTTCTATTTATTTTCTTTGTGCATCCAAGAGATCAGAAAGGTTACTCACCTGTTCGCATACAGGCTATATTCAATAGCCACCACTCAGGAACACGAGGCAGAACTGCTAAAACTCTGTCTCCTCTCTGCAAACCACATGTCTCAGAAAGTATATTAGCTGCTTTCTTAGACAGAAATCCCAGCTCYTCAAAGCTCCACTTCACCTCCTCTCCCTCATCATTTACCCACCAAAAAGCTGGATTTGCTGGTCGTCTTCCATCCTAGAATGCAACAGAAGATATTAAAATAAAAAGACAATCCTTAAAAGGTTTAATTTCAATCTAAAATAACTCCAGACTAAGCAAATCATCCCTGGCAGCTAGTCTTTTAAAGTGATACCTATATTTCTGACGAAGAAAATAAAATAGTGCATTCTACTCTGCAGCTAATATTATCCAGTATTGATCAGGAAAATTGATTTGTATAATCTGAGATTTGTTCCAATGTCTATGAAGTAAAAGAAAAATACTACCTTTTCCAGTTGTGACCACTCATCTAAAACATCACTTGCAAAGTTGAAATATTCTGGCAGTTCCCTTTTAYACTGGTTTATAGAGTCATAATATGAAATAATCTGAGATGTAAGAAGCCTGTTGCATCCATGGAATAATCTGCAAGGCGACCTGAGAATCCGCAAACACTGAGGAATCCATGATTTAATAAATGTTCTCATGATAAATGATGTTTTATCAGACAGTGAGGAAAAAATCAGATGCACACCTACAGGAATCGGTCATCTGAAATGAAAGAAAATACATTTAATAACAGCCAGGTATTGGATGCTATCTAGTTTGTGATGTTGGATAAATTAATGCAAACCAGCTCAAATAAATAGGTTGTTTGTGTGCCTCCCTGTTATTCCCCATTATTTTATATGATTCTTAAAGTAAGTGTTTCTCCTTTTCTGGCAAAGAGATTGTGCACTACTTTGTCAGCTGATGAATGAATCTCATATCTCCTCTCTAAATTTTCACTTGCCAGTCCTTTTCTAAATCTCTCTCTCTTGATTCCTGTAAATTTTGTATTTTATTTTGCCTATTTACAGAAATAAAATGCCACTAGCTAGAAAGTGTTTTGATGACACTTTGTTTATCCCCTTGATTTAAGTCTCTGTAATTATGCTATGTCTTAAATACACACTAGATGGCGATTCACGCTGAACTTATGCACCAATAAAACTGATGAATCTCTGATTTATTTCCTTGTGAGTTCTATTTTCACTGGGGGCATGGAATAAACTCAAAATAAACACTAGGCAAGCAAAGGTGAAATGCCAAAGACTTCCATTTGCTTTGCACTTCAGCTGAAGTATGCAACTTTGAAAAAGATACATGTTGTAAAACAAACTTGCAAAGAAAATTCCAGCACTTTCAGTTTCTCCTAGTCTTTCCTACACAACATACATAGCTCTCAAACTGTAAAGCACAAAATGAAAGAGCCAGAACTAATTAGCACTGATGAAGAAATGTGCAGAAATGTGACCTAATCTGCTGTATGCATGGTACTCCATCAGTTTCACTCTTCTTTTCAGTTCTGCTAAATCCCACTCCATTCCTCATTGCAAATCTGCCCTGGCAGGACTGACTGCTGTATGATCCTCCTCTTACTCCAGTTTCCTTCCAGGACATAGAGGTTAGAAGCCCTTTCCAAAATGGTGCCTATTCCCTGGTAGGGGGTTTCCAGGGGGGGTCTGAGTTGACTGCTGTTTGTTTCAGTGGCAGACAGGGGGAAACCAGCTCTCTAAGCAAATGGTTTTGTCATCCTACCTGTGCTCTGGGAGCCTTAGGCTGTGTTCTGAGCTTACAACACAGCCTGTTCAGATCAAACAGGCCTTGTTAGTTTTTTCCTGTTCTTCTGGAAGATGCTTTTTAACCCTCCTAGGATGTTACTTGAAAGACATCTTTGGAAAAGAGCGTGTTATGAAGAGAAAAAGACCACAAAGTCAAACAGGAGACTCTTATCTTTCTGCTTTTTTTTTCTTTAGTACCTGATTGCTACATCTGTATTTACATGTGATCTTATCTTGCAAGCAGCCTGAATACACAGCTCCCTCTGATTTCATTAGGCACCCTGTACAAGTACTAATAGAACACGTCTCAAGGTGCATTACAACCCAAAGCCTTTGAGATTGATAGGTAAGAGTTCACTTGAAACCCAGCCCCACTCACACCAAGCATGAAAACAACCTAAATTGAAGCAATCTGCCACCCAAGATCCTTCACCCCCAAGAAAATGGAGGCTACCACATCGACCACCATTACGAACACTCCTTCCTTTTAGCAGTACGCTCCTGATACCAGATTTTTCATCCTATAGTCTAAGGATGTGAAGGAGCAAAGCAGCACCTACCGCTCCTCAAGAGAAAGGAAGAGTCATTATTGGAGGCAATTTCCTTAACTATCAGGTTGGTTCTACTAATCTGGACCCATCTGTCCTCAATTCAGCTCTGTCCTTGYCTGTGCCAACGGAACAACCACCAGAACACCTGGTCCCCTCTAGAGAGGCCAAGGCTTTGGGTGTACACTACACAAATTTCAGCACAGTTTAAGGGCCAGAGATGTTTCTGCTACAATTACAGACTGGCAGATATTTACAGAAATAACCATTTCTTAGTAAATGGCACCTTTTTAATCTTTTTGTAAGATATTTCTTAACACGTTATGAAAAGACTAGCTAGGGAGGCCTCATAGTTCACAGACACAGTYGACAGCTATCCTAAGGATGAAATAGTACATTTGGGACCTTCAGTTTACTGTACGGATATTAGCTGCATGAAATTGCGCTACCACTGAAAACCAATGGCAAAATCTTCTGGTTTAACCCACAAAGTAGTATCTTACTTGAGCTACAACTTGGCACTTAAGCAGAGATGGGAGCCTCACAGACAAGGCACTGAAGAAATAGAGGTTAACATTACATATGCAAAGCAATGAGAGTTTTTCYCTGACTTCAGCATGCTCTGAATCAGATACATAATAAGTAAGGGCAACAGACAACCAAATATTAAGCAGAGCAGCAGCCCTCAAATACTTTCCCAGGTACCTCACTTACTGTTTTGTCTACAGCTCTGCACTGGGTAACGGTGACAAGAGCAGGCTGTCCAGTTAGAGAAGTGCACTATGAATCGACTGGTGCTTCCGCAGGCAAGTGTTTCCTCCTGTGCTCTCCCACCCTCTCCCCAGGGTTCTGATTATTTACAGAAACAGCAAACTCACCTTCCCCACAGATACTTTTTTTCTAAACACTGCTAAAGATGGGGAAGTAATTAACTACATTAATGTTCCTGTAGAAAGATGCAGTTGGCTCCACTGGTGGCAGACTCTGTTATCAACCTTATCAGCCTCTTAGTTTGGCTGATACAACAGCAGCCATTTAGGCAGCAAACCCTSCTGCTTAGTGCTCCTTTGCTTCCTTCTTTCTCAGCAACTGGGTAAAGGCAGGGCAAGATGAAGACACATCAGTTTTTCTTTCTGTCATTATTGTTTCTCACAGGCTTCCCGGCAGCAGAGAGCATAAGCCCAAATGAAAAAAAGCCAAAGAAAGCCAAACTCCCCAAAATAAAAAAGGAGAACAACGTACTCTTGCTGAAAAAGAGCAACTTTGACAGAGCATTGACGGAAACTAAGTACCTGCTGGTGGAGTTCTGTGAGTATCAATTTCCGCTGCCTCTTACCCTGATGGCTCTGCAGAGCATGACTGATGCTGGGGCACTCAGGTATGCCTGTTTYACTGTTGCTTTGTCCTCCAGTAGTCTTTGTTTGTTTTGTATTTCTCCATGTATCTATTTCTGACCATGACTACTGTAATTTATTCCTTTTTGGTGTGGTTAAATACCAGTCTGCTACATAAGACAGATACTGATAGTAAGATGGGTCCTCACACACACAGTGCTGAGTTGGCATTCTCTGCTTCCACTGCTTAATTTTGCAAATATGTGTTTCACAGCAGTGATGGGCGAAACTCTAGCTATTAAAAAAGGAATCGGAGAGGGCTTTTCTCTGTCTTACATTTTCATCAGCACTTTGTATGAGGTTTTTGCCGGATGGCATCTCTCCTCTGTGAGCATTTGGGCTTCAGGGAATGGCTTTTTACAATGTGTTGGTGTCTGTAATTGCATTAAATAGGACTGCAAAACTCTTCCCCTGAAATTAGCACTTGGTTAGGTGGAGGCTGGTTTGTGTTTTTTCTATTAGGTTCATGTTCATTCCTCATGGGGAGGAAACTAGTGGGACGTTTTGAGTAACTAACTTTGTTAGAAGGTCTGGCCATCCGAGCCTTACAGAAAGCAAATCACAAAAGCAAAAGCCAAACGGTATATTCTCATGATGTCACCCATCTAAAAATTCAGATGCTGCACAACTTCCCACTCCACAAACATGAAGGCTGTATTTCCTAGCAGCTTGCTGGTAGCAGAAACTCTTCAATCTGCATAAGACAGCAAAAGCTTTGTCTCTGTTGCTTGGGCTTGACCTTGCTTCACTGTGCCATGCTCACTGAGCTCAGAGTACACATCCACTTAGCCTTAAATTATACAGACACCTTGCAAACTAGCCCTCCTTTGGAGGGAAGCATTGGAGACAAGCACAAGCTGAAAACCCCAATCTCTTCCATATTTGGAAGGGATATTTGAAATTAAGGCAATACCCTAACTTTGCAGAAGTCCGTGTAATTTGTTCTTTTGCCTCACTACCAAACCTGGACGATGATGATRATATGTAGTAGTAGTGTAGGTCAATCTGAAATGAAAACACTTGTATTTTTCCAACAACAAAACCTAAAACACACTAACAGATTAATGAAACTAAAAATATGTTTGGATCATACCAAACATTTAATTAATCCTGAAACAATGTTATGAAACTTTAAACATTTTTAAAACTTTCAGAACAATCACGTTAGAAATTTCTTTAAAACTTAATGTTTAAGACTTCTAAACACTTTTGAAAGTGTTGAAATTTAGCAAGATTTTATTTTTAAATTGTAGAGGGTCTAAAGCAATTTGCCAAATTCAGTCTATGGTTGTCAACTGTTTTGATCTCTCTGAAGATGCATAATTTTAGTGAAAAAATAATTTATCAGAAAAACCTTAGTCAAGCTCTATTCTCAGCTTTGTAAGAGCTGACTTAAAGTACAGAACCTAAATGTCCAGGTCAGAGAAGAGTTTGCAGCCAAACCTCCTTAGTACTGGCAGAGCTGATCAACAATGAGATAACTGCAACACACTTCAGGATTTTAACCTAATACTGAATGGAAAGAAAATATGTGAAAAGTTTCACAAAGAAACAAGAGAAAGAAAGAATTGACCAGAATACAGTAGCCCAGGGACTTGGGCACTCAAAGGAAGTGGAAGATCTACATCAGGATTTCTTCCCTCTACTTCAGAGCAGAGTCTTGGACCTCTCCCTTTGATATCCCACCACCCTCACAACTGGCATTCTTCAGAAGAGAAGGACAAACACACTCTTCCATTCCACACCGCATCTTCCAAAAATGTCAGAGATGAAACGCTGCTCCCTAACCGCACCTTGCTCCAGTGATCCTCACTGCCTTGGATTCAAGATCATCATGTCTACCTGAAGGGCTTATTGAAAACTCATGGATTGCTTTTCCCCCCACAAACCATAAAGGCATCTACAGTCCCTGCAGAGAATGATGAAATCACTCACGAGAGCTCCACAGCCCAGATACATTGTCTGGAAATCACTGCCCTCAATCTCAATAGCTCCCTTGGGAAACATGCCACTAAACAGCCTCTGGGGCAGTGAAAAACCACCCTGCAGTGAGGCACTGCCCCGGGGACGTAGGCAACCTGACTCCACAATGCTGGACCAGCTGGGTCATTTGCCGTAATCATTTGCCTTGCCACAGCACTAACAGGCTAAAGATGGGACATGCACATGCACATGCACCTGCACAGAGAGGCCATAAAGCCCTAGTGTTTTACATCCCACTCCTTAAAACAGGCTATCTAAATAAACAATCTATGTGAACATGGAACTATTAAGGGAACTTAGATCACGAGAGACAAAGCAATATTCCCCAGATCACACAGGAAATTTGTGGGGCTGCCAGGAATTACCTTCAGAAATCCAAAACGAATGCAAGACCAAAGACCTTTCTCTTCTTGACCCATTCTCAACCACAGAGACATAGAGAACAGGGAGGAATCCCATGCTCCCCAGAAAGTGGGATTTGTTCTGTTGCTGTACCAACATGGGGAAAAGTTTGAGCTCCAAACTTTGATTCCACACTCTAGAATCTGCCTTAGGCCTATCTATTATGAGAAAACCCCAACGCTTTCCCTGTTGCATACCATTATCTACTTACCAGCCCTCCCCAATATTTATCAGGAGAGGCCTGCTTTGATGTCTTCTGCCCAGCGACTCCCAAGTCCTCCTAATGCCCTTCAGTTCCACCCTCACTGTGTCCCAGGTCTGCCTTCTTGCAGGCAAGGTTTACTATAAAAACATATGCTGACTTTCTGCCAAGCAGTATCAGGCTACCCTTGTGAGCTGAGCAAAGTACACAGGGCAAGTACCCAGCGTGCAAACAAAGTGCTTACAAGCACAAACACTACAAGCACTGCTGCACACCACTGCAAGCTGTGACCAGCTGAAGTAATGTATTAGCTTACTCTGGTTTTCCCAAGGACAGCAACTGTCTCAACACAGTAAACTGCCTGAACACAGTAAAATGCATCTCCTATTTAATTTCTCTTCAAAAGCCTTTCCTAAACCTTTCCAACTTTCCGTCGCCAGAATGTTTTCAGGACTTTGCAACCGTCCCGTATTTCTCCGTGCAAGAGTAGTCCTCAGATCCCCCAAACAGTACGGTGAAGACCATGCATGTTTAAGGCTTTCCCAGGCCAGAGAGGCAGAAATAGCCTACAACATGCTCCAGCCCAGGTGTAAAATACAGTGCATCAGCCCACATCAGCAACTGACCATCTGGTGACTGAGACATGTTAAATGTACACAAGTACACTGTTTCTCCAAAGAAGCAGGTATTAAACTGTTCTTTAATTTTATTGGCAATATAATGGGTTTAAACACAGCAGACACATTAYAGTCAGGAATAAAGACCACCATTTAGCTGGAAGGCTAACGATGCACTGGAGGAACATGCCTAGGGTAGCTCTGGTATCTCCATTCATGGCAATATTTAAAGCCAGATTAGTCAAATAGCTGTCAAGATTGGTTCAGATATAGTTTAACTTGCTTTAGGCCAGACCAATGACCTCTCAAGTCCCTTACAGCTCTAGTTCGGTAATCCTTTAACTTGGCTAGTGGCATATTTTGGGAAACACAAAATGGGTGCAGAGCACATACTAACACCACTTCGTCCTGCCTCTCAGAAGAATCCAGGAAAAGGCCCAGACCCCAGAGAATGTTTGACTCCACAGATCTCTGAGAATGCCTAGTCCTGTCCTTTCCAGTGAAAAGTTTTCAGTTCCCAGCTAAACACTGGGATAACCTAAGGACAAGCACATAAGCAGTGCAGACCTTGCGCTGCTGCTTTCTGTGACAAGTGCACTCTCATTTATGCAAAAGTGATGTTTACCTTTTCTAGCAGAAAATTTGTATATCCAGTGAGGCACTGGGTCAGCCGTAGGATTTCTGCAGCCTGTGACTGACAATCTATGCTGAGATAATGGCATTTAATATGCAAGATGGGGGTTAATCTTAAAGACAAACATCTCCTTTTCAAGGCACAAAAGCTGAAGGTGATGTTACTGAAAAAAACCCAAGAAATTGCTGCCTATGTATACATGTAGTTCACAAAAAGGGGGATTTCTAGGAAGCAGGGGAGGCATGACTGATTATAAATCAATTATATAGATCAGATGGTCATCTCACTCATAAAGCCAACATCCAAAGCATACTCACTCCTGTGCTAAGAACTGATTTCAGCATACAGCAGTCTCCTCACCACAGGAGGTGAATGCAAACAGTTCAAAACCACCCAGAACAGGTATTTCTTAAAACTAAGCTTCCTACAGGAACGTAGTGCAGTGTGCAAGATAGTGGAACGTGGGTGCCTCATTCCTGTAGGCTGCAGCAGAAGTCTGTGTCAGTCTTTTAGGAGTAAATCTTCTGAAAAGCCACTTAAATTGTTTGCAAAATATGCATATAAAAATGAGCAGGACAGTGGAAACACACATCCGGACAGGTACAACAGTCACTAGATGATGCTGTAGTTGCCTGCAGAGACTTACTGATTAGCATGGGTCCCTTATGTAGGTGTCTCTTACACATGCTCATTTTATGGAATGCTTTGAATAAGGATCCAAACTGTAGAACAATCCTCAAGGATCCAAACTGTAGCTAAAGGAGGAGGAACTCATCATGCTTTCACGTACACTCACTTCAAGAATGCTTTAGGGTCATTAAACACATTTATGTATCAGCAAAAATTTTCTCTGTCCACATTTCAATATATTTTAATTCAGTAAGCTGCACTATGAAAAAAAAGTAGCAGCTTACTCAGGTTATTGATGTGCTCAAGAGAAAGAGTCTCTCAAAGTACAAGATTTCTGGTTCTCTTCCTACTTTTGCCATATCCATTTGGTGTGGCTTTGGGCAAAATATACTCTGACTCTCTAAGACAGAGATGATGACATGTGATGATACCCACCTTGTTTTTGATCCTTACGCAGTCACGCTGTAAGGAAGTTCTTCAGAAAGGCAGGACTGGTTTCTCACAAAACGTTTTACATTGCCTAGAACAAGACTGCTACCAGCTTGAGCTGTAAAAATCAGCATTTTTGATGGTCTGATTAAAAATCTTTATTCCCTTTCAGTTTGTCAGGCTTTTCAATGTACATGCGATTTCACATTAACCTAGTTTGCTGGTTGTCCACGGAAAACAAAACCGATAAAATTTGAGTTGCTGACATATGAGACAGGTAAAATATAAAAATGCATTTAAATCCTCAAATACGTAGACTTTATTATAGCTTATGAAATGGAAAATGTGGCAATCCCCCCCACACCCAACACCCTTCCTTTGGGGAATGAGGGTGTGTATAAGATTTGCTCTACATGACCTTGAGAGGGAGGCATTCTTACAGCAGTTCCTAAAACAAGGGAAACTTTAGGTGTCAGGGAAGGTGCTGAAAAATGTGATGCCGTTCTTCAGCGTGGGGCCTTCTCCTCAGAAAGACAACATGCCAATACTGTCTGAGAAAAGTGGCTGCAGTAATGGTGCTACAGTCTGCCCCCTGCAAGTGATTTAAAAAGGTGGCTGGTTGCAGCTCAATTGTTATCAAAAAGAAAAGAAAGAGTAGAAATTCAAAGGACACCACACAGGTGCTTTTAACTCTCATAGTTCTGTGGCCCTTCTTAATTCTTCCCATATCTGAGCCAAAGAGCTCGAGTTGCTCTCAGATGCTGGATAATTTATTTTCAGGATCTTCTGTACCCATGATAAAATGGTGGCAATCTGTTAAGACGCTTCTTCGGAGGTTCACATGTTTTGAAAAGGACACTTCACAAAACAGCAATGACACAGGGTGGGAGGGAATTCAGTGATACTTCCAAAAGACAGGTCAAAAACACTACGTAGGAAAAAAATTTTAAAATCTCAACAAACCCTTAAATTATCCTTTTTATTTACAACACAGCTAAAACTACTGATAATGAAGACATTCTCCCATTGTTAACACAATACTGTTCCTGAGCTGACGGCCTTTGAAGGCCCTCTCGTTTCTGGCAGCTGTGGCACAGCACGCTGGTTTACATGGGCATCCCCTCACCCACGCATGTCGTCCCTGGTGACCTCGCTACCAACTCTGCCACCTCTCACCTGGGCCTGCCCTCGTACTCCGCTGGCGCTCAGCTCCCCTCGAGCCTGGAGCCTGTAATGCCCTGCCAGCCTCAACAGCTGCTTCCTCGCCCCGATGCCTGAAGCGATCGGTATCAATAAAAATCTAAAACAGAGGAAGCAAAACAAAACTCAAGAAAAGGCTCCAAATAAAAGGAGTGATGATTTCCTGCAACACTCAAGCGACTTGAAAAATAAAGCACTTGGGAGGCAAACAGAGAATGAGTGGAATGAAAAGGAATTGATGGAAAGCTGAAGAGGAGTCTAATCACTCAGGAAAGCAGGGGAAAGGTGTGTGATGGATGTTTCCACACGCTTTCTAGGTAGTCAAGGAAACAGTTTTTATCTGTCTGATGAAGAAGGCTGTTTGCTCGCTGTACTTCTGTCTCGCAGTTATCAGGTTAATGGTACTCGGCTTTCTCCTGGTCTCTGAGTGCAGTGATTACTTTTTACGGGATGGAGTCATGCACTTTTCCCAGCTCCAGCCAGGAGCTAACAGCTCTACCAACTCTCATTATCTGAGCATGCTAACTACATTACTAGTTACCTGCAACTCTGCCTATTCAGGTCATTCCGTTATAAGAGACCATTCTTAAAATATCTGTTTGGAATTGAAACATTTCAGAGAAAAATGGATCCTAAAACCCACCAGACAATCTACATACATGTCTAATGTCCATAAAGCTTATTATTCCCTGTATATTTGGCAATCCTCTAAGTGGCTTCAGCTTCTGTGTCTGGACTTCACCAACAATTTCTTCTGCCCCTTCCCAAGAGAGTCCCGTTTCACTGTGCAATAAGCATTTGATCTTCAGAATTCCCAGTTGTGTTAAAACAGCTGTGCAACCTTAGGTTATTAGGAAAAAGTCATTATATTGAAATTGCCTCTGGTGTAAAACATTGCCTTGGAATTACCTAGAAGGTGCTGGATCCCTAATTGCTATGTGGCTTCCTGCTCCTTATTCCAACAGCACTCTGTCCAGACCAATAAGCCCTTCCCCTTGGAAAGCCCAGTAACTCAGTTAGCCCAGTCTAACTGTTCTGGGCTAACCCTGCCACATGCAGTCATCGTGTATCAGCACTCTTAAAATTGCATAGCAGGTACCCCATGTTTTATTTAAAAGTCCACATATCTTTGCAATCATTTTAAGCAAAGATATTTCATAAAGACTCAACACACACTGTCCCTAGAAGCAGCAGTATTTTTATAGGGTAGACATGCTATTTCTTATGTTGACAGGTCAGAACTTCTAATAGGTATCATGGTTTTCTGCAGTTATGTCTAGAGCACATCGAGATAACACATTACAAACTTGTTGGGGAAAAGGTTCGTAAGAAGTTAGGATCAAATCTCTCCGGACTGATGCCTTAAGGCTCATTTACTTTATTTAAAGAAGTACCATGATATCTGAGTGCCTCCTTTGGTTTCTGTGAGGCTAAGTCAAGATGGGTTTATATGCAGAAGAATTTGGAAGGGCCTATCAGGCTAGTATTTTGAGAAAATAACATTATTTAATGCTACTCGTCACACTCGCAGTTAGGTGGAAAAAAATGATTGATGGCTGGGATTCAGAGCAAGGATAATGATGAATAATGCAAGAAATGTAACTCAGCACTGAGTTAGATTAGTGGTTTTATCTTTCATTCATTAGAACTCACACAGAAATGTTCATTTACTTTTTGGGCAATGTCTTTACCAGGTAGGCTGTAGAGAAGTGCATTTGTAATTTTGTGAAAGAACAAAAGACTGTTACTTTGTTAGATTCATGCTTCGGCGCATATGTGTGTCTGCTTGTGTATGTATACATATATGCACACAAGAACACACATAAATGTATGAAACCAAGATTAACTGGAGGTTTTTCATCTGTTCCTATCTGAAAAGTATATTGATGAAACTAAAAATTTTCTGTGCTCTTCGTAATAAAACAAATCTAACAAGATAGGGTATCTCAATTTTATCAAAAGAAAGTCAAATTCATTTGCTTTTCAACCCAAGTTGCAAAACTGAAAAGCTCCAGGCCTTTACCTCTTATTTGACTTTGAATACAGAGCAGCAATGTGTGACTAGTTTCTTTCTCTCGTCCTTTTTTCATGTTAATATAACTTATAACGCCAGGGCCCAGATTAGGATGGTCCTTCTCTTTCCTCCAAACACAAAACTGCCATTTGAGCTAGAGAAGGGCTGGCACACAGCACGGCATGCAGAAATATGCTGCCAGTCTCTAAAAGACCATACTCTCTTGCTCTCCTTCTCTCCTCCGTATTTTATTTGGAAAAATGGTTTCTGCGTTACAAAGGTTTGCCTCAGTGAGGTCCTTACAAAAATGGTATCTTATCAGAGAGTCCTAATGTGGGTAATATCTAACTCTACCCTTGACTTCCCTTTAACTCATACCCAGCATAGTCAGTCAGTCAAACTACTTTTTAATTCCACGTCATTTCTTCCCAACAGACGACTATTGCAATCCTACTAGTTTTTCACTGTGACTGGTCCAAGGACATGTGGAGTGCTGAACAATCAGCATCAACACAAAGAAGTAAAGATAATTTCTCATTTATTTCTGAGTCATAAAAGACCTTATTCAACCCCTCCAGCTACTACTTCACACAACAACCTCCACTAGAAAGCTTCACGCTGCAGCCCAGGTAACCCATTCTCTTTTGGTTGACCCTTTCCAGATGTTTCTTTATCTCAGTCGTCTCAGAATTTGTCTGAAGAATTTGCTGAGGCTGCACGACAGCTTAAAAAAGAAGCTCCAAGAATCCAATTTGGCAAAATTGATGTCACACACCACCATGATTTGAGAAAAGAATTTAATATTCGAGAGTTTCCTACCGTGAAATTTTTTGTGGATGGCAGCAGGGAAGATCCTATAGACTGCAAAGGTAAACTGTCTTGTGCACTGATAAGATAATGATATGTAATGACAGGACATACCGATCTATTATGCTGCTGAGAAGAAAAACATAGATGCTCAGATAAAGAATATGCAAGGTAGCAAACTGGTTTTGCCCATGGTTTTAAACATACAATCACCTCTGTACCAATACAAGAACTTGGATTTCAATTCATCTTCCGAGTGTATAACTGAACTGTACGTTTAGTTCACACAGCCAAATTCATTGCTGGTGTAATTCCACCGAGTACAGAGAATCACCCCAACAAGATGACTTACTCCCACTTACTACAATAAACATAAAAAAATGAGTTGCGCCAAGCAAGAATTTGGTCCTGAACCTGCTCCGTTTGCACTTCTTCTAGTTCACTGCAATTCCCGCAGGTAGCACGCCTACAGAAGTAGGCTGGAGCAATACTCTGTGCATCTAGCAATGAAATGTGAACTCACTAAGTTCACATTAAGTATACAGGTATACTTCCTAAACCAAGGAAAAGAATTTTGCAATTTAGCCATCAGAGGGAGCTCATATGTGGCTCAGAAAAACCATGGAATAATTTGAAATCTTTGATGGAAAGTTATTAAGCAAAGACAGCAATATTGGAATAGGACTGACTTGAGCAATCCTGGGAAATCCAGGCCTTAAAGTGTTTTCACTGAACATACATACAAGAAAGATATCTAAACTTTTTTTTTCCTAAAATGATGAACTTTTACAGAGTTGACAAAAATTGCCTGACTTGGCCAAGTGTCTGTTAGTGTACTCTAAGCAGATACAACCAACAAGTTTAAAGTTTGCCTCCTGAGCCTGTACACAACCGAGTGCTCTGACTTCTTTAACTTTTGAGCCCCCTGTGGCTGCTGCTGCCAAAAGCTATCTTCAGTATTTTTAGTAACTTGCTCTTCCTTGCTATTGAATTTCTTAACAAGTTCCCGACATCTAGACTTGTGCAAACAGCAGCTTCTGCACAAATGCCACTGAAAGCATGATTTGCCATACTGAACTTTTATTACAGGTGCTGATACATGAGAGCGAGAGCACTACCTTCAGTCTCTGATTAAATCTATAGCATTGACAAAAAATCTCTTCTAAACTGGTAAACCTATTTGACAGGTATGCTTGTGAGAACCAGTGAATAGAGAATATCATAACACAACACGCACACAGTCACCCTTCAGCAGAGAGCTGCTATTTAAGACACACTTACTAGCAAGATGCAAGAAGTTAGGAAACTGGCTTCTGCTCTGTGATTTGTACAAGATAGCATCAACTGTTCAGAGCACATGCACCACCAATAATGACTTAAATTACATTTTGTTGACTGGTAAATGCTTATGTACAACAACTGGTAAAATCTCACCT
Source organism: Oceanodroma leucorhoa (assembly GCA_030449065.1). Taxonomy (NCBI): domain Eukaryota; kingdom Metazoa; phylum Chordata; class Aves; order Procellariiformes; genus Oceanodroma; species Oceanodroma leucorhoa. Next base: position 9,773,776 of record JASVER010000008.1, on the reverse strand, counting down.
ATCACATATGACTTTTAAACCACTGAGAATTGGCAACTGAAAATGCGCAGCAACCACCCAATGACTTCTCATCCAGAACTTGGTATACTTCATACCACAAAAGAAACTGCAGACCTCGCTTAAATCAAGAAATTAACTCAAATATTTTATGGAAGAGGGAATTTTTGAATGGTTGCCCTGGCAATGGACATAGCATGAAAGCCAAATCCATAGCATGAAAGTAAAATCATCATTTACAACTCCAAGGCCAGAATTTGGCCAGTAGCAACAAGCTACACACGCTGTTTAAAGCAACCCAATAGAAAGATTAACCACATGAAAAATATGCTGAGGGGTTGTATCGCTGACATGAGCTGCAAGAGCTCAATTCTGCATTTAGACAGCAGAAGTCAAGCACTATGTGGCCACTAGATACTGCTCTGTGCTTTGCTCTGCAGCCTATACACTCCAGAACAGATGCCTGTCTGCTTCACCTTAAAAAAATAGTATTTTAAACTAGTTGCAGTGCAGCCTGCTGCAAAATGACTTGATGGCAGTAAAATGGTCTGACTCAATTTTGATCTTGTCATATTGCTAAAATGCACAGTACCAGGACTTGCATCTTTGATAATCCACTTGTACTGTACATCTTGACTCTAGCACTTCACAGCATACAGATTTTTTCTTTTTCATATACAATTTTCATTAACCCTTTGCTGGACTCTTGCTCTGGTCCAACAAGAATTTCATACTCATAGAGATGAAAGGGCTACTTTACAGCTGAGATTTTCATCTCCTGAACCTCAATTTGTAGCTCCAATTCCTCTGAAAACAGGATAGCTAGAAAATGTATTTTTTAGAGAGACTCAAGATTCCTAAAACTCCTGAAAGCTCAAAGAGAATTTACCAAATCAACTGACTGACTGTAATCTCAGTAAAACTGGTAGCGGTAATTTGGAACCCAAAAGATGGAACCATCCAGAACTAAAGGACAACTTTGACACGTCAGCTTTGTTTCTTATGTCTAAACTGAAAAGTGAAGCTGCAGCACCACAGAGGAATTTTAACATATCTCTGTGCCTATCAGATCCCTTCCGCGGCACTGAAGGAACAATTCTGACACTTAATTTAATTGAACAGATAGTTCAATAAAACCTGCAATTGATTTGAAGTTATTTTGGATTAAACCTCAGGTCGATCGCTCTTTACAGCTTACTGTGATTTTGGGACACACAAAATCTTGCAGAACAGATTTTCCACTTGTCTGAATTTTCTCATCTCTATTCTCCATCTGTGATTAAGCAGTTAATTGGACATACAACCATTTGCAGACATCCCAGAAAACACAGTACCGATCCATCATTGATCTTCTAGAGTCAGCAATGGTTTAAATGGTGACTAGAACCTGAGGTTGAATTTGGATGCCCCAAGCCCACTTTGAATCAGCTTTGACCTCAGTCCTGAGAAGCCCAAGTTCTTTTGTATTCAGCATCCTTCTGCACCTCCACTGCCTCTATCTTGATTGCAACAGAAATTTCTGACATTCATTGTGATGGTCATTTTAACTCTCTTTTCCTTCCACAGGAGTCAGACAGGCCTCAGCCTTTATTACATGGGTGAAAAGAAGAACAGGACCTAGCACTGTTTTAATCAACTCTACCGATCAGGCTGAAGCCATCATCCATGCTGATGATTTGGCAGTGATTGGCTTTTTTAAGGTAATTCACTGGAAAATTCAAAAGGCTGGTTTCTGTTCCAACTTTGGGATATACTGCTTGCCATTGCCACAAAATCCCACACATACAAAAGACCTAGAACTTGCCTGAAAAACCCAGGCCCTCAGTTTTCTCTGCATTATTTTTTTATTTAATTGTTTTAATCTACATTTTCACACTTCTAGACAAGCAGCCCAGGCAGAGATAAGAACATCTCACACCATAGCACTTTTCCTGAACAGGTACCCAGGCAGAGAGACTTCCCACTCTGAGAGCAGCTTTTGAGAGCATGATGCTACAGCAGTGTTTGCACAGCCCTGGTCACAGCAGACTTTCCTGTATCCTCAGAGAAAGGGCTTGTCCCAAACCATCCCAAATTTGGTAGCTGGCGGGAAGAACGCAGAACTATTGACCTACCTATCCTTACTTAACTCCATCCTTTTCTTTGGAGAGACTTAACCCATTGCTGGTGTGGGTCATACTGCTACTGGAGTCTCCAAATGCAAAAAGTTGTAATCCCTGCCCAGAGTTGTAACTGATAGCAAAACCTAGGGTTACCCGATCACTGCATTTCTATTCAAACACGCTGTAAAATCATAGACATGAATAGCTGCAGGCTGTTCTGGTGAAGGAATGTTCTCTTCTTGCTTACATCCATTAAAAAGCAGTAAATATTGTCTAATATACTGGAGTGCCTTTTCTTCATCTTTCCACTTGATGATTTAAACAACTTCAGTGAAACTCAGTGGGGCAGAGCACAACTCCATGAATATCACGCTAACTGTGTTTTTTAGCTCCTGCCAGCTAAGAAGTCTGCATGGACAAGAAGTCATAAAATATTACACTGTATATGATCCAACTCATGTAGTCCTTTCTCAAGCAAATTCCTACTAGTTTCCAGACCTGAATAAGGTTCTTAGGATTTGAGGTTGAATGATACCGAACAATAGTCAAATAGTTGTCCAGGTTTCGGCTGGGATAGAGTTAATTTTCTTCCTAGTAGCTGGTATAGTGCTGTGTTTTGGATTTAGTATGAGAATAATGTTGATAACACACTGATGGTTCAGTCATTGCTAAGTAGTGCTTACATTGCTCAAGGACTTTTCCGCTCCCCATGCTCTGCCAGGTGCACAAGCAGCTGGGAGGGGGCACAGCCAGGACAGCTGACCCAAACTGGCCAACGGGGTATTCCATACCATATGACGTCATGCTCAGTATATAAGCTGGGGGGAGTTGGCTGGGGGGCAGAAACCGCTGCTCGGGAACTGGCTGGGCATCGGTTGGTGGGTGGTAAGCAATTGCATTGTGCATCACTTGTTTTGTATATCCTTTTATCATTATTATTATTTTCCCTTCCTTTCCTGTCCTATTAAACTGTCTTTATCTCAACCCACGAATTTTACTTTTTTTTCTGATTCTCTCCCCTATCCCACCGAGGGTGGGGGGTGGTGAGCGAATGGCTGCATGGTGTTTAGCTGCCTGCCAGGTTAAACCACAACAATAGTGCAAAAGAAATTTCAGCTGTCAAGGCATGCAGTCAGAAGTCAGTAAAATAGGAACAGTTTTTTCCTGCTTTTTCAACGTGTCCTTGAAATCTGAAACATATCTGAAACATTCAATTAAGGATTTTCTCTAACTAAAGAGACTTTTATTCTGGTATCTCTCTGCCCAGTTAAAAGCACAGTGTCTGGACTCATACTTGAACTGGTAAGATCCCAAATGTGCTGGCTACTGTGGATAGTCCAAGTTTTATGGATGTGGAAAAAAGGATTAATTACCAAAATGCCCCATAGTAACAGAGCTGGTGAACACATACAGCATAATTGGACAAACTGTGAAAATGCTCAGTGCCCAGAATTTTGCTTTGCAGCAATCTGCTTGCAGCCGTTTATGAAGGAAGGCAGTTTTCCAGTGCTGGGCCAGTTTGAGAAGCTCCTGCTATCACAGTGATGCTGGAGAGTTCCCTGAACCATGCTGACAGCAGATATTACCTGCAGATGTGTTTGACTGGACTCCATGATTTCACTCAGGGGCTGAAATGACAATAGATCAGCATGATCTAGGGCATGTCAGAAATTTAATGGGTGGAAGCCAACAAAATAGTGTCCAGGAAAATAAAGACCTGTATTTGGCCTTCTATTAGTCACAGATTGCTCACAAATGTGAGTGCCAGGATGTGTTGGGAGGTCTCAGTATATAAATTACTATTCATCTAGCATGAAATAATTGTCTGATTAAATCAAATCTGGAAGCGCTGTTGCCTTTCATCATGCTTATTTACTATTAGTTTGAAGGTGGACAGCACCGTGATTATTTGACAGATGTAGGAGTCAAGGTCCCTGCCTTGAAGAGCACTCAGTCAAAGCACCAAACACATCAGTCAGGTCCTCTTGCAAGCAGAGAGCCTTCCTCTCTAATCCATCACATCCTGCGCAGGCTGTGCAGACGAGCTGCGGCAGGGGAGCAGCTGTTGGCATGATCCTTCCCCATCTGCAGAAGTCTTTACAGAGTGTGGAAATGCCAGGGGAGTGCAGGGCAGATGAGATTAGCACAGAAGGACACAGGGGACCATACACCATCCATACTGACCCAGCCCAGCTGACACTAGCTGGAACGGTGAACGCACCAGTGGTGTCACAGCACTCCTAGGGTCTCCCCTATTGTGAAGATCTCCCCTTGGAGGTAATCACAGCAAGCTATAACCACTTTACAATTACACTCTCTTCTCTACCTCACAAGCCTCACCTGTAGCTCTCACTCCTACCCATCCTAGGAGGATGCAGGACACAGTCTTAATAAATACTCTTTCTGGGACTAGGAACTTCACAATGACAGTGTGGAAGTTTTCTGTGAGACAGCAAGAGATGTGCCAGAGATGCCTTTTGGGATGACAACTAGTGAGGACGTCTGTGCTAACTACGGCATCCAAAAGAACACTCTTGTTGTGTTTAAGAAGGTAGGAATGCAAGCCTAGCAGGCAAGGTGCAGTGAGCTGCCGTGGCAGCTTGGGAATTTTTCAGGTTAAATAATTTCCTAGTTGAAATTCAATCAGCTTAACACAAAAATTATTGCATTTACAGACAAGGGAGACAAGCAGGAGGCAAACAGCAACGTTTGGACAACTGATATTTTCAACCTGGCTGCCTACATCCAGGCTCATAATTTATAGTTAAGGATCTGGATAAAATGGCTTTATTTTCCAACCCATGTTCTAATCAACACGTGCTGCCAGGTTCAGTGAGTTTCGCAGACGTTCACCTCTTTTCCTTTGTGTTGCTTTTGGCCAGGAATCTTCTTTTCTTCCAATCCACAACAGAAGAAGTGGCCAACAACAAGAACAAAACTATACAGAAGTAGCACCAACATTTAGGCTATGAAGTAGTCAGACCAAGGACGTCCTGAGTGAGCGTATGTCACAGATAGTGCGTATAAATATAGAAAAGATCTTTCAGTACGTGAAGATTACTGAGCAAATTAAAACTGTCAGCTGTACCTTGAATTTTAGCTATAATCTTGTTCTGTAATCTAGCTGTGACATTTATTTTACAAGTTATGGAATTTCAGTTACTGAGGATCATAAAAAAGCAAAACTGAGAACAACATTCTAGGGTAAAGACACTCTCTGCTCCTATAGTTGATAAGGCCAACAACCTCACAAACTTCACTATTTGTCCAAGGGAAAACCTGTGCATAATGAAGTGCTTGAAGACGGCAGACAGAACAAACTGGATCTAACGAGGCTAATCAAAACCTTTACCTTGGATTTGGTCACTGAATATAATCTTGAGGTATGTGTATTTCATTGTATTAACAAAAGCCACAGGAGAAAGGCAGGACAGACAGGAATCCATGCAGACAGAGACCTAGGGAGCCATTCTGTTCCTTACTGTTTGAGAATTTTGTCTGCTTGTTTGACTAGGCCAGCCCTAAACACATCTAGAAACACCAGCAGACCCCAACAGGCAGCTCTGAGTCTAATCCGGGCCAAAGGATGCTTCCCTCTGGCAAGATGTTGTTTCTTAGAGGAGATGGGGAACAGCTAGCAAACAGTGAACTTGCCTGAACATGCAAACACCTCCCTCCTGTGGAGCCAACACAAAGGCCTGGACTGCTTCTGCAGCAAACTAGGTAGGGTGGGAGGCTGGAAGGTCAGTCCCTATCCTGGCTCCAACCCTTCCGCTCCCATGCAGCAACTGGGTCCTCTRGGACAAGACAAGGAAGAAAGAAACCAGCAATAACTGTTGSTAGTGCAGGTAGGAAGGGAAAGACRTGGAAACAGCTGCTTGGCTGGGGAACACCCCATTGCCTCTAATCATGGGGTGGCATGAGAAAAAGGGCAGCTCCGTGCAGGGAAGGAGACGTAAGCTGCTGATGCCACCCAGAAGTGAAGGAAGTACCCCAGCCAGGTCTAGCTCCTGCAGCTGCTGCAGTTGGGCCTCCTTGCGTAACACTGCCTCTTACTTTCAGCACATCTTTAGCATTAATTCTTCAGTGTGTGTTACACAGGAGTCAGACTAGAAGATCATAACAGTCCCTTCTGACTGTAAAAACCTATGAATAACGATGAGGATTTTCCTGGAATAGAGAAAACACTCAGCAGCTGCTGATTCTTCTCACTGTCTTCCTTGAAACAATGAAAAAAAATCCAATGGTATGGAAATGATTGGGAATTGAGCCTTAAAAGTAAAATTTGCAATAGCAGAACTGAATGATACTGATACTCTGAGCCTCTGATTCACTGTTCTGCTTACAAAGAGTGAAACAGATGTTGAGTCTTTTGTTTCCCAGACATCTGTGAAGATTTTTGATGTCCCTGTTGAAAATCACATCCTGCTGTTCACCCCAACGAACTCGGAGACATTCAGTGCAATTTATGAAAACTACAAGTCTGCTGCTGCGGAATTTAGAGGAAAGGTTTGTAATGCTGAATCCTGCTTTGCAAATTTGAATGCCAAAAGATCAATGGAAAAACATTCACCAATGTTACTGTAAAAGTACACTGCTGTCAGTCCATCTTCTAAGACTACCAAAACATTTAAAAACAGTTTCAGTAATTCTTTGAATTTGTTAAGGACTCAAGCTGAAAAATAAACTTCACTTGAAAATGACTCTTTAAAATGCAAAGACCACACAAACTAACACTAATTCCACCTGCTCCCAATAAACCTGTTTCTGATTTTACAAATATGACTTTCTAGGAGCAACTTCCAAGCAAAGATAGTTTTAGCAAGGTTCTGGCAATTTCTGCCACCACCAGGAAATGCCATGAGGATCTCAGGGTATTGCCTGAACCAAGAGCTGGAACCAGCTACAAAACCTGAGAAATACTGCAAGGCATCTGCATAGCCTTGCTTGCAGCACATGTGTTTGCATGTATATAAACAGGTATAGGCAGTCATACACAGAAGTATTTCAGTTTTACATTGTCAGTCACTGCGGTGCTACTCCTGCTCCAAGTATTTGAGACACTGGAGAACGGTAAGCCATCTTGTGATAAAATATCACACATTAGTATTGGTAAAGACATACGGATTACAGGTGTTTCAGCTCTTTTGTTCTGTTAAGATTTATTAGGAAGAGCAATAAGAGCTTTGAGGGGTAATTTAGAAGTGTTACTAAAATAGGTGATAGCAAACCACTGTGAAAGGACAGAGGGAAAAGCTCCGTTCCTTTTGGCTGCTTTGGCATTTGTTATTAACTAGGATCAAGGTATGATAAAGTCCACAGAGCTTCTGGTTGTTGGACTGAGACCAAAAAATGCTTGTACACAATTCCTTGCATTTAAGGTTAGATCCTAACCCACTGCCAAGCTCCACGGTCCATTTCTCTAAAATGGCTAAACCAACGCTGGAAGACTCAAGCAGGTGTATGTCTCTCTTTATTATCAGATAATGTTTGTCTTGGTGGATACCAATGAAGGAAGGAATGGACGAATTTTTGAATATTTTCGCGTCAGGGAGGTTGACGTTCCCRCTGTGAGAATCCTAAATCTGACAAGTGATGCAAAGTACAAAATGCCTGCAGACGAGGTGACTGTGGAGAACCTAAAAGAATTTTGCCAGAGCTACCTAAATGGAAAAGCAAAGGTAAGTCCATTACTAATGAGAAACTCCTCTACTACACCAGCTAAAACACTAGCAAATTTGCAAAACATCCCATTTTTAATTAGAACAGTGTGCTGTTCCAATCATTAGTTTATTTACTCTCGCTCCAATGCATTCATCTACAGTTGTTGACAGAGCATTCCTCTGTATTTGACAAGTGAGGTGGACTACAAAGTTCTCCAGTCCTCCTATGTAAAAACGGGATAAATCATTTATGGCCCAATACTTTAGTTGATTTCAGCTGATGTATTTTAGTGGTTTAAAAACTCCCTAGGTCTCAATTTTTCCAATACTAAAATGGAGATATTTCACTCCCTAAATTGGGAGAGATGCAAATAATGATTGCAATGGATTTTGAGGTTACAGAGAAGTCCGGTAAATAGAAAATTGATAGTTTGAGAGTGGAGTAAGATTCAGTATTTGTTGTAAGAAAGTTTAGCAGAGTGAATTTTCACAGGGGGGATCATTCCCAATGGTAAATACAGTATTTGTTGTCATAACAAGGCATCATCCTCCACACTCGCGTGAAAAATACATTAAAATGTTTTGCTTATTCAGTGCTCTTCAGGGTGATTTACTTTTGCTTCCATCACGAGGAGAAAGGATGGAAGTAGTCAGTCTGACAGGAGGCAGAATTTAAGAGATCTGAGTAGTAGATCCTGATTTCAACGTTGGAGGGGGGCAGAAGGACAGAAGAGGTGGGGATGTCTCCTCTTCACCAAAATCTGCTTGAGCGGCACACTCACACCAGGGAACAGATTCCATGGGGAATGTGTGTCTTTCTACTACTGCGCTGTAAAAGAAAATAAATTGCCAGCTAATATACTGTAAATTGTAGGAGTCATGTGGGGACTGTGGCTGGTGGTGAAGGCAGAGATTTAAGCAGCAATGCATACTTTCTTGTGTGTTTTACATCACTTTTGAGAGCCCACAATAGGTAAGCTTTCCAGTCGTCTAGCTTCTGAACTCTGGGCAACAAGAATTCAGGACAATGAATGCAAACGTGTTCCAAAGGGTCATTTTCAGACAATYTACTACGGAGTCTGTATTGAAGAGAGGGACAAGTAATTCCGACTACCAACTATGCAGGGGTGCGAGACCCCAGCTCCCCGCTGAAGGGAGAGAAGGTGGTAGCACGTGAAGGCTGTCTAGGATGTAGAGATATAAAAAATAACATACAGTAATAGTGCACATTAGGTAGAGAAACATCCCATCGGTCTCACATTAACTTGAGCTGGAGTACAGTTTCTCCATGTTCCCTGCACTTTCACAGCAGTGTTTGTTTCTGCTTAGCTACATCTCTCTAGTGAAGAAATTCCAGAAGACTGGGACAAGACGCCTGTCAAAGTGCTTGTTGGGAAGAATTTCAACAGAATTGTCTTCAATAAGACCATGACTGTGTTTGTTATGTTTTGTAAGTGTTATTGTTGTATTCAGATTTTAAGTTGCTTTAACGTGATCAATTGGAAGTGAAAAACGAAAGCTCATGCTTACATACCAAACTAGTCTTTGCACTTTACAGAAGCCGAACTTAATGAATTTTTGTTGTCCGATAAAAGCATTGAAGAAAAATTTGTGTCATATCTATGGAAACACTGTGATACCTTTGCTGACTTAGCGTTGCGCTGAATAACACTGGATCCCTTAAGTAAATATTTGTCAAGGCCATATCAAATCTCAGTGTTGAAAGACAAAATGACACTAGAACGTCATGTTGTACAATGGAACATTACAGCGTGCTGTACAGATGAGTCAGACTGTCTTCCAAGGACAGAGGGAGAGAGTTAAGCGAGGTTGTCTAGTCATAATGCTCTAGGATTAAATCCCGGAGAGGAGTTGTGGTTTAGCAAATTGTAACTCCTTTTTTTCTCCTCTGTCTGCAAGGGAAGTGGCTTTCCTGCTTGATTTTTCCCAGCAAGAAACCACTGCCCTATCCCTGTACCAGCCAGCAGGGATTAGTTTGTGCCTTAGTTACTTCGGTAGAGCAAACATGCAGCATTAACATAGATACAGACAACTAGCTGTACTGCCCTGAATTCCAGAAATTCTTAAAGGTATGTTCCCCCAATCCTCCTTGTTGGCTGCAGCCATTTCATTCACGCAAGTCGTTTTTACATTTCAGTATCATGAACAAACTGATCTAAGCAGGAATTGAACCAAGTCCTCTGGAAATGAAAGGCTGGTAAATGGGATGTAGTGTATTCAGGAAAGTGCCCCAGAAATTTTAATTCCATCTAAACTGAGTATGAGCATTATTATGACTAAAGAATTGCAACCGTGTTGTATGCTATTTAAGGGGATACTGGGTTCTCAGCAGTTTGCCTTTTTGCTAACCTGCATGACTGCAGTGCCCAGAGTCAAAACACCACCATATCTCAAAGTGTAAATATAGCATAGTTTATGAACACAGTTAATTTTAGTATGCAGAAAGCATTTTGTGCTTCTGGCAAGTATTTCACCATGGGAATGATGCAAGACTTACTTGGGTTGCATTGGTTATCCGGCACGCCTCTCCAGCAAAGTTATATGACAAACGTTGTGTTTGTTATAGTCATAAAAGGCTAAAGAGATCTAAAGCAGCACTGCTATCAGAAATGCATTAGTGAATAGCCAGTTATCACTACATGAAAATTCATGAAATTCATGAAGGGTGAATGTTTCAAGTAGAGACTGACCACAACCGAAATCCAAAACCCTGTTAACTTTAAGAGCTAAATGAGTCCCAGTGATTGCACCAGCACATGCTCTTCTCCCAGACTGTATCCTTCTACTTTTATCTTTAAATTTGCAGATGCCCCTTGGTCCTATGATTGCAGAAAACTCCTGCCAATCTGGGATAAGCTAGGAGAGCAATATGAAAGTCGCAAAGACATAATCATAGCGAAGATAGACGTCACAGCAAATGACATCCTGTCCGTTGGATTAGATCGCTATCCGTTCTTCAGACTCTTTCCTGCTGGACCAGATTACCAGGTGAGAAGCTGTCGGGGAAGAATGTGGAGACACAGCTGCACACTGAGGGGGGTGGGTGTGTGAGTCTGCGTGTGTGTGTTTGCACGCACGCGCATGTCACAGTGAGAAAGGAGTCCTTCAAGCAAGAAAACTTTATCTACTCAACATTGGATTCATTGCTGTCAAGAACCTGAATTAGAGGAGAAACCTTTCTATCGTCTTCTCCTATGCGTGAGGCTGTGGCAAGAGCCTGTGTATCATTTACCGACTTGGACCTACAAGTCATTACAGCCCTACGTTCTGCTGTTTAACAACCCCCAAWCTGCCTGTTGGGTTCTAGCAACAGTCTCAACTCACAGTGAACTTTCAGATACCTCCTAATCATTGCAGTGCCTTTTTACGTGAAATCATGACAAGAGATGTACTGTCACAGAACTACCCTGTGCCAGTTGTTTCTGGAGCAGGTATGACTGCCTCTAAAATGCAGGTACTACTCTACATTTTCACAAAACCCTACATTTTCACAAAACCCAAATCCCAAAACTTTCTTCTGTACACTTATGCCAGTAATTTTACTTCATTCCAGTATCACAGCCCCAAATGGGAATAAATATTTGTTGTCAAGACCAATGATCTTTACAATATGATACCTAATACATCAGCCATGTTACACAACAATCAGAAAATGCTGCTGAAAGAGGAGGCAAAGAAAAATATTGAATAGTTACATTCTTTCATCTACGTAGATAATCTAATTAAAAAGAAAATATCTCTGAAGAAAAAAATTAAATTCTAAGCTACTGTTATAATTAAGACATTACTCAGCTTTTCATTTTTCTTCTTAGTCCTAAACTTAAATTAAATTCTAAGACATTTGCCCACATCCTCATTTAATCTTTGAGGGAGAGATTTTCCTCTCGCATGTGCATGCACAGCTTCTAATGAATTGAACTGCAGTCCTGCACACTCGCACCATGTTTAGTCTTTATGCAGAAAAGCAGAAACCCATTAAATGCTCATAATAAATGTCAGTTTGTCAAAAAATATCAGTAAAAACTTTCATTAACTATTAAGGGATTGTTTCATACTTACAAATACCCTGAAATTAAAGAGTATTTGAAATCTCAAGTTTTAGCTTGTGCACCATGTTTTTATACTAGTTCCCTCAACTTCAGAGATTTTAACTTGTACTTAACTACCAGTGCAGGTGTCCTGTAGATGCCTGCAGTCTTGCAGACCCAAGTTTTTCTGGCCTTCTTTCTTATGGCACTATATGAACAGCTGGCCACAGACATCTTCACTCACTACCGACAATCATAAATGATCCGAGACACACTCAAGGCATTAATACACAGTCACTGCAACAGCTCTCAGTCATTTCCTACCCAACCAGCAGTTATACCGGGAATTCTCCCACATATACTTGTCCTTTTCTAGAAGTTAACCAAAGTCGGAGCACAGGACAGAAATGTAGTATCACAATGTGCCAAGGCTCAGAGTATCTACTGTGTTTCACTGTATAGGCACTGCCCCAAAATTACAATCCCTACTCCCTTATTCTGGCCATGAAAAGAGCGATAGAAGGGGCTTGGAGCCGAAGAGAAACTGGTATGTTCAGAATGAAGAAAAAGAGGAACAGGAAATATATACAGTCCAACAACAACACCTGATGCAACCTTGATTTCACACAGACATCTTTTCTAGCCTTCAGTATTTTGCTAGTGTTAGAAACACAAACACAGGAGCTTTCCAATTACCAATCCTTCGCATTGTTTAAGAACTAAGGATGAAATGAACACTAGCGCAGAAGCAGTAGGAACTCTAAAGATGAAATAACTATCAGAAGACTCTACAAAACACATCAAAATGCATGTAAAGTAGTCTGAACCTGCTCCTGATAAACCAAGGGAAATGTGGCTAACATAACATGACCCAAAGCTGTTTTCTAGAACTCGGTTATCATGTCCCCTGGCCACCACAGACACCCTTACACCTCAAAGGCAAAGCCATGGGCAGAACACATTACTATGCAGTCCCTCCCAAGCACTCTCGTATTAGTTACCACTCTCCTCCAAACAGAAGTATCTGCTAGGTCTCCAGGCTATGAACTATTTTCTTTCCAATGGACTGTCATTCTTTAGTCTGTGTAAGAACAGGTTCAGCTTTTCTTGAAGTTAATGACAAGTCACTCTCTTACATTTCAGTGGATGCAAAACTAGATGCATGACAACATTTTTAAATCAGGAGCCACTTCAGGTTAACTGGAATTAAGTGAAGTTGGATGAGCTAAGAGACCTAGATCTATAGCTGGGCGTTTAAGCATGTGCCCAGTTTTCCAAAGCACCAACTGAGTGTTTCTGTGCTGGTGAACCGCTWTAGCCAGAGCTGAAGGAACAAGAGAGTGAATCTGATGAATTACATGGAGGAGGGAGTGACCAGGCATCATCTGAGGTCCATCTGTGAAGCTGATGTACAACTCATCCACTGCATCATCTGCTCCAAATTTAAGAGCAAAACATGCAGTCTTTCAGACGGATTTAAGATTATTCTATTTGTTTCTATGGATTAAGTGAGAAAAATAGCATTTACATACTCTTATGCACTGATTACTCTAATGAGAGGTGTTGACACATATCCTCAGTAACCAGTGCAGAGACCAGCTGCTTCTCTGGCTTTACAGGTCTTTGGGCCCTGAGAAATTGCCGTTCCATCCATCATCAGAGTCAATAAAGACTCATCTGGGAATATTAATCGCCTCTGGAGGAATCAAATAATCTTTCTGAAGAAACTTAAGCTTGCAAACATAAAAAAAAAAAAAAAAGTTCAAGGCTGACACACTTTTTATTACAAGAGAATACCTTGCTGAACAGAAATATCAAACCTGTGTATACTTTTAGTGAATTCACCAGAGAATGGAGGTGTTTTGTTTACAGACCTTTGGACTCAAATCAGGCATAAGAGTAACTAGTGTAAAGTAACACGGCATTATTGGTCTCAGTGGGAGTAAGTGAGCTTAACCCAAGCGAGAATATGCATCCGCCTATTTCTAAATATACTCAGGTAACAGCAGACAATTCCCAATGTCATGTACATGAGCTTCCACAACTTTTTGTTAAAAGACTTGTGCAAGATCCTTTTATACTTCCAGAGAGGAAATGTATTGGAGGGGGGAGGAGGAGGGGGGGGAATCTTTAAAATACAGTATGGTACCTAGACCTACTCAGAGAATTTTAAAGCTCTAAACTGAAAGTGCTTCTTCCATTAAACTTCCTCAGAAGAAAATCCTCAGTAAACCCCCAACTTAAGGTGAAGTATAAGAAAATTAATGTCACTGCTCATCTTCCTCCTGTTCTTTCAAGCTGTGCAACAGCTGGTACTTTTTCAGAATTTGAATTTCCATCAAAATGTTTAGACAGATTCGAATATCATGGCCAGACACTTAAAAGACTCTGCTCTTCAAAATATCTTGCAAATGTTTATTGTTGAACACAGAAAAGACACTGATGTCAGTAGCTGGCAGGATCCCAGACTGGTATTATACAATAATGGTTACGGTTTTTATACAAATCCTTTTCTTYTTAGGGATATACATCTATTTTTCTTTCTACTTGAGTTTCAGATGACGATGGAACCTGCTGTGCCTCTGCCCTTGCTTTCTAAACTGAGCACAAAAGTCTAGAGTTTGGTCAGTCTAAAGAACTGAAATCCTCCGGCTGATTATGCTGTTATTTCCAGCATTTTGTGTACAGAGTTAAATACTTACCCTTAAAACTCTTTTCAGGAGGTGGCCTATGCCGGGGAGCATACCTTGGAGGCATTTTCAGAATTCTTAGAAGAACAAAGCAAGACAAAAGCAGAACCAGGAGACACGGTAGGCATTTGATCCAGACACTGATTGATCTGCTGTGTAATCCAAGGCACATTCACACCTTGTATAGGCACACCTGAACTGGCTATACCATAGCCACACGTACGGGCTTAAGCCACTGCTCATGTCAGCTCTTGGGCGGTTCTTACCAGCTSTTAGCTAGCTTCAAGCTGACTAGCTTGATGTGACCACGCTAGCTGCAGTCATATACCACTGCCAGGCAGGCACACACCCACTCACATCCTTGCTTTCATCACACAAAAAACTCTTCTCCCACTGCTCATGTTATCACTGAGTCACTGCGTTAACACTGGTAGTAAGCACTGCATGACAAAAAGGAACCTGCACCTTGACAGGTGTAAGCAAAACTTTGTCAGGATTTTAGCTGGAAAAAAGAAGCCCCAGCTAAGTTAGTTTCAGCTATACCTGAAGTGGTTCAAAAATCTATTGCCCACCTCATCCTGCTACATTCAGTGCGGCTTCTCTTCTTCATAAAGCAAGGGCACAACTGAGAGCAGACATGGTCCCCTCTCTTGGCAATCTGGTTATGATTCCTCAACCCTTTCTCTTCCACAGTAAATCAGACTAGACAAGCATTAGCTGTCCCAGATCAACCTATTATTTAATCCCAGACACTTCACTGCAAAAAGACATACTGTAAGTGAACAACATGATCAAGCTCCACGCAGACAGCTCCAAGCAACAGAAAAAAACTGACATAGAGATGGAGACACTATCCACCCAGTATAAGAATCATGGGCCCATTCTGCCTGGAAGCGAAGTAGATCCACAGGGTAGCAATAGTTGTCATTTACGCTCTTTTCAACTAGTAGGGAAACTGTCTGTGGGTGGAGAAACAGTTTTGAGTTTTCAGACTTATTTCCACCAGAGGCTTTGATTTGCTCCTGAATTCACTGCTCAAACAGGTGGTTACAGATGGAGACAGATGACTCAACTAATATTGGGACACAGAAGTCTGCAATGAAGGATCAGACATCCAGCTCTGCCCAGTCAGTGCATAATCCTGTTTTCCAATACCCAAAGCCTACGTTTGGTGTCTGCCTCTGTGGCATGTTCTTTAGTGATGTGTTTGAAGCAGATCTGTTGAGTCCTACACACAGTCTTTTACATACAATGTCAGAGCTGTGTATATTCTGTCATCTCTTCTTCATGCTTTATTTCACATTAAAGAATAAGTAAAAAAAGACAGTTTAGGAAACACCATTCAAAAACATGCTCTGTGTAGCAAAAGGGGTAAGTAATTGGMAGTTGCTCTTCCRTTCACATTCTCTGTCCTTACCTGACACCCACCAAGTTTTCCCAGAAGACTGCAGTATTAGACCATTTGCAGTACAGTGCTTGATGTGAAGTCCCCTGTTGGAGTAACTCTTCATCCTCACCTCAGGGCATTCACAAACACACAAAAAAGATAAATAAGAAGGTAGTTTCTTTTGAGATTGCCTAGGAAAGACTGTCTTATGCCCATCAGCTTACCAAACACAGTTTTCCAAGTTCTTATTAAACCTTCACACAAAGCCTCATCTAAGCTTTGCCATAAACCAGTGTAAAGGCTTGAAAACAACACATTTTAGCAACAGCTGCACTACTTCTGACCTCATTAACAAGCCCTCAAGTTCCTTGGTTGAAAAGATGAAAATCTGCATTTTTTTGAAGCACTAGAGCAATTCTCTTTGTGAACATCAGTAATAAACAGCTTTACTCTTGCATTTCCTTTTTTAAAAGGATCCTTCAGGAGGAATCAAAGAGGATCTCAGCCAAAACCAGACTGTAATAACAGAGAAAGAAGAACTTTAATAGTACAGAGAAAGAGCAAAATTCTGAGGATTGTGGGGAATCCTTCCTGGAAGGAACTTACTGGAAGAATGCATCATCTCAAATGAACACAGAGCTGGATCAAAAAATAAAAGTAAAGAATTCAGTATCAATGGCTCATTATGTGTGACACCTCTTCTGAATCCAATTTAACTTCTAGTTTTACTGGTATCAGTCATCATGGGTTCTTAAAATATTGTCAATTTTGCTTAAATAATGCCTTTATTATCAATAAAACTGCTCTCATTTAGAAAGGTATATGTGCCACGGCAAACGGATCAAGATATAAAACTATTATTTCTGAACAAAATCTGCAACAGGTTTGCAACCAGTTGCTCTTCAACTTACCCTAAGACAGCCCTAATTTTTTCAAGGGAGATTAGCRGCTCCCAGAAGTATGGGACTAATGCAAAGAGCATTTCTATAGTGATCTTCAAAAGAAGTAATTGAAGCTAGGTGCTATGCCCGAAGGGGCACCAAGGGGCAGTTCATGATTTTTTTATTATCAAGCAGTAGAAAATGCAGAAATCAAGATATAGTTTAATTCTAGTAAGAAAAACATCACACCTAATACACAAAGTCACAGGGTATGATGACATTTTAGTTACGTTAGGTCCCTTAACCACCCCACACATGCAATAAAAGTGCAGTTGGTGAAACTGCTGGACAATAGTAATTTCTTCCTGCAAGGGCCAGATAAAGCAGAAATAATTCTGAAAATTTGAAACCTGTTCTTACAGAATTAGAGAAGGAAGATCATTTATTAATATTTAATTTCAAAAGCAGATTTCCGAAGTCTTTGTTCCCAACTTGTTACTGATAATAAGTTACTTTCCTATGTAAGCAGAGAAAAAAAGGTGAAAACTTACAAAATGAAGGAACACTCRTTTGAATGGAAGGAGAATTAATCACTGCAGTGAAGAATACAGCACTAAAAGAACAGTGGAACTCTCACCTGTCACGCAAGTCAACAAGAGATGGACAATTTTAAAGTATTGGACTCTTACATTTTACAATTATTTGCTAAAAAGTGCAGTTCATGACAGATGGCTTGTTTGCTATCCAGGCTGCAACGTGCAATTAAATACCCGCACTTAGAGATTTAAGATGAAATATTAACTTCTCTACTTCACAGTTCTTGCAAATAAATAGCACTCAACATGCAACACGCTCACCTCATGAGGCCGTCAGTTGGCCTTCATTGATGACGAATTAACAAGATGACACAGAAAGTAAAACAGTTTATGTCGATACTTCATGGGCGCAGTTTAATCTCTGCTGGGGCTAATGTTCATTGGRACTGCAAATAAATCCTCTTAATGGAAGAGGATTCTTGTGGAAGCATGTTCAGTGCTAGATCACCATTCCTAATACGGTCCACCTGGGTTTTGTAGGTCTTGGACCTAGTTTCTTGAGCAGTTTACTTAGACTATCTGAAATTGGTGAAGACCACTGATCACATGGGCTCCACACATTCAAGTTTCTGCCAGCTGCAGCTCCCTCCTCTGTCCCAGCAACATCACCTACAAGGGGAAATGGAGCTTAAAGCTACATAGGGAAACTAGCATAAAAGTCAGGATGGTAAATCTGAGAGATGTAGCCCACTCCTTCACTTGTAATTGTGAACCACAGCTTTATTTAAAGCAATTATTTAAAGCAAAATTCTTCTTTGAAGATGCCAAGTAAATTTTAATTCTCATGTTTTTAGGACAGAGCAAATTTTTGATAGAACTGCAACACAGTGCAAGTCAAATTGAGGTTTCACTTTGTGGCAAGAGCAAAACACGGAATCCCAGATACCAGGGTGCTGATTTTAAAGAGATCAGCCTAAGTTTGCTGTGGGTGGAAACTCCCACTCCAGCTGGACAGCATGGGATGCAGTTAACACTAAGTGTTCCTCAGCACCCTTGTTAAGAGGACTTTATTTACATATATCACACAGAAACAATGACTTGTCAATTCAACCACTGAAATATGCCAAAACTGTTTCTCTCATACACAACTGAAGAAGTCAGTTCTCCTTTGGACATCAAACACAAGTTCTCTGGGACACAGCCAGAAGGGCCTTACACAAAGTAAACCTGATCACTGCTGGATATTGGGTTTCATTTAACTTTCATTTAACATTGGGCATTCATTAACAAACAGAAGCCCTCATTTGATATCCTGGGAGATCAGATTAGAAAGTGAATGAGTTGAACTGAATCCCAAAGAGAGGGAAGCATTTGCATGCTTTCCCTTTACTGCTTGCAACATGATGAAATTTGAATGGCAAGCAGTGCCACCAATATATTTTGAACAACTATTAAATACAGAAGCTATAATCTTTTAATTAGTTTCCTCACAGAAAAATGGAGCAAGCAATGTTCAGCACCACTCTGTATGTGGCAGATGGGTTTACCATTCAAGATAATGAAAAAAAATTAATTTTCACTGCGCCTACCCACTGTATAGGAGGCTTAATCCTGAAACTGCTATCTATCCTATTATAAGGTGCAAGATTACATATTAATGAAAACATGTGCCATCTCGGCAAATGATGTTCTCATTTCTATTCCAGCCACTCTTAGATGTTGTGTCAAGACAAGGGACCAAGTGCAGACTCACATGCCATGCCCTGACGCATGACAAGAGTTGCAAATCTACTTCATAAAGCATCTGGTAAAAGCCTGCCTGAAAGGCAAGTCTTCTGTGGTCGAAAGCCTGCCTCGTTACTGGCTGGGTTGGGCTGGGTTCCTCCAACCCTCGACCATGGCAGGACATGCCCTCTGTGCCAGGCGAGTGGCCTTGCACATTGTCTCRTTTTCCTTCTGACCCAAGTCAGTTCCGGATATTTTCCTGGAACAAAAATTTAAGTTTYAACCAGATTCAGATAACCCACCACCAACTAACTTCCCCTATCGTGCCAACTGCTGTCAGTTTAATAAACAAAACTCGTAACACTCTCTGTAGTGGCTCCTCAACTGTCACAAGCAGGATTGAGCCCTAAATGTCTGAAACGGAATCACTTCCTCAAGCTTTGCTAAGTCAAACACTACTTCTTTTATCTTAGTCTAAGCATGAAGTGAATCTGTTTAATTTTAAAGRGTATATCATTATAACTGTGCTCAGACATTCTAAAAATTATTTAAATCCATGAAAAAAAATAAATCAATGTTTATTAGTCAAATTTGYTCCTGTAAATGAATACCAATATTTTGAATGCACCAATATCACTGGGTTTTAATCTTATGAAAAATCTCCCCATGCACATAAATAAGCCCTATCAATTAAGACCAACAGGACTAAGTAAAGAGATATCAATGTGCACCAACTGTGGAGCTGGTTTAATCTRCAGTGTCAAGATGGTTTGGTTATCAATATGGAGCAGTGGAAGCAACACTCCCAGCTAAAATCCTATTTATAAAAGAACTCACAAACAAAATGTGAGGCATAGCACAGTTTAATACAAAAAAGGTGGTAAACCTGAGCCATTCCCAAGAAACGCTGACTTGTTTTTTACTAAATGGCAGCCTATTCTGCCTTAAAATACAAGCTTTGAGCACCTTGCAGATAGSAATTCATCTCATTAAGTTCTCTTCTTAAATCCTGGGGAAGAAAAACGTGGTTCAGAATTGACAATCATTCATAAACGCTAAGATGCACAGGAAAAATAATCAATCCTAAAGAGAAATCCAATAATTCTTTCCGTCTTTACAACCGCTTCATCCTAGCTTAACTCCCCCGGAATTACTCTCAGCTGGCATCAACATAATAACAGAAACAGAACCACAATACGTTAAAAGAGATTAATATAAATGCACAACACATGCACTGACTGTTCAAAAAACCCTGATGTGTGGAAGTGGCATAACTGGTATAAATCAAAAGGTCTGGCTTGCAGGTCAGAAGTTTGGTTTTGGTAGATAGATAGATAGATAGATATGCTATATGCTTGAAGACTGATGGGATGGCCAGAGGAAGGTGTCTAAATCCAGCATTTCAGGCATTTAATTCAAAGACTTGGATTGTCAATCTTCACATTAGGAAGCCTTTAACTCTGTCTTGCCTTTCTCTCACACTCACTCCTGATAGCAGAGAGAGGGGAGTTTGCTCCAAGGCCACAATGTTTTTATACAGAAATATTAATGAAAAGGAACAATTCACACTTTAATAAACACATACTATTGTGTTAACTCAAGTGGAGTTTGGCTGATTGAAATCACTCAGCTCAGATGTTTGAAAACCATGTTTGGTATAATCAGCTGTGACAGGGGGAAGGAGGTTGTGTTCATTTAAAAATTTGATTTGGGAAATGCTTTAAACCCATCTGTCCCCTGGGCTTGTGGCCACACTATCGCGCCTGTGCATGAAGAGTCCCACACAAGCTGACAGTCATTCACTCCAGTTCATGTCCAATTCAGAGGGCTTCCCGGTGGATTTCACTGCTCATGTTTCATACTYGGTTCACTACATTTCAGAACTACCGTGACTGAAAGGCCAAGCCAAATTCAGCTTTTTCATTAGTCTCAGCGTGGCTGCTGTTTCTCATGGCGCAGYACTGGACCAAGAGGAACACGCGTTGCCCAACGTGCCCTCATTTCCAGTTTCTGAGAATCACCTTTGGAAATATTTGCTTTATGTAAAACATTGACAGAACTAAAGCCGTGCCAGCCCTGCTGCCCACCCCTCTCGCTGCCGAACAAACACGCAGTGGCTGCCTTTTCACCAGAGCCTGCCAGGCACGCTACACCGGGTCCTGGATGGGGAATTTACTGAGCGGGGACCCTCGCCATTCGCACGCTGGGTCTGTATCAGCACTTACACACCACGCAGTGAACACAAACATCTAAAGAATCATTTTCTCCCCCTCCTCAGCAAGTAACACCTTGCTGCTTTTCATTCGAGCTCTCCTGGGCAAATGCATGTTACCAACAACTGCAACCAGTGAATAATAAATATTAATAAAGCGTTTAATTGGAATCTTATTGAAAAGCACTTTCACCAGCACAGCTGGCAAGAGCCCCCTTGAACAAACGCTGTCTGCTTGCCAAGTACAACATAGGTAGAATCCTAATTAGTCAGCAGAGGCTACGGACTGTACATGTGTAAACATCACTGCTGAAGACTGAGCTTTTCAAAGCATGTATTTAATAGACTGAAATAATTTGGGAATTCTGCCTAAATTTCCCTTCTCTGGCCTTGTCATTTTTGAGCAGGTGCTGGTTATTCCTTAGCAGGTACACTACGTGCTAACAGACTCAGACACTGCCCCTGAGCTAAACCAGCACCCTGGGAAAGCGTTCCCTCCAGCCTCTACATCCCAGGTCACGTCATCTGTGGTTGTCAGAAAAATAGTTCTTTAAGACCAGTAATGGATGAAAGGGTTCATAAATATTGGTTAACTATCATTTCCCTTTACTTAGTTTGACACTGATGGGTCTCTGCCTGCCGCACTCTCTCTTCCTCCAAAGCATTACTATTTGCTGACTCAGGAAAAAATCCACCCTCTTCCACCATGCCCTGATCCTCTTCTTAAATAGCGATTTGCCRAAGTCTAGTAACTTCAACGGACCAAGGCATTTGCCCAGAAATCACACTTGCTTGGAAGACTCTGAGCACATTGCAAAAATCTGTATCACTGTTTCACACTGGCTGCACAGCATCCGGTGCCTCTAGGAGTACTTGGTTTATGGGTGGCAATTACAGCCTTTATAAGAGCCTAGTATGGGATTTAACAACCTTCYCACTGGTGTTAAATACATGCCTCTAGTCTAAACTATTTTTGTTCTAGTCCTTAATAATTTCCCATGTAATCCTTTATTAAGACTCACTGAAAAAAGACACTGGACACTTTTTAGTGTGCACATAATTGATAATCTTTGCTGTAAATTCATTTGTGTCTTTTCCCACTTGAAACCCTTGCACTAAGATGCTGGTTGGCATAAGTATTCTTTGGATGATTTCTTCAGAGAGTGCTTTGATGYGGAAATGTGAAGGATGTGCTCCCTCAGCAACCAGAGGACTTCATACAGGACAAGGAAGATGGCCTTCTCTTGAACAGTCATTGGTGAAAGTGAACCACAGTTTGCRATACATGAAAAGAACATCCATTTGGATAAATGAATGCCTTCTTTTGAAATTAATATAATTTTGCAACCTGAAATCTTCTCTTCCAACTGACAGCTGCTGTGGTTTTGAAGTGAACAAATTCTCATTTATATTGGAAGCACGCAAAATACTTYTCCAAATATGTTTCTCCTTCTATAACCTTGTTCCTGGTAATTTATCCAAGCCTAGTACAACAACGTATTTCAATCATATGGTCAGAGATGAAAAATAAGGCCATATGACTTAGGARAATCACACTGAGTGCTAAACAACAGAAACTTAAGGCAATCATTCTGCAAAAGACTTGAAAGTGTCAGAAAAGCTACCCAGACACAGTCTAAGGGGATGAGCTGGCAAGTAAAAAGGTAACAAGAATAAGCCAAGCTTCCCAGAAGCCAGTACCGCTAATTTCTTCATTAGCAATGCCCACAGCACATCTCTGTCTGCCCCATTAATGCCACCTGCTGGTAAATCGAAAGATCTTATTTTCTGTGTTGGCTCCTTGGGGGATTTACTGGCCTTGGGGACAGAACACAGAGCACAACAGGGTCGAAGAACATCATATTTGGGAGAGAAAAGACCTCATGGGCAGTGCCTATGGGGACCCTAAGGATCACAGACCCATCCACGTATCCTCATGAAAGAGAACGGTTGAATGAAGATCTGCTAGATCCTTCATACCTGTATGTAACACACTCATCAAGCTCTAAGGCTGCTAGAAAGATAGCCAAGCGCCAGTGCATTTTCGAATAAATGCAATTAACCAGGGACTTCCAGTTACTTAATGCTGATATCAAGCTATTCAGAACAGGAGTAACTTTGGCCTGTTGGAATTGGCCTGACAGATCAGATACAAAACAAAATATCACGGGGAAAAAAAAAAGTTAAAAATTTCTGAAACCAAGAAAAATGCTCAACCTAGAAAGTTAAAATGAAAATATCTTGACCTCCATCCAAAGCCTTACTATGTCAAAGTTATCACTGTAAGTCAATGCATAAAATCACAGAAATTTTCAAGAGTACCAAAATATTTTTCCCAATTCTACAAATTTGAAACAACTGAATGAAACTGAACGCATCAAAATGTGTTATATGGGATATACYAACTGATTCTAACATTGGTTGAATTGAACTCCTCACGTGAAAACATCACTACAACAGAGCTACCATGTTAATATGCATTGAGAAGCTGCAAACACAGCATTGCTATGTCTATCATGAGACCAGACTGCAATTTAAAGAACCTCTCCCTGGAAATACAATGAAGCAGGTTAGTGATGTTTACAGAGAAGATAGAGTTCAGCCATCTATACCGAACCATGGTCCCAACAAAACAAATTCACAGCAAGGGTAATATCCCAAGGTAGCTTCCTGATCCTACTAAACCAGCCATTATGCACGGTCTTGATTTTCGCTCTTTTTAATATCCCACTGGCTTATTCCCCCAAGATGTTCCTATTTTGGATGACTTCCAAGATCTGCCCAGTTCTTCTTTACCATCTTCATTACCATTATTTCCTCTAATACTTCTTCAGCATCCTGGCTCTGGTTTCTTCAATTCTCTCTATTCATACAGATCACTCAAGACTTTATCCTCTCCTTTCTTTCTGGGGCTAAAACTGTTGTCTCTGAAGGACTATGCACTAGTGCTTACAGAAGGGTGATCTTCAGAGACAGTGATATACTGACGCAAGTGTAGAGTATGTTACAGGTAGCCAAAGATCACTGCTGTACAAAATGAACTCTTTGTAGGTGGAGAAAAATCAAGTCCAGGTGGCAAAGTAATAGTTGATTTTGATCTCTCTGCACTTTTCAAAGCTAGGTAAAAAAATATAAGAATTTGTTCCCAATTGATTAACTGATTGACTGACAGTGTTGAAACACTATCTGCATTCAATATCAGGTTAGGGACTTCCCATCGCCACCACTGTCATTTTAACGTCACACTCAAATGCATTTACACATTTGTCAAGGAGGCTGACACACAGCCATTCTACCATCGGCATAACTCAACAAGTATTTAAATTAACACTTGCTTGAACTGATTAAAAATAAAACCTTTACAAGTTTACTTAAACACTATTAAGCCTGTTGTACGTTCACTGTTTGTATTTTCCTTAGCTTGCACTATGACAGCTTCTCATGCACTTCACTTTCTGGCCACCACAGCTGCAGAATTGCAGGGAATTCCCGTCCTAAGCCAATTCCAAGAGAATTTTAAAGCATGGAAAAGTGTCTTCACAGTCTTGTATTTTGTGAGATCTGCATTTCATAACTAAAAGGACCGGAGACAGTTTTCTAAGCAGTAATTTCAAAATCCCCTAAAAAGACAGTGAAATGAAAAGTGACATGACATAGTAAAATATGAACTATGACGAATAGTGACTGAAAGTATAAGGGAAATGCCATGCATTCAAAATGCTATCTATTCCTTCTAATGTCTGTATTTTCAATCACATACCATTTCAGTGACTCTCTGAGCAGAGGCAGTACCTTTCTATCAAGCTCAAACGAGTAACACTTCTTATTTGGAGGGTATGCATCAGCAGGCTGGCAATATTAGCTTTGTTATTCATGAGCAACTTTTTGCATGTAGCTAACATTGCTAGGGAAGCTCCAAGAATTAAAGAGAGTTTCTTTAAAAGACAGATATTTTCCCAGCAGATCTCAACCCACCTTTCATGAAGAAGAATTCCTCCAGCGTTTCTCACTGCCTCAGAAAGTTGGAAGTGAAAACTGAGGTTGGCAGAAAATGAAGCGTGGCATAGCCCACAGCATGGTAATCACTTTCAACAGCCTGGCTTCTCATGGCTGTATTTACATTTCTGCCCCTGACCACACCACCAATCCTCAACACATACCTGCAATGCCTACACCTGATGAAAGTCAACAGAGGGCTATTTCCTATCACAAGTCAGTAGACATGACGTGGATTCCCCTCACACATTTTTGTACGTAGATGGTACCTTTATGTACTTTCAGGCACCGACTTGTGAGCTCTCGCTACATTACTGGATCATTCATTTATTCATTTCAGAGCTACCTCTGTTATACAAATACGGATGCGCTACTACATAAGACTTTTTGGAGCTTTCAGGAGCAGCAAGGGTTCCTGCTGSTGGTTATTTTCCATCTTATTGATTTGTTGATTTTAATGTTCCCGTTGTAGAAGAGCTTTGATGACAACAGCAACAGGGTCAGACACATGCTAAGCTGACTGATACACACTGAGGATCAAATCATTATTTAAAGCCAATTTGACTGATATTGTCCTAATTCTAATTTTCGTTTGCTCATGAACATGACTGGCTACTAAACACACTCAGTTAAAAGTTGCTCAAGTTGATATGTTGGATTAACTCTTCCAATATCTCTGAGTACATTTTTGACTAAAGAAGCCAGTTTTCTTCTCCTTTCCCCTCTCTCTGAGGAGGCAAGTGGGAAAAAGGGTATGTTACAGTTTTACACTTGCTCTCTGATATGGAAATGAAGGAGGCACAGTTTGTGTTTTCCCTGCACAAATCAGCTTTTTCTGTACACAAACACCACTAATTACCTTTTCTCCATGTCTGAATATCAGAAAAATTATCTATATTTAGCAGACTGAATATAACATTAGGAGTAGGACAAGGCTTCGGAGCAAGACACAATAATCATCTTGTTCAAGAGAATCTGGCATTTCTCAAAGCTTAATGCTATCAATCCATTTGCTTATAGAGAGAAGAGAATGAATTTGATTAAAATTTCTGCCATCCTTTCAATCTTATGGGTTCTCAGCAGGAATCTTTTAGAGGACAACACGGAAGACTTGTGTTCTGTGCATGTTATTCCTTCTGCGGATACTACTTTTCTACATATACTACACCATACTCAAGCAGATAACAAATGACACAATCTCTTATCTTCATCATGTTGTATCCCTCCTTCCCTCCCCTGTTGTTCTAGTGTCACAAAAAGTAYGGAGGGAAGGGCAGAGTGCAAGAAAGGCGAGGTAGATCTGTGAAAGGAAGAGATACCATGAGACTGGTGGGAGAGCAAGTCACTGGCTAAATATGAGACTCCCAAAGGAAAAAAAACCTAAAAATGGTAAGTAGGACAGGCCAAGAAAAGATCATGAGAGGAGATACATATAAGCATGAAGAACTGAAGAAGAAAAGAAAGAACTGGTGTTATAAGAGAGGAGAGGCTCTACTGCTGACGTCTACTGCATCCAGTCGTAAATACACAGCCATATCGTACCTAAGACACCTCACACACAGAAGACCAACTATCGGTGCAATCTCCCTGTCCCATTTCTGAGAAGAGCCTTTGGATTCCACTATGGAATTACTTGGGCTTGATTTACAAAGCCTCTACTTTGGGGAAACAGTTTTAGTGCAGTTTTATTGAACTTCAGAAGAGTGCCAAACAGCAAAGAACATTCCAGCTAAACCTAAAGTGAAAACTGTCAATATGATATAAAACCAGTTCCCTGAAATTTTTCTGATCACGAGGTTTCCATTAAAATTGTGCAGTATGCGCTATGGATATGTTACACCAGGCTGTGCTGGGTTATTTTTCCAAGTACATCAGTTACCGTGTTACCAGGAAAAACACCAAGTACAGCTGAGAGATAGGACATCCCATGACGGCACACGCCTTGTCTCAAGCCATGACAGGTAAAATGTACATTTCAGGAGTGGGAGAACAGCCCTCATTCACATTCTAGAAGACACCGATGAGTGAGTTTTAGTTAGAAGTACTGTAATTATCCACTTCGCAATAGATAATGATCAGTGTTTCTAATTAAAGATAGGTAACCGTTCAGGACTTTGTAATTACGTGAGATAACTTCTGCGTCAAAATAAGACGTGGCCCACACTTCCTCATTTGCATGGCATAGCCACGTAGGTTAAGAGCATACCAAAAACATTTCACCTCTAGCCAGCTATACCAAAAGTGGAGGTACAGACCTCTATGAAGAGGATCATACCCCTTGTAAAACTTATTTCCCTCGGGGAACTAGCACACATATGTTAATTTGGGTGACATAAGTAGTATCAACAAGGACAGTTTGCCAGGCTGGTTGCCATAAACATTTTCTAGTAGAAAGATTTAGAGACTCTATAAGATCACCAGCTACGTAACTGAAGCTTCAACCACATGGGTCAAGCCTATTTCAACAAATTTATTGGGCATCACTTTGAGGAATAGAGCCTCTGGGAACTGGCAGTGCAGGCATTTCATGTTAACCCCTTTTCACAATAGTTTCTACGGTCTTGAGCCAGCCTGCTTTCTGTGACAAACTCTTCATCAGATGCCCTTTAGCTTGGCCTGGTGGCCAACTGTAACCCAGGCAGAGAAATCCCAGGCAATCACTTTTCCTAAACAATCCCGAATTTCAGGGGCACGAATGAAAGCAGTTATGCCAGGGAATGATCTCTGCGACCGTCAACATAAAAGTTATGCAGTGAATTACTTGATGAAAACCAGAGCTGCACTTTCCAATCAACAACTTGTTCTTCATTCTCTGACTAGCCTGTCCTCAGGGCTAATCACTTTGGTGGTTTTATACTCAGAATGAACCTGCCCTTGTGTGCTTATGTTCCTACAGTTTCTACGTAATTTCTCTTCTTGCTTCAGCGCAGCGATAGGAAAAGACAATGATTGCTTCAAGACAGCGGTAGAGCAAGGTAATAGTGAACAGTGATGAAGGAATGTGGATGGGAGGTGTTACCATGGCAACAGGGGGACAAAGAGCTTTCCAGGTTTGGGAAAGCAAGCGAATTTTTCATCATACTCGAAATGCCCAGCTTCAGTTCTACCCCGAGCTCTGAGCAGCCCTTGTGGCTTCGGGGTGGGGGGTGAGAGTTAAAACAGCATTTGGCCCCAGGAAGCTGCTACATTATGGCGAAGGGTAAAGGATAAAGAGCAGCTGAGCAAATAACAGAGAAATTCAAACTGGTGTTCAGGTCAACAACTACAGCATAAATTCATGCTACTGAATTTTGCAGTGAATCCATAAATCAATTATGTTTCAGAAGAACTTATAAAAATCTCATTCCTGTTCTTTTCTGAAAGAAAATGTTTAATATCACATTCCCAAGCACTGGCTATATTTGCCATATATATGTCATGTAGGCACTGTACAGTAAGTATTTCCTTGCCAAAGCTGACTCCAAGAAGGAAGAGTAATACATGACTCTAGCCATGGAAGAATCGCACTAAAAGCAAGTAATACAACAGGTCTCTGACTAATTAAGAGCATCTATTGATGGTCCTTTAACAGTAATAGCTTTGCCCCTTTTGGTTGGTATAGGTTTTTCAGAAGAACAGTATAGGGCGTGGCACACGCAGTCAATACACATGGTATTATGGCACAGTATAGTTCGATTACAACATATTTATCTTTCACAGACATAATAATGATTATATATGTTACTCACACCAGCTATCATTTACATTAGCTGTTGTTCCTAAAGAGTCCAGCATAAGCACAGAGAAGGCCAAAATTAGAACCCCATTTTCCCCACTGAAGTTACCAAAAGATCAAAGGTAATGGCTGACCAGCTAATATGGCTATACTATAAAAGGGAGCACCAATTTTCATCTAAATGTATAATGAAACAGCAAGAAGGCTGCAATGCTTTTCTGAGTTAAGATGAAAAACTCACTGCGAGGGTGAGTGTATGTGTGTGCTTAAATATAAAGAAGCTGTTAGCCTAAAGGATGAACCACATGAACTCTGCAAGTTGGCAGAAGATTTACGGAGAGGCAAAGCTGCCAATTTACAGAGATCACCTCCTGGGGCATGCAGTCTACAGCAGTTATAATTTCTGAAAGAGACTGTGGGAGTGCTGTTAGAGGGAAGTGTCATTTGGAGTAAAGGAACAAAATGCAAGAAATTATATTTGAATATGTAGGTCTGCTGATGGTAGATGTCTCCGCTGGTCAATACAAATACATTTTGGAGGAAATAATGGTAGTTCTAATGTCAAAGTAAAGGCTGATGATAACAGCAAGAAAATGCAAATCTTTCACCTTCTGAGGGGCATGATACAGCTGACAGTGATATATGATATAATCCCTCCCCCTGCTTCTTAGGGAAGCTGAGCATGACAGATAATCTCGCGCTGTTTTTTGGAGGAGCAGATAGATTCTCCCAGTGAGCCATGAAGACCCTTGTTGAGGTCACAGTAGTTTTTGCAGATCACGTCACAGCTGCAGTTATTTGCACTTTCCAATTTGTTTCTGACTCCCTCCGCAACCAGACCTCAGCAGCACACAGAATATAGTCCAGATTGCTTTTAAAATATAAAACAATGGCCTAGGAACAGGAGGCTCATGGTATTAACCCACCATCAGTAGCGCCCAGTGAGGCACGCAGACTGCTGGTCACATCATATGGAAGCCTACAGATACAGCTATGCTATTCCAATCCAAACATGGCCTGCCCCTGGCCCACAACTCACCTACGGCAGGGAAAAACAAATCCCTCCAAACCTGTAGCCATATAGTACTTTGCACTTGTGGGATGGGGAGCATTAAAGGACTGAATTGATCCCTTCACCCACTGACAGTGAACACAGCCGTGATCTCCAGATTTTCTAGGAGCAAAGGATGCTCCCTCAAGCCGTCCCTTGAACAAGTACAGCAAATGCCCACCCTGCCTGTATTGTTTACCCCCTCAGCTGCTCTCAACTGTGCAAAGCCTGTGATGGATTCTCTGCAGGTCTTTGGAGCAAACTCTATAGATGCAAGTGCCCTATTAACATCACGTACTCAGAGAAGCTCTGTTATCAGAGGCACACAGTACCTTCCCAGGCACCTTATACGTCAGACTACTGCAGGCTCTAGGAGATTTATGTTTAACCTCTCATTTCCCATATCTGGCCTTTGATATAGTCCACTTGCTGGTAAATGTGTAATACAGCCAGGGGAATTGCCACTCTCAGCTTCAGTCAAATATGCAAGAAAGAGAGTCTGATGTTTCCTGAGAGGACACAACATCATCCAGTGATCTAAGGTGGGGGAAGATCGGGAATGACAGATTTATCTCAGTCAGATGATACGGAGACGCTTCTTCTATGTGAGCCTAGATGTGCCTCTGAGAAAATGAGAGGGCACAAGTGGAGCAGCTGTAGGCAAACGGATATGATCACTAGCTTTGTATCTCCCACTTAAACCCCAGAGAGCTGTTTTCTGGCTCTGTATTAACTCCCAGGAAGACTGAAATTACGTGGATTGAAAGGTTACAAGCAACCTTATCAGAAATAACTCCCATCATACCTGAAATGATGACTTTCTTAGACAAGCAGAGGACTCCTCTCCGCTTCCTGTAGCACCTCAAATGGTAATCCTACAATTTAACAGATGATAGTGCTTGCAGAAGCAGCTGTTTTCACTTATAAAACGGTCCCTGACAGTTCCTGCACTCTCATTAAGAGCACGTTTATATTCATAGTGGGGTGGGTACCTGCTAAACTAGCAGGTTAATACACTATCAGACCTTTCTAAATCAAGATTTCACTTTTCCGTATTCAAATCTCAGTCCCAAAGGGGATTTTCTGTTACCAGCCTGTTAACAGTGGTCTGGATCAAAATAATGTGGTGACTGCAGACAGACGGTCTGGCAGGAGGATTTCAGTCAGCATACCCAGCAGTTTCTGTGGAGCGAGGACTTCACTTACTTACACATTGCAATCACAGGAGGGAATGTTACTGTGCTGTCTAAATGTATGCATTTCAGGTAGGATGCATTGGCTGAGATCAAGAACAAATCAAAACAAAACACTATAGATTAGTGTTGGCCAGCAGCAGTATTAGCATCGGTTTACCTGCAGCTCTATTATGYTTAGGGCACATCTACACCCCAAACTATGTACACTGCAGTAATACCTGAACAAGTAGCCACCACCCAAGGGCCAAAACCAGAAGCCAAAGAATGGCATTAGCATGGTGCAGAGCCTGAAATTATTAAGCCCTACTGACTGCAGCTGATTTTAACCAAACCAGTGCAAGGGGACATGGCACCACAATCCACCCGGAGTCCCCCACGTTTTGAGCCACTGTAAGTTAGTCTGGTTTGCAAGGTGGGGGGCACTGATGGATTGGTTCCTTACTTCTGCAAGCCAGACTGCTTGGCAGCACTGCAGTGGTCACCAGGCTTCCCAGGATGCAAGAATCGTTCCTGCCAAAGGCTTCCCTGCAGCAAGACCATGCTGAGGATTAATGCTTGCTGGACTTTATCCCTACAGCTTAGAGTTGACGTCTCCAGGACACAGCACTGGCTATTACTGCTGGTATGGCTTTCCTCCCATCTAGGATCACTGGACCGAAGATGCCCTTGTAATGTCTATGCTACAGAAGCAGCCCTACAACAACTGTCCTCAGCACAGCAAGATGGGGAAGCAGTCCCTTTACAGTTTGGAAGATGTCCAAGAAGCAAACTCCTAGGAAGCCCTTGGGAACTACAAGGTGTTACAGTGGCAAAATGCAAGCAGAATGCAGAAGTTTTACATTAGGGATTATGGTATGGGCAGGGGAGCAGCAAAGAGGTCCAGAAAGCACTTTCTGGAGACTGGTTTGCAGGACAAAGAGGATGGACAGATGGACAGAAGTAGGGAAAAGTTCATCAGCTCTAGTTTTGAACCTGAAGTCTATTCCTAACTTCTATCCATGTGGCAATTATGAACACTGACCACAAGGCACCAGGAGACTCTATCCTCCAGGCAGCAACCTGATTGAGCCATTGCCCAAGGTGAGCTGGAGGTCTGAATACCTCGGACCTGAACAAACAGATGGTTCCCAGGTGCTTCACCCCATCTCTTCAGCTGGGATGAAAAAGAAAGGAGAACTGTTTCTCACTTATCCAGGCTACCACTGAGTCACATTTCCAAGAAAAACTAGTGATGAATACATTTCTTAAATGCCTCACTAGCTGTTCCAAATGATACCATGACAGCAAATCAAAGTAAAATATAAACTATGGTTGCCAAGCTCTTTCATGCAACTATCACCCTCTGTCTTGCTACAGAAAAAGAAACAAACACCAGCATTTCTGTTTGCGGGAAAAGTACAACAAAGTGAAAGGAACCAAATGGAACAGATAGAGCAAACTCTGCTGTACACTCTTCAAGACTTTTGGGGCTTAATGAGGAACAAATGCCTTACTGAAAGCAGAACCACAAATTGTGAATTTCTGCATTTTCTTTCAATTTGTCTTAAAATACTATCAACCGCACCTTGGCAGACAAACACACTGCTAGCAGCTTCACCTTACCATAGGGATCATCTCCGTCTTGAGCCAACAGATGTGAGCAAATGTTTTGCTTTTGCAGTGCTTTGGAAAATCCTGTAGATCTGTAGATCTACTGGGAAAGCAAAATTCCCAGCTCAGGGGCCCCTCAAGCCATAAGCAAGCAGAAAAGCCTCAGCAGAAGAGGCTCACTCTGAACTGTTCGCACCAAGTGCTGCAGCAACGCTTTCAGGGCTGCAGAACAGAAGTTTGGGCCGAGCGACTGAAATGCTCTGTGGTCCAGGTTCCAGCTTGTTAACACAAAGGTCAGGCCAGCAGAGAGATGTGCTTTTAATCTCATGGCCTTCAACCCAGTCTAATATTCTGGGAACTCTAGGCCTCAGGAAAAAAGCAGAAGTTACTCAATTTAAGAGTGTGACGTCCAAACTTTGCTGGCCCATGGGCAGTAGTACTGAGTCAATAACTGATGAACTGTTGCTGCCCATAACAACATGCTTTCTCTCCCTTTTAACCTAGGCAGTGGCATCAGCAGCAGCTTCCTATGGCCACAGGCAGCAGCTGACAACAGGAGACTGGGAAAACACTCCGGTGGGAGCTGAAAGAAGACTGGGGCTATGTTTGGTGCAAGCCTATTGACATGTCTTCTGCTCCTGGGATGATCCAACAACAAAAACATACATGTAAATTGTTTTGTTTCATATCTGGGAATCAAGGGCAGGAAGGTTCAAGTTAATATTCGCTCTGGACCACAGCTGCACCCTATTACTGATGCAGAATACATTTACAGGGTAATCTTGAGGAGGCTGCAAGTAGTTCGTTCTTACACCACTAAGTTAAGGAGGAGGATCATCTGTAAAGGAGTCAGCCAGGGACAGAGTATTTTTCATGAAGCAGTTATGAAAAATACACTGTAGCTTGGGAGGAAAAAAAAACCCTCCAGAAGCATGAAACTGTATTCCAGTTCCTATTGCCTCTTCYGTTCATTCCCAAGGCACACACCAGCCAGGCCGGTAGTCCTTCCCCCTTCCACCACTAAATAAGCCTCCAGGTAAGAAGACACAGCAGTGCAACAGAGCAGCACACTGTCAGAATTGACTCCTCCCAGCCTTCAAGCTGTCTTTGTGACTTTGCTTTATT
Organism: Oceanodroma leucorhoa; assembly: GCA_030449065.1. NCBI lineage: Eukaryota > Metazoa > Chordata > Aves > Procellariiformes > Oceanodroma > Oceanodroma leucorhoa. The sequence continues at coordinate 9,739,861 of JASVER010000008.1, read as the reverse complement.
CAGTTAGCGCCTATGACTATTACAGCACCATTACTATGTGTACTCTCTTTTGATCTAAACTTCTCTACATAATGGTGAATTTAGGGTACTTGATGGGGGAAGAAAAAAGAACAACAGCAAATAATTTTATTCTTACAGAAGAATCTATTTGCAGGAGAAAAGAGCTGGTAAATTGCTGCCATTTTACTGTTTTGTTTGAATAATTTTCTGTAGGAGAATTTTAAATGCCTTGTGTATCAGGAAGGGGCAGCTGCTCCTTTTTCCAGATGGGTATTATGGTACGAGGCACTGATACAATTTGGAAGATGGACTATTGACTGTTGTGAAATGATGCTGAAAATGATGCAATCAATTTAATTCTCTAATGGCCTAAGGAAAGGAGGGGAAACTTTCTGGGCATTGTTTGACCTGCCTTATGAGAGGCTGAAAATCCCGTTCTGAGTAATCAGAAGATGGATCTCATTTTATACAACTTTTTTTTTTTTATTCAGTAGCTGCAGGATGAAGAACTGAATCTCAATCTATAATTCCAGTTCCTTACACTATTACTCAAAATGAATGAAGACGACAGCTTTCATTCCAAAACCCAAAGTGCTTCAAGCCTTTAGATGACCTTCAAGAGAACTRCAAGACAGTATGACTATAGTCATCAAAACTTTTCCGGTTCAATTGGATCTTGTAGAAGTGTGCTATTTTATCAAATATTTTGTGGCAATGAATTAGTTTGAACTTCTTTAAAAAAAAATAAATATAGAGTGAGATGGCTGTGTCGTAGGATGAAAGAAGACATCAGTTCAATTCCCTGTTCTGACCAAGTCGGGGATATCCAGGATGAAAAATGATCTAAGCACATGAACCTCTGTGTGCGAGTTAGAGGGCGAGTGAGAGAGTACATGTATCTTGGTGTCCCACACAAAACTGGACTTCCATCCTGAAAATATAAGTTATGGCAATTCCACACTCACAAAAAGAAGTGTTCATATTGCTCCACAGCAGAATTAACATGCATTTCAAAACCTGAAAAGCTGCTGAAATTGGAATTGCTGCCCTTTCATCAATAAAATACTGACATCAAAAAATAGGTAAATTGTCACATCCTCTTGATCAATACAGGTTGCTTCAGAGATTGTGTACTACAGAAACAATAATTTCTGCTGCATTATTCTGTAGAGTAGAAGCCAAAGATCATGTTCCTCTTTTTAAAAAAAAAAAAAAAAAGATTTTTTTAAACTAACAGAAAAACTACAAAAGATAGTTTTACCTCACACCTGGTGAATTGAGTTTCCATAGACACATTTAAAGTAGGTATCATTTAAACAAACCAGCCCTAAGTTCAGAGCATTGTCTGATGCTCTACATCTGAAGAGCTCCTGTGCAGCTGCAAGGTCTCTCCTGAACCACACCCTGGGCAATATTATTGGCATGGCCATGGTATTTCTCTCCGTTTATTGTATCATGAATTATCACTTTGTCTTCTGACCCTAGACACATTAACCTGAGTTACTCTCAACCACAGCAAGGTTCAGGGAGCAATCCTAATCCAAAGTTTGTTTGCCTGCATTAGTTTGGTGCTGTCTATAAAGGACAGCTTGGCTATAAAGGTATGGGACTAGGATTCATGAGATCTGTTTTCAGCTCTCAGTTCCACTACAAGTTTCCTGAGCAGGTCATTTAATTTCATTAGAGCTTTCACCTACTCTAAGCATATGCTAACTGCTTAAACTGGAAATTACCCAAGAGCAGGACCACCTAACACCGTGTCCCTGTAACAGCTGGCAGAGCGTAGGAATGAGTCGCAGCTGGACTCCAGTGCAATATGCATTACAAACATTAAGATACCAAGCAAGCTGCTCCCAGCCAGTGCACCCCGGCTGGGCATTTCTCCCACTGTTTCACTGGCGGTCACAGGCTGAACATGCAGTGAGATGCTCTGAACAGAGAGTCAGGCTCGCAGCTTTAGCAACCTGCTTTTTGCATGAGGATGTGCAAGGGAAGTGTCCAGGACCTGATGCAACCTTGCTGGTTCAGCCTGCCTCCCCTGTATCCACCACATACTCCCTTTATAACGAGCCTTCAGGATAAACAATGCCTGAACATTTTTGATTAAATGCTTTTCAAGCTCTTCAAGTCCCTAGTAAGTGAGTTAGTTTGGTCTGTGATATTGCATTATACAACAAGAATGATTGATTGAAACAAACCTTTTCCCCTTTCCCTCCACAGCTATTTCCACAAGTATTTTGATTCTGGCAAGAAGTATGACATTATTGATTCGCTCTGCACTGCTTGGTCTGGAGCCTCATCTGCAAAAGCATTATTCTTTATTGCTTCAATAATTTCACTGAGTGCAGAGAACTCCATTGTATTTTTTTTACTTAGTGTTTAGTGATTCTTTAAATATTTTATGTGCTCTGAAGCTGAATATCAGCCATTTGCAGAAATGCACTGGAAGGTAACCAGAAATTCAAATGTCTCCATAGACATGGGACTACTACTCTTGCTGATCCAAAGTTCCCCACAGAGATTTTGCTTGATCTGGGACACTGATAGCACCCTGCAAGATTTAAAGTGATAAGGAGGACTGGGCAGGGAAGGGAAACTGATTCTGAACTCAGGACAGCACCAATTTCTGTGCTCAGATGGCTCCTGCTCAGCAGAAGTAAAAGTAGTGCTTGATGCCTGAGACAGACCCACAGCAGATCCCAGCAATGGGTCTCTGAAAACACCTCCATTTTAGCCCTTTTCCTTCCAAAACCCTCCGTCTATGGTGCTGGGTGCACAGCAAATTCCAGACCACTGAAAGATCCAAGGGTGCCTTGAGTGTACATTTTTGGCAGATTTCCAACTGTGGATCTGCCCATGTAGCCTGTGAACGTGTGGGGACTCTCTGAACACAGAATTTGCACTTTGACACAATATGGAGTTTGGTTGTCTGCCGTCCCCTTTGGTCTCCACATCAAGATAAAAAGTCTCATGAGAAAACAAAACTGCAGCTGATGCACTGATAGCAAAGGGTGCCAAAAGGATGCACTTGTTTGCTCTGATAGAGGAGTTTAGGATAACACCCTGCATGATTTGAGCACCTTCTGCTCTTTGAGAGGTGAACTGTAAACCCAATGGGATTGGAAAATGGGTGCTGGGAGAAGGAGCATCTACAAAGTCAGTCTAAGAGGCATTCATCCTGGGAGCCACTTCCACATGGAGGAGATAACAGACTGACATTGGGCTCAGAAACATGCTAGAGGCTCCGAGGAAAGACAGTACTATAGCCCACTCAAACTAAGGGAAGCCCAAGAAAACACAAATACAGTGTGGCATGGCTTGAAGGAGCTTTGGTCCAGTGGTTTCTTAACGGGCCAGGATTATCCAGGAGAATCACTGATCACTGCTTATTTTCACAGGCTGTTTCCTTGTGTTTCAGCTACACGCTGTAACCCAGCTTGCAGGCTGAGGACCAAAACGATTACAATAAGACAGAAAACCTCCCACTCTCATTAGAGATTTGAATGAGCTGTGATCTTCACATTAAGTAGCATTTTAAAGTTTCCAGGATACTGCAACATACAGAGTTATTTAGCAGCCTGAAAAGGTCACATCTACTCTGCCTCCCACCACTGTTTACAGAGCACAGTAAGCATCAAAAACAATAGGTCATGTATTTTCATGCTATAGATTTTGGGGGAACAGGAATTAGAAAAAAGAATGTGTTTGCAAAATAACAAAACTGTGAATGGAGCAAGCGGAGAGCCAACGCATCCTCTGTCATGTGAAAGTTCCCTTTCACTGGTCTTAAGAGGAACACTGAACATTTTCCACACCTGAGGAATCAGACTCAAGCCTTGAATGTTGAGCCGAGAATGAATCCCTAAACTAAGATTTCATTATACACAACATCTGCCCAGAAGCCATTTTGCACCCCGGTCTTTGCTTTATGACCAAAGAAATTAACAGCTTCATGTGAGGTGTCAGGCAGTGAGTTCATAAAACTGAAACCCCATAGCTTCTCTTTGTCAAGTTGCTAACTTGTCTATTTTGGATAGCAAAGGGTGTTCCAAAGAAAAAGACAATGTTATACCCCAAGAGATTGCACTATGACACTTTAAAGATGTATAGTCTTAAAACAGACTGTGTGGTAATTTTCCCATGTAAAAGATATTTATCTTCAGAGGATACGTTTAGAGGAAGGAGAACACTATAAAATGTGCAATGCTGCAATCATATACTGAAACTCAATATATAAAACCTTTTCACTTGTTTTCTCTCTCTCCAAGCAGCTGGATGATGTGGTGCAACATGGCTGACTCATTCCCATCGCCACTACCCTGGACTGTATTTCCGCGCAGTCTGGAGGCAGAACATCGTCCTAATAACCAACCTCACTCATTTCTAGAAGTGCTTCACTAACACCTCCTTCCCTACTTCAAAAATAAGAGATCTCTTTACAGAGCAATGGAAATTCCACCCCAAATCCTCAAATAAGCAACTCCCCATGAAGGCACACAGACCTGATCCTGCCTGAACGCACAGAGCCTGGACTGCCGGTGTAACTACGGTCCCCCAGCACAGCTCCGTTGCATCACTCGCTGCAAATGCACACACAGACGTGCTACTGAAAGGTTCAAAGCAAAGCTACATTAAAACACTAAGTACTGGTTTTGTATGAGTGAAAACTGGGTCAGCTCCACTGAAATTGGTAGAACGCTGTTTTTACACCAGTGAAGAATGAGTCTCAAAACTAATTTTGTCATGTTTTTAAAGGTTGTCCCAGTGGTTTTAAACCTATTTCTTTGGTTGTGCATTTATTGACCTTATTTAAGAGACTTTTCAGTAGTTCTAATCTGCACATCTGTTCAATGCAACAACAGGGCAATTACAAAAGCAATTTCAAAAGATACTTCTAGTATTTAGGACTGATGGATTCTTGCAGGTGACAGCTGTTTTGCCACACCGCCAAGTCCACAGCAAGCTTTGTATCACACCCAGAACGGCTCCAGGAAAACAACACGAGCCACAAGTCACTGTAGTGAAGTGGAGACTGTCAATGGATGTAACATCACACGGTCCTGCCAGGGCATAGGGGAGGCTCACCTCACCTCACCTCACCTCACCTCACCTCACCTCACCTCACCTCACCTCACCTCACCTCACCTCACCTCACCTCCAGCACTGCAAGCTCCATGGCACCGTCCTCCTCACGTGCCAGCACCTCCATGCTTTCTGGACGCAGAAAGCACGCCCTTTCTTCCAGGCACGTTTGCCACATACAGCATCTTTCCAGACACCATTGGGAGAAATTGAGAGGGGAGTAAGGGGGAAGGGCATTATTTTTGTCTTGTTTGTACCTTTATGGATTTAGCTTAAGCCTTCAGTTTAAGGGCTACACTTCTGCTGATTTCAGGGAAATTGGGGCCAGTTTAAATACTGTTTGKTTGGTTGGTTTTGCTGTGGTTTTGTGGGGGTTTTTTTGTTTGTTTTTTTKKGGGGGGGKTTGTTTATTTTTTTAAATTAACACCTACATTTCTTTTTCAGCGCATAATGCAAACTTTGCTCTTAACAGCTGGATACTAACTGCCATCCTGCAGGTCACCAGCCAACATCAAACTAAGTGGGAGAGGAAGACACTGCCTGCACTACTGCAGTATCTGGTACTGATCAGACCACACCAACAAATTGGGATGTGCTCTGGATCACAGCTGCTCTTCAATGGTCCATTAATGTCTGCACTGCTTTAAACCCTCTCTTCTGATTTTAATCCTCAGGGCAGTCAATGTTRTTATGGTAAGTGGCTTCCCTGTCCCCAACCCTGCTTAAACTGTATTGAATTATGAACTTTAAGAACATCTTTCCAACTGACTGATCAAACTTTTCTTTGCTGGGCGAGCTCAGGCTTTTAATTTTGTATCAGAAACAGGTTAAGTCCTTAGCCTGTTGTGAATAAACTAAGCTTACTGAAATATTGTAAAAGGCTCTTCTCTAAGAAGTCATTAGGGCGAATAGGTAGACTTCCTATGAAATACTAAACATTTCCTGCTTTCATTATTTCAGTACAAAAAGTTTGAAGTAAGTAAGCTTTCTAAGCTAACAGGTCAGTTTGAAGGTCTMCATGAAGCTCGGATGTTGTAATGCTCCCATATCAATTTAATATTTACCACTACTGCAAGTGTTGTTCACAGGTTATTTTGACTTCGGATTTGTGAGTCAAAGGAACCTACCTGCTCATTGTCTGCAAAGTCTAACCCCTCTGCAAGTGCAGGACTGGTACCTAATATAGTTAGCAAAGACTGGAATACACAGAGTGAAGTTAGGTGGGAATTTTGCTCCCCCTTTGTTGCCATTTTCCTAATGGCACTTCCCCCCCGTCCCATCCTAAACAGTACCAGCTGTAGGTAGCCACCTGTCAGACTTAGTTCTAGAGGCCTCACTACTGCCAGTCACAGAAAGCTGGCTTCATTTGTTGGCTGCTAAGTCCTGTAAAAAAGAACGGCTCCACAGCTAACAGTAGCATCTCTTCAAAATATGACTGCCAATACAGTGGCTTTAAAAGCTCTTGCCTGACTTATTTTACATGGTCCAGAATACACACTTCCCTTGCTATTTCAATCTGCTTTTAAAATGAAGAAGGTAAATTAATTACTAGTGGGGGATTATGTAGGGGACCTGTTTTACAAGAACACAGAAAATCACTGCACAGCACTGGAGAGTAATACAGCCACTCTCCTCTCTCACTGAATCTACCATTTATTATTCCATTTGCATCACCTGAAATGAAGCAATGTATTAATGTGCTTTGTCAAATAAAAAATGGTGGAGATCTGTTTAGCACTTCAATAAAAAGATGAGGCATGTGTTCACTTCTGAATTCAGGATGCAGGTAGTATTCAATATTTCCCCCTGCTCTGCAGCAGGAGGGCAGGCTGGGGACTCTCCTTTCTATCCCCTGCCTAAAACCATCTCTGGCAGTTGCTCATAGAAGCTCATTACCTTTAATAAGACAGAAACAACATTACTAGACTACAGTGTGCAGATTCATCACCCTCTTTGACAGCCTGTTTTCCCCACAGCTTGTCCTCGTTTGGTTGTTTTTCCCCCAATAAAGGATAGCAAATCAAGTCCATCAGAAAAACAGCAGCCCTTGGATTTTTTTTTTTTGTTTGGACAGACAACTATTTTTAAGAGGGTCTACGTTCACAAGTTCAGTTCATTCCCACTACATTCATGCTTTTATTCACAAGTATAGCACGAGCCCCTTCTGCCTCTGCGTTTTATCTGACTTCATGTGTCATTTAGTTAGGAAAAAGTGCCAAGTGTTACATTTTCCATGGCTAAATATTTTATAAAGTCTGTATTTCACCTAGCCAGGACACACTGATCAATCCAAAACAGAACCTCACTCTTTTGAATGGYCTCTGTTAAGAAAACAGGAACAGGAGACCTCAAAACTACACTAATGTAACACCAAGCACTTTGACTGCAGGAGTGCTTTGGGGGCTTGGATAGCCTTTTTGTTCTGTTCGGACTTCAAATTAAGTAAGGGCATCTGGGCCCCCGATCAAAACTCTTCACAGTCACTTACACTAAGCTGATCTCGGAGGAGTAACAGCTAGGACACAGTTATGCTGGATGACAGAATTTGGCCCCAAGAATACAGTGAGGTATTCCAGGATGTCTCCTGTGTTAATTTTCTCCAACAAGTTTGCCTGATGGTTTGAAGCAATTGAGCCATTTTTTTTTAATCTGAGGTCAAACCAGAAGATTAACATGTTTTCTGTCAACAGTTTATGTGTGTTTACTGCATATCTAACTCCTTACTAGATTTGGGTAGTGTTATACCCAATCTACCAATGTCTGACTTTCTGTCTGGATTTGTGAAGGAACATAAATCTGGTAAATGATTGCAGACCCATTTTTCTTGAAAAATCTAATTTTATTTTCAGAGATTAGTGCTGATTCACATAGTAATTGAATTTTAAAAAGCACATTTTCAGATGTTTCAATCTTACAAGTGTTTTTAAATTCAAGAGCTTCATCCACACTGGAAAAACATTCAGAGAATACATACAAAAAAGGGAATATGAATTAATTAGGGTTCAGTTCCTGACAGAAGCTGAGCATCTGCTGAGTACACAGATCCAGTTTCCACTGGGAAATAAATAAATAAAAATCAAACCCTAAATTAAATCAATTTGTATTACAGGCACTCAGAACCATTCAGGACCGGGCATTTGTGATCTAACTTTAACATAAAGATAATAATAAAGATGTTCAGGGTTAACTGCTATAAGCAGCTTTTTCACAAGTCTTAACATCAGTATAGCATTAGCACTAAGGAGTTTGGGACTACTTCAGAGAAAGCAGGAGCTGCCTATTAGCAGTAACCTGTACCATGCCCAGTTTTGATGAAGGACTCAGGATATTTTACAGTATCCCATAACATAAATAGATCAAAGTATGATAATTACTATTAAATGCAGCTGTTTTCATAGCAGAATTTACTTCCTTGTCAAGACACAAATTAAATTCTTGGGATAAGTTTTTAGTACAATTCTCAGTGATTTAGCTCTGTGATTCATTAGAAGGCACTTTCCTTAAAGCCTTCTATGTTGACTGTGAAATTTTTGCTGTTGCTTGGGACTCTCCTGTCATCTCTCCTCTCCACAGTTTATATCAACAATGTCCTTGCAAAATCATCCTTGTGCTTTATTCTGTGTGTTAAGGACACCCTCCCACCTGGGCATTCAAGTCACTACAGGGACTCTGACACTGCACATATTCTTCTCTTCCCCTGTCTTATCTCCACAGGAGAACTATCCTGACATGCCTTATAAAAGATGGTAGCACAAATCCATCTATGAATGGGGCTTAGAAGATCATTTAAGGAAACAGTTTTTTAGTACAGATGATTCATCGCTAAATAGACCTTTACGGCAATATATATTTTATACATATGGGACCTACAATAGTCCATGCAAGAACCATTTTTTGTAAAGACCAGGTTCCCAAGGATAACACAGTTATCCAAAAGGTGTAAATATGAAAGCTTTAATTTCAGAGRGTCATTAGTTCTTCAGAGCAAGAAGGAAGAGAGATAACCTTTAAGGGTGATCAACTTTGCAATGCATAGGTGAGCCTGCAGACAGGCTGGTGCTCCAGATCAAAGCACCATGCTAACTGTGCTGTTAGCATGGTGCCAATACTGAAGTTATTGATAATTTAAAGTGTCGTTATTGCTAACTAGGTTCTTGTTGACCTAAAAATGCCAGCAACTATTTAAGACACATTCAATGTGATAACTSAGTCTACTTGTGATATACTGGCAGGGAAGATCTTGTTTTGTGTGCAGAGCTTGGAAAAGAATTATTTCTCTGAAGCCCTGGTCTTCAAAATTCTGTCCTGGACAGACAGCCTTTGCTTGTAACATGGAACCTATGTCTCAGGAGAGAGAAACAGGAATAAATTACACAGCTCTTACTACTTTAGGATGCTACTGTTGCCCATTCATCCTTTCACCCTTTCTGTTTTTTTAAGAGACAAAATATCTCACTAAGCAGCCTGTTGATAACCTTTTGGCATATTCCAATACGGGATCAGAAAACAAAACCAATAAAGAAACAGACACCATTACTAATTGATAATTAAGAAGGATGATCAGTTAAAGTCTAACACTAAATCTATCACATGGCTGAAACAGTACAGGAGGGTAATTAATAGCAAACTGCAACATTATTACAGCACTAATTCCGTGCAATCGTATGGGAATACTGAAATCCCTGGAATGTGAGAAGAATTAAAAAGCCAGCTGATATGACTGTAAATCATCACTCAGTGAGTGGGGCTGCAGGTATGAATTGTGCTGAAAAAACAGAAAGTGGCATATCTCCATCATTCATTTAATTATCTTCTTTCCCCTTCCATCTCTCCCTCTTCCCAATTTGATTTTCCAAYAAATTTCTGGCAAAACCCATGTCCTCTTCCATCTAAATGGACTATTCTCTTCTAGCTAGCATTAATCCTGTGGTATGAGAATTGCCTTCTTGCTTTTTCACTGCCTTTAATAATATACAAGACTAATTAATTATTTTACAACAGATTAATTTGCAACTAGAATACAACAAAGACACAGTGCACGCCGTTTTGCCAAAAAGAGAAGTTAACAGTAAAGATGATGATCAGTTGACACTGATTACCCTTCCTTTGTTTAACCACCATGACTACCAATGAATATGTAAAATGGATCCAAGAGCTCTATAGAGGTACATTATTTTAATCTGCATTTGGTCAGAAGTAAGAAGTTGAATCAAGTCACTGTTTTGTGAAGGTTAGAAAAATCTCACCTGAGCCACAAAATGAAGATAAAGTACCAAAATGTCAGCTGGACTGGGAGATACTGTTCTTTGCAAAATTAAATAACTGTAGGCTTCAATGAATTTTTAAGTGACTAAGTTGGGCCTACTTCAATACAGTTCTGCCCTTCTAGTCTGCACTCCTGTACTTAGCTGTTCCTCCTCCTACTTTGGAGGTGTTTTATGGCCTTCTGGAAATAGCTGGCTGGGAAGTTAGTGCTTGCAGAAAGTACCTAGAATTCTGGAAGGTCTTCTCTGAAAAAGTGAGTATGTAAAAAAAAAATCCTATGCAACAAACCTACTCCTACTATACACCAAATTATTTCCACACCCTCTTCTATGCTGCCTAAATAACATACCATCACCAGCTTTCATTTCAGAGGGTCATTAGCTCTCAGGAGCAGAAAGGATGCTCTTGGACTTACATAGGAGTTGCAGACTAACAAGCTGGTGATGGTATGTTAGACCTGGTGTCCATGATCATAGGTCTACAAGGAATCTGCAGCTGGCTGCCAACAGCATGGTAATGACTGGAGGCACTGTAGCCAGGTTTTGATTTCCATCGCTACCTGACATCTCCCCACTTGTAAAGACCAGCGTACTATGGTAAAAATTCTTCATTCCACTAACTGACAAGATCTGTGCCAGTCTTTTGCTCTCTGTACAGGCTGTTCCTTGCCCACCACAGCTAAAAGTGTTTTCTTCTGTGTCTGTTTCAGGAGCATAATTAACATGGGGCAGGGATCAAATCATCATCTACACAATAAAAATGATGAAGTATTTTCTCAACATGAGGCAATAGCTGTATTATTTACCAAGACATAACCAACACCCTGAGAGGTTACTAACTATAAGCCAAAGAAAAACATCACTTTTCAGAAGCCTTCAGGAGAAGTGTCATCTATAGCAAGGTTTTGCACAGATACTTGCAAGCAGTGAATAATGTTCTCCACACATACAAGCTTTTGTGAAATCAGGACCTAAAAAACTTCAGAAATACAGATGGAAACATCCACTGGACTACTTATGTATCACACAATGCCAAGTACCTTTTAATATGCTCTTATTTTCTACCAGCATTGTATGAAAATACACGCATTATTCATAAAATGAGAGCACAGCACAATCATGGGTTTATTCAGAAGTCTAGTGGCATTGCAGTATATTACCAAATCCATGTTCCCACCAGATCAAACATACCACACTTCAGATTGGCATTTAATACAGATATTTGTAGCCTGCAGGAATAATAAATGAAACTAATTAAGTTTAATAATTCAAGAGAACCTGGCATTCCTGACTGCTACATAAATGCTAATTATCTTCCTCCTTCTCTTCCAAATCCTCCCCCCCCCCCAAGTTATTCTGGAAACTTCATAAAATGTAAATACATTAGGGGAAAAAAAAAATCACAGTGGCAACTCCGTTTCAACACACAGAAAACGCCCTGAGACAGATTCACAGCTGATGGAAACTTGCCTAAAATCCTATAGACTTCCAAAGAGTAATGCCTGTTTTCACAAGGAGTCGCCTTAGTCATAAAGGAGATTTATTTTCTTATATGTCCTCTCATCACAGAAACAGGAACCAAAAAGCTACCTTAGACAGATCTTACTAAATCCAAGTCATCAGCTACACTGCTGCAGAGACTTCAAATATTGCAATATCTGTACCATTTGGTTCATGCGTGTTGGCACACAGTAACTTTTAATAAAGATCTACTTCATTCAGCAGAGGAATCTTTAAAAGCATGAATATTTCTAGAAAATTGCTGCTCTCTTCTTTCCCCACATTTCCCAGTCAGGGCTATTATTAAAACACAAGTATAAAAGTTAACTATTTAAAACCTGTAATAGTACCTTAGATTGACAGAAAAACAATTAATCACTTAAGAGAAGATAAAATTGAGAGAATTTTATCAGAAGCACTGGATACATAAGGGGAAGTACACATGTGAAGAGTTTGCCCTGGATGCAAGTTATTCAGTGTGAAGCACTCCAGACTAGCAGGTACCTGTATAGGAAGCAATATGCATGGTGTTTCTAATAAAGAATGTACCACCAAATTAAAAAACAATAAAAGAAACAATCCCTACTGCACCTATTCATTTTCTTCTAAAAGTCCACTTTGAGCCAATACTCTTTTGCCAAGGTGAAGAGTTAAAGAAAATACTCTTTAACAGATGATTAATTTCCTCTGCGGTACAGTGAAAATCTTTAGAGCCAGAGGTTGACTTAGATTACCTCGCTAACTAATAAAGAGAGCAGGTTTTTAATTAGGTCACCTAAAGCTCATTCGTCCTTCATTATTTATGATTCTTCTTTTGCACAGTGTAATTACTACCACTAACATACATATATATATTATATAAAAAACTCTACATACATATATATAGGTATACAGAGAGAACATCATGTCAGTGAGAAGCAGAGACATTCCCTCCTCCTGCACAGGCATTTCTACCTAACAGCAACCGCGCAAAAAGAGACTTGGCATGCGCAAACATCAGCTTTGCTCTTCTTCAGATCCCTCTTTTCCTGGGATATCTGTAAGATACATTTAACAGGCAGGCTGCCAGCGCACCCAGTGTAACTATTACCATAGCATTTCTTCTCATTGCCTATATGCATTTGGCATCCATGGTTTGACTGGAAGCTCTTCCAGGCAAGGCTGTTTTCTCTTGTACAGTGCCTAGCACACTGGGCCCTGACCAGCAGTGATGGATTCTCAGCAGCATCATTAAAACCACCATTCTTTGCCTGTAAAATACGTACATTTGCGTGATAGAATAACACTGAACAAGGTTGGCTCCCACATTCATGTTTGAAATTACTGGTCATGGTAGGTTTAACATGTAGTGTGGGATGTGCAGAGAGTTGCATAAAGGCTGTGAATTATTTACACATTTACCATTATTCATTTCAGATGAGTTGCCTTCGCTGACTAAGTCCCATGTCTGCTCATTTACTATGAGCATCAGGGAGACTGTTAAGCCAGCAAACATCAACCCAAAGCATGTGTTAGACTTGCATCTCACAGAGGACTGGGTGTACGGCAGCACTGAGGAGCAGGTTGGGGAGACAGTGCTGTGACATCCAAGACAGGTAGCAAAGCCAAGCAGCACACCTTGAATTTCAAGCTGTCATTTTCAGGCAAAGATGGCTAACGAATACAGGCAAGTAGAATATAAGCCTAGACACCACTAAAACAAATTTACTTCCCAGGCTAAAATGCTTGTTTGCCAAGTCTTCAACTCTTGCAACCACTGCTTATCCCAAAACTTGTAAAGACTCCACACTTTCCACAATATTCGGTTTTATGAGAGTCTTTGGGACAGGCTTTGTTGTTTTATGTATCTCACCTCACTGTAGTTCTGTTGTGCAGCTTTCTTCCTTTTCCTCAGCTATGCCCAGAAAGAGCATTTAAGGCCAATAATTACATATGCACAGCACATCCTCCTTCTATCGTATACTATGCTTTTTCAAAGTTTAATAAGCCTCTGAAAAAAAATGAGTATTCCTGTTCAGTTGCATCTGACTGTAATGAAGTCGGGGTTTTTTTGTTTGGTTTGGTTTGTTGGGGTTTTTTGCCAAGGGTTGAATTAATTCACTCTAGCACCCTGCCGATGCAGATATACTGCTACCCCTGTCTGGGCACAGGGGGGTAGGAAAAAGTTCGTGGCATCATTCATTTGCGTTGTAGCAGTCCTAAAAGCTCTGTCATTGACTAAGCAGTGCCTTTGTATCCAAACAGTTCAAGAAGAGCACCTCCAGCCAGTGAGCTCCTAATCTAATCTCACAGGGAAGTTTTTACTGCCTTTTTTATCTTTTGTTTGGGGAAAAAAGCTTATTTGGTTCAGGAATGACTTTCCTCCATGTACTTTGTTTGCATACACAAATCAAAAACCCTGTGTCAGTCCATACAAAAAGAAAGCCCGGTGCAATAAAAAAAAAAAAAAAACACAAAAAAACCCAAACAAACAAAAAAAAAACCAAACAAAACCACATTTGCTTTTCGCTTTAAAGGACATAAAGGGAGGAGTAGAAGGCAGGCGGGTAAGCTATTTGAATAGCTTATAAACATATGGTACAACAGCTTCCCAGTAGGAATGCATAGGTTCAGTTTTCTGCTCAGATACACTGGCATGCAAGGTCCCTGCTGCAGGAGGAAGGACGCTGCTAAGGGCCATTTCTTTGCAGAGATGGATGCAGAGAAACAACTTAGGATAATCAACTCCACAAAACAGGCAGCTTCATAGCTACAGTGAAAAATATACTTAGTGGCTCTTCTGCTACATACCCACCAAAAATCCACGCTCAGGGTCCCACGCAACATTCTCATGGCTCTGGCTATCTGCAACTGAAGTAAAGACCCCTGGGGCTACAGGTACCGGAATAAATTAGTACAGACCTGTGCCTACTTTGATGCAGGGCCCTCTCTTTTGTCAGCATATTTAGGTTAATTGTAGGTAAAACTGAACAATAGAGAGGTCAGACTGTGAGATGGCCAGTAACAGAACAGACATACTCTTTCCAGAAAAGGCAGGGAATTGCTAGAGATCCCCCTAGCTCACTCAAGAGATCTTTCTTCCCATTGGGTTTATAAGATTTAAATTACTTAATTCCCAAATGATTCTTGTTAACAGTATGGTTATTTGCCTTTTGTGAAACTCTGATATAAGGTTTCACTGCTTGAAGTGGGTCACATCTTCACAGAGAAGGTTTTATGTTTCTACGGGGAATTACTCAGCAGAAGTTTGGATTCTCTACAGAATTACAGTACACTCAGATACTCCCTTGCTGATTCCATAATAACAGGAGCCCTTGCCCTTCTTTTGGCAGCTTGCCTCGTCTGTCTAGTGGCTCCTCAAACATTTGAATTTTGTATTCCTAGAAATCTGGTATTTAAGTCTTCAAAATATGCCATCTCTCCAGAACATGGAATGTATTTGTGAGGCAGCAACAAGAGCCTTCTCTATTTAAGCCTGATATGCTAGAGCATAAATTCTTGTTACAGATACTTACAACTGTGTGTTGCAGGCACACTTCAAAAGAACAGACACAAAGACAGTTAACACAGAATTGTATGATCCACTAAGATGAGGKATTTTCTGTTTTATTTTGCTCATGAGGGGAGCTCATGATACAGAGCTTGCGATGACCAGCGAGTCTTTCCTTTCTCACTGAGCAGAGATAACTAATAAAGAAATTTGCACATGTACACACACGGTTTTAAAGCAGGAAAGACATACTTGTACTATTGAACTCCATGGACATTCAACGCACAGTAYGTTCTTGCCTACAAGCATTCAGTCATGTGCTTGTAGTGCTCCTGGCAACGCTTGTAATTGCCCTTAGTTGATTTACATGTTGCATTTTAAGCGCTAGAGATGAGCGCAGAAGTTGCCTGCAGGTTTGAATCCTGTTGAAAACATTGTATATCATAGTAGGGGAGGTAGCTGAAACAGTTCTCTGACAATGCAGCAGCAGGAAGAAAGTTCCCTCCAGTAGTTCTGCAGCTTCTATTCCATACATCAATGACTAATTTGGACTACTATAACTTCACTTAGGCCAATACAGTCACATTGGGAGGAAAAATTATGCCATTGTGTCTATACTAAGGCCTATTCCCTGCTTGTTGCAAACACAAGTGCCTTTTAAATATATATATATGTGTGTGTGTATGTGTGTGTGTGTGTGAACTCAGATTAGGCATGAGGAACATGGATATACTCAGCCAGTCAATAATGGGACAGATTCCAATAGCGTTACTGATATGTTTTTGATAGTCTGTTACTTCAGTGGGGCTATTGTATGAAGAGTGTACTACTCGGTACAAGTAAGGCTACCAAGAATCTAACCCTATATTAGCTATTCACCCATTAAATTTTGTGAAGGGCCATCCTTTAAACTGCCAAATGTATATTCAAAAGTAAATACATATGGAGAGTTATGGGTATGATCCTGCCAAATACTGGCATACAGGTTTCACTCTCTCTTCAGGATATATAATTTGTAATATCTGCTTAACTTTAAACGCGTGCTTAAGACTCAGAGAAATTAGTGAGAATTAAATGCCACTCTTTGAATAGATGCTTCTGTCCAGTAAGTCCGTTGGATCAGAGCTCTAATGTTTACCAAAATACATGATATTACTTATCAACTCACCAGAAAAAAAATTTAATTCCTTCAATACCTCTTCATGTAAATTTTAATCACTTTTTCAATGTCAAACCTTTAATTAGGCCATTCCCAGGAAGCAGGGTGAACAGGCCATTAGCAATGCAGTCAGAGAACAAAACTCTATTACAAAAATGACACTTTCACTTCAGTAGACTCAGACATATACCAATGTAGTTAATCTGACTCTTCTAAGTAAAATCAAGAAGATACTGCAACAGCACTGAGCTCTGAATGCCTTCAGTGATTGTTCATCAGAGCTGTAATTTGTACGTGTATGCTACAGTAAAATTGTACAGAAATGCCAAGGAGAAAGTCTAAGTTTACTGTAAAGAAGACGTGACACTATTTCATTTTTGATACTGTTATGAAATTTCTGTCAGAAGAGCTTTCTTCATTTGCATCCACTGCAGGGAAACAGACATTTCTTCATTTTATTTAGGAGAGCACTGGGACAACTTGTGGAACAATGAACTTGCAGTACTGCAACACTGAACAAGCAGATGAACTACGATAACAATTGCTTACATTAATTACTAAGTTGACAGGCAAGGAACTGGACTCATTCAATGCATACACTAGTTTGTAGTACCTAGCAATAAATCTAACCAGTATTATAAATAATGCTATTCTCTTACATCCTTCGCCAAACACACTTGTGTAGTCTCCAGGGTTCAAGTTGGACTGCAGAGAATTCAAGCAATATACACCATCATAAGGGTATAGCAAAGCAAGAAACATGGCAAGCAAGGAAAACAATAACRAAGAGAGGAAAAATACCATTACATTCAAGTTATAAAGGGTGAACAGAAAACAAATTTTAAACAGTAAGTGGAAAAAGCAACAAAGTTATAGCTAGAAATTAAAAGAGTATAGTGGCTAGACTTTGATGACTTGAAGAGAGTTTACGTGAAGAGCTTGAATTGAAACAAAAGCTCCTCCATTTGTATTAGTAATGGAACAATAATCAAGCCTCTGGGCAAAATATGAGAGCAAGGCACATCAGAGCTGAAGTGCAAGATGTGAAAAGTTTATGCTCAATCTTAGAAGTGAAATGTTTTTATCTGAGGATGTTATTGTAAGCAGTTTTATTTTAGGAGTTGTCCTTTGAGAAGCTACTACACAAAAATGCACACAGAAGAAAGCAAGATGGTTTTCTCTATTTGAACTTTGCCTTAACAAAAAAAATGCTGTATGCTATTTATAAAAAAAAAAAAAGTCAGAGAGCCAACAACTCTTAAAGCATACCCACACATTTCAATGCTTTTATACTTTTAAAAATCCAAAATAATCAACTGATGCTCCTATGAAACTTATGAAGAGCTGAGTCTTTTACTGTAAAGCTGTAAGTACAACCCATGAGAGCTCATCTTTGCTTTACACATTCAGAAATATGGATGAGTTCAATTCTAATTTTAATACCCATGGTCAAAGAAGTCTGTGAATCTCTCATGCACAAGAAGAAATAGTCTCCATGCATCTTCCATCTCTTCAATAAGCAATAAAATGCACCTTAATTGTTTTGGAGATTGATAATACTTACTATTTAAAATGGCAATGTGGGAATTGCCAAGTGGCAGAATTGCAGAGACACTAGACAACAGGGTGCAGTGAACTTTATGGACGATGGTGATTGTCATTTTTAGGAATATTAAATTTCACAAGCATCAGTGCTCTGCTGTGACTTTGAGGCTAGCTGGAACAATGAACTAGCTCTTGCTAAAGATGACAATACAGAAGGTTAACCCAAGTTCATCATACCCTGTTCATGTGACTCAAGGACAGAAGTTGTTCATACTCAGCTCTGATATTTGCGAATCATCCCAAACCTAAAGTGCTAGTAGAAGATAAACTCTCCTTATTTAATGACCATTTTAAATTCACAAAACAGACTTCTGGAGTCCCACTCCCCTCTGCTTCCCGTCTCTGATAGCAACTCACGGAATGTGGTATTGGGATCTGCAACATGAGCTAATAATGCACGGGCCCAGCAGCACACTTTCTCTAAAGTATCACCTGGCATGTTTCTCCTCTTCAGAAGGTTATTTGGCCAAACTGAATTGCATCACAGCAGAAATATTGTTCATAGACTTTTTTATCCACAGTATTTAATAATTAATTCCTTTTTTCTGCCATATAGACCTGTAAAAATGCTCCACCAGCAACTGCCCCCTTCCCCACAAGCTGCTCTAACTCTAGCTTCTGGGTTTAGCCCAGCTAAGTCCAGGAAATAAAACAGGAGCTAAACAACATTACCCTCAAACATTAACATACTGAAAATGCACATTTTGTCAAAAAAGGACAAGGAAAAGTTTCGGCCTCCTTCCTTCCGCCTGGGTGATGGAAGGGGACACGCGCCACCAGACACAGCCAAGCTCTGCCCGACAGCTGTGCGCGGCTCTCCCCGGCTGCCGACACAGCCGCCACGCAGGGCGGAGAGCTGTGATGACAGGGCTGTCCCCAACAAACACCCCATGGATGCCACGATAAGGATCTCACCACTGACAGAAATCCTCCGGGGAGCACGTGCCAGCGGAAGCTTGTTAATTTGTTGGGCAAATTGCACTTGGCTTTTCCTCTCATGTGAGATAAACAGCCGAAGGGGAAAACAACTTGTGCAGAACACCAATTTCAGGGTGGCTGGGGCTCACGTCCAGCACCTGCCCTTCACAAGGCAGCGCGCGGGACACGACACACCGCCCACGGACGCGAGCGAGGCCGCCTTACCTCCACCGCGCCGACGAGCCCTCGGTTCAGCAGCCGGAGCAGGCTGCCGCCTCCACACGAGGCCTCGCACCTGCGCCTCGCCCGGCAGCAGCCCGCACCTCAGCCCCCGCTCCGCCACTGCCCCACAGCCCGCCCTCGGCCTGGGCAGCGCCCTGAGGGCCGGGCTCCTCCCGGCATGCACCGCTGCCGCGTGGGCCCTCAGCCCGCCCGCCGCCCCGCAGCTCGCCCCTCCCCGCCTTGCGGGTGGCCGCGGGTGCGGCCGTGGCTGGCGGCGCGGGCCTCGGCGGAGCCACCGCCAGCACCGGGTCCCCTGCCACCGCCCTGCCCGCGGTGCCGCCGCCCCAGGGGCTGCRGCCGCCGCGCCTGCACGTCCCGCTCGAGGCATGTGCCGGTGCGTCCCGCCGAGGCAGAGCGTGGGGCCGCGGCAGGCGGCGGGGAGGGGGCGCCGTCGGCCGGCACCAGCGATTGCAGATCCTGTCTCCGTTTTCTTTACATCCCCCTTTCAGCCCTTAATGGGCTCTCTTGTCCTCCTCTTATCACATTTCCTTTACCCTGTTGACACCTTTTTGGTTTCAAGCAGCCCAGAAAAAGCAACAAGCTGAAGGGAATTGAGAAAAAGAGCAAGCAAACGAAGAACCTGGTCAGACTGTCCAGAAGGTTAAAAAAAACCCCAACCCACTAAATATAGTGATGCATAGAGATTTCCTCTTAACTCACAGGGTTCTGGCCACTTTCCTCATTTCTGTATTCCTGACTTTAAACTGTCCCATAAGCACCACTGATAGGTGCTACCCAGCTGCGGCGGGCAGCCCCGACCCTTACCTGTCATGGAATGAATAGCCCCAGCCCCCAAACCAGGCCGAAAAGGGAGCAGAAACAGGTATATATTGATCTAAACTCCAGGCCCCAATGCACTTGTCATTTTCTCAGAAGAATGAGAAGATCCCAGCAACTACAGCTCTGCTCAGAGAGGTCTCCTTTACCTACTTACCCACTACTTACGGACTGGCACTTTGCAGAAGGTTTGCTGACCCCGAATACTAATGCAGATTTAATGACACCATCCAGCTAACCTTTCCGATGTACCTGGGGGGTTGCTGGTGTTCTGCCCTTGACAGTTCTCCTCACAGAAACATCTCGGTTGCTCTATAGGAGACAGCAATAAATTCAGTGACGTACTCAGCATGTACAGATCCTGGACCAAGTGTAATTTTACTGACATGCATGAAGTTACATCAGAATTGATTCACCCCAGTAAGTTAGACTTTAGCTCACTGTCTGCATCCCCGTTGCCCTTCAAAAGAGTGTGCACAGTCAGCCCACAAGGGCAGATTGGTTGCTTGCAGAAACTGAAGCCCCAAAATGTGCTCTCACAATCAGGCAGAGCAGGCCTACGTGCCCAAGTTCACCTGGTGCCTTGCAAGGTTGTAAATACTGTGCTGAGGGGCTCAGTACACCACGATGGCATGTCCAGACAGGCTAGGCAAAGCCTCCAGCCTGCCACAGAAAGGCAGAGAGTGCATTTCAGCTATTCCTGAATACAAGCTGTAAAAAAATAGCCTCTGGATTAGATCTGGAGCTCTTCTATCACGTAGAGTAGGAATTAGTGACCCAAAGGATCTAAATCATTTTGGTGGGAATGCTCCTGAGAATCACTGATTTCTTTTTTTTAAAAAGAGGAGGGAAATTGACTTTCCAGAAGCTCTTCTCTTGTTGGCAGTGAGGCAGTATGCCCTTRGCTTCTTGTGATCAGTGGGACATTCAGCAGTAAGCATTCATCGATATTTTCAAGGGTAGGAGAGAACTTCACTCCTTTCGAGTACCACTCAGACAAAGATGAAAAGCTTGTGAGGGTGCCAATTATATAACCTGACTGAGCTGCCTTGTCAGTGAGGAGCTTTGCAGGATGCATTCTGGCTTCACAGGATGGAAATTCAGCTTTTATTCAAGTAGTTTGATTTGGTGACTTCTTCACTAATCCATGTAGCTGCTGTGATCAGTCAGAAGCAGTAACTGAAAGGGAGGTTGCTCAAATTAATTCTACCAGGGTTTTACTGTGTTGACTACTCTGTATCTCTCGGGTAGCATGCCAGCGAGACCATTTCAAGACAAGAGTTGATGCATGCTGCACTGGAGACGACATATGCTTACACTGCATGACAGAGCCCAAAGCTGAGATATTGGACAGGCCCCAAGTAGGTTCTCACAGTGCAGCAGGCACGCCAGATCTGGCCTGGAAGTTGCATAGCCACATTTGTGCTGAATTACATCCAGATCAGTAAAAACCTGTCTCCTGGCTTATTACTGTGGGCCCTGTACCAAGTCATATACAGCCATACTGTTTGTCAGCCTAAAATGGCTTGTGTGCAGCTGACTGTGTCACTCGGAGACAGCATTTCTCCTCTCCCTGATCTATGGATATGTGGACTGTATTGGAGTGCCTTAGATTGCCAGGCCTTTGGGACAGTCCTTTGCTTATAGGTCTGGATGATACCTTCCATCTTGTGGCCTCACTCTTGAACACGGATGCACAAGTGCTCCTGCAGTTTGAGTAAAGACAGCTCTTCCTTCTGCGGCAGGAGCGCAGAGCAATAAAACTCTTACACAAACTGAAAGAGAGAAAAACTATCAGCAAAATGTATCCAAAGGAAAACCAATGCTGAGCTTATTAGCCAAGTTGCATGCAAGCTCAAAAATGTATCAGTCTAGACCTGGAAACTTAWGTTCAAAGCCACAAATTCAGAGTTAATTTATTGTGCAGTAGATTTCCAGCTCCACTGAGCTTAATGGGATTTGTTATTCTGTTAAATGGGCTTTTCCCTCAGAGCACCTTGTTTCATTAGACTATTTAACCCAGAGGTTTGGGTGAATGAGGTGTGTAAACACAACACAGCCACACCAGCTGCCCCTTTGTTCTGCACCCTGAAGTGCTAATTCCTCTTACAGACGGTGAGTGTGCAGGTACTGCACTTCATGCATGAGGGCATGCATGTACGTGGTCGCAGAGGCAAAGGGAGGTAGTGGGATTTCTCTTTTCTGAAAGCCAAAGAGAATTTCACAGAGAGAATGTTTTGACTTGCTGATGGTCTCCAGTGTGTTTAGAGTTCAAAATTGGAAGTATCTTCTTTGCACTAACAGTGTTGACATCAGGTTTTCCAAGAGCCTGTAAGATGTATACAGAACTGTCTATAATTAATAACACTTGGATTCATAGCAGGACTAAGTGGACCTGACAAAATCAAGGCCCCGAGACTCTCTGTTTCCTGTGAAGTGTCTAAAACCTAAGTGTCAACACAGAAAAAACCCACAAGGCGAAAGATCAAGCTCCATTTCATGGATGAAACCAAGGCATGGAAGCAGCACGTGACCCTAGTGACAAACCCAGGTGTGAACCTGAGCCCTGCTTGTTCATTCACACCTGAATGAAACTCCTTTTCTGATGGTCCTCACCCCAGTGTGCCCAAACTAAATGCTTCAATGTCCATCTCTGATGAAAAAAGAGATCCTTCCACTCCTGGRCTAATCGGAACATTAATCTTCTGGCAACTTTAATTTTTTTAAAATGAGATTTTTAAAACGCCATTCTGACCAGCAAGTTGAGGGTAAATGCTATAACCCTTAGTCAAGCAATGCATCCATTAAGGAGACATTTTGCACCTTTTCGTGATATAATCTTATACTACACAACTGACTGACCTCCATATTCCCATTGTTTACAATCATTTAATTTTCATATATATATGTTTCCCAAGGAAAACTTAAAAGCAATTTCAGCACCTATTAGGCATTGTCAGCGAAACTCCRTTTATGGTGAAGAACAGAATAAACCCCACAAAACTGCCAAGGAAAACAAGAAAGTCAATGTCTAAATTCCTGACAGCATCAGTAACAACAAATCTAGTGTGAAATGGCATGAGTTTTCCCCAGATATCCACTTTGTAACTTGTATAGAATAGAAATCTTGTTGAAAATAAAATTAATGTACAGAACAAGGACTGAACAAATTAATAAAAGCTGTGGGACTTGAAAAGAAATGGTTTCTTTCTCTGTCGCTTTCATTTGTGTGTGTATTCATGACTGTGTGTAAATCTAAATACATTCCCAAGCCTGAGGGCAATGTTGATTCAGAAACGCAGAACAAAAATTAAAGAATCAATGACCTGTTGAAATAAATGGCAAAAGTCCTTTGATTTCAGCAGAGACAGAATTTTGCCCCAGATATTTGGGCCAAACTTATCAACAGTCTGAAGGTAGTAAATTTGACCTTTGAAATCCGGTGAACAGGAGGAGAAAAATGGTCTTTGGATTGTCCATCTGTTCTGTAAAATTTTCCTGAAAATGTATCAGACATTGCTCAAAACTTGCTTCCCTACCCGCACCTCGTCATAATCGGGTGACCCCTCTTCCTCCAGTACCTCAGAGGTGGTGTAAGCTCCTTAAGTAGATGTGTCAGTCTAGAGGTAGGTGGGGTAAATGCACACCTTCGTGTGAGATAGGCCAGATCAGAATTTACTTTCAAGATGTGACAGATRACTTCACGCTTACTTTGTGTTAGGAGTGTACAGTGGGGGGATCAGTGCAGACTAGCTCCATGGCACCATGTGCTGCTTACCTACTTCCATGTGGGGACAAGCCTATGCTGGTTACCATGACTCCATCCCTGAAGTATCTCATCTTCTCACACTTACCCTTGCAGCTGCCATCCTGAGATATAGAGAAGAACCACTGCCTCTCATTTCCAGATGGAGGCACTGAGGAAATGAGGGACCATAATTCAACCTCTTTAATGTATTTAAACTGGTTTCTGAGTTACAGAGAACGTAGATGTCATGAAGTGTGCAATGAAGCCTGCCAAGATATCTGTTGATCTCCCTTGGTGGCCCACCAACGCCTGCATGACAATGGTGTCCTTGCAATTTCTGTTGCTGTAGCTGGTCTGGACCATGCACTGAAAAACAATCTGGATGTCATCAGCAGCTCCCTCGGAGACCAAGAAGCTTGGACAATTTCATTGATGTCGCCTGCGCATATTGTTAAAGGACTGTGTTTGGAAGATGGCCTCAGAGGTCTCAGTCACTGCCTTGACKCTAAGGATTTGACCACCCCAAGCAACCTAACCACAGACTGACTGGGGTGGGAGGCTGTGAGGCTGTGTAGGGACAGCCATTCTCTTGAACCTGGGTATGGGTTCCTGAAGTGTCCTGGGGGGATGGTGATGGCATGGCATCAGCTTCCCACAGACCCTATATTGTGCCCTTGCATTTCTAGAAGTTTTGCACCCAATGCTAGTGGTCCAGTGGTCCCCAGCCAAGCTTGTCTACTGCACCCAGACCCTCTGGCTGACGGGGGCAGAGTGGCTGTAGCAGCACGGCGTAGCAAAAGGCTACTCCGGCTCTGCTGCATCGGGGAAAATGAGGTGCAGTAGGACAGGCACCGGCTCGTTCCAGAAGGCTGCCTGATCCTACAAACGAACCTTCTTTCTATTGGCATGAGCCCAGCTCTTCTCTCTCCTTGCTACTGTGATACAAAGCAGCAGTAACACCCAACAGCCACCAGACAGGTAGGATTTAACACAGCCCTTATAGTAACAACAGGAGTCTTCAGGCAGAGTGGAAGTCAGAACAAAGCCCCAGCTTAAGGTGGAATGATGCATGCCTGGGAGGACCCCAACTGCCCTAATTTTTCTGGTATTTATGTTTCATTAGCTAGTGGTTCAGAATGGCTCTGGGAGTAAATTCCTCCTGGATGAATCCCAAGGTCACCTCCAGCGCTGCAGGACGGGAGAAATGCAGTGAAGCCTGGCCAGCTGATAATCTTTTGCCTTGCTCATGCYGATTGAATCCTTTCTTCTCTTGGAAGAACTTATCCTGGAGCCAGCTAGACTGTAGGCCCCTGTTAAATAATGATTATGTTCTTTTTGCTCACTGCCGACAAAGAATTATAGCCCCTCATTTAGAGCTCATTTCAAAACCATGAGATTCTGTAATTGAAAGTGGCTGAAGCTAATTTGATAACCCAGTTCTGAACACAGCCGACTAACTACTTTCCCTTTGTCCTTTCAACAGTAATGGCCTTGTCAGGAAAGTCTTCTGTGCTACTTTTAAGAGGGCAATTATGACTGAGGTCGAAAACTATTGTTCTGTGACAGGCTGCAATTTCAATGTTGCCTTCAGGTTCCCAGCGAGGCCAGGGGCATGGCAGTAGGTTCAAATGCCCTCCAGCCACATCTGCCCTCTGAAACACTCGCCCAGTGCTCACTCTCTTGGGCGACTGACTCTATTGCGCTCTCCAAGATGCAGAGCTCCATCCAGGAGAGTGTCTGGCACTTCCCAAGCCAATGTGGATATTTGCTGGGTCCCCCCAGGATGGAAGAAGAAGAGGGTCTCAGTGCCCGTATCCTGGCTGGCAGCTCCCTCAGACACACCGGACCGTCGACCCTTGCTGACTAAAAGCCCGTATCAGGACACCCTGAAGGCTCCTCCTCACTTGCAGCCACCATCAGCTGCGCTATGGGRGCTGGGCAGGGAGGCTGTGCTACTGGTTAGATACAGTCAATCCCCCCTTGTGCTTAAAAGGTGGGTAAAATTTCTACAGCACAGATAGGAAGGAGAGGAACTCTGTTTACCCCAGTGACCAGCAGCCACATGTGGACAGACTACAGCAGGGGCACATGCTCACGCGCTGCTGACTGCGCTGGCAAAATACCTTCGGTTAGGAACACACTCAGGCGAGCAGGATACCCTGGCAATGCTTCCTGCCCTTGGGAAGGTCAAAGCAGCCTAAACARGCAATACAGCAAAAGCTAGAAAATAAAGCCTGAATGTGATGCCCGCCTGGTGCTCTGTCTGCCAAACTGCTGTCTCTCAGACTGCTTTGCTCTTGTGATCAACAGCCCTGATCCCTGAACACATATACTGTAGCACAAGCAGCAGTGCAAGAAGCCCCTTTTACCTCTAATTCCTGGCTGTCTCATGTTCACATCTGCACCCAGGAGTGCAGTGGGTTCTGGAGATGAGAGCAGCTTTCCATGAGCCTCCTTTGCAGCGATCACCGAGGGAAACTTGCTGATTGCAAGAAACRTATCTTTGGTATCTAAGTAAATTTTTCCTGGATTCTGGGCCTTCCCCATGGTAAACGGAGGAAATGTAAATAACATGGCAAACATTTCTCTAGCCATAGCCTGGAGCTGTACTCAGAACTGCTCTGGCTGCTGTAGTAATTAGCATAAGCAAATTGCTAAATTGTGTGCTGTGATAAAATGATGGATTACAGCATGGAAGAAATCATTAACACATTGATTAGCAGCACATGCCTTCAAAATCACTATCTAAGCAAATTCTGAGGATTGTGGGAGCTTTGTAAATGTTACAAGCACTGCCTCCCATAAGCAAGAATCAGGAAATATTAATATATAAATCACCAAAGTACCAAAATTAAATTTTAACTATTAAAGTTGGTTCTCAAATGGTTTCTAATACTTACTGTAGCTGTTCACGTGGGGCTCCTGTTCTGTGTCTCCCTGTACTCACAGGGAGAGGGCTGTATCGGTGTCTGCTTGAGKCAGGGTCTGACACTCTGGGAGCTGCCTCCAGGTTCCCTGGTGCACATCCCCCTCCTTTTGTATCTCTGTCTCTGCTGCCTGTGTTTTAAACATTACACAGCAGTGCATGGTGCAATACCATGCGAAGTATACCTCCTATCATAGAAAAAGCATCATTTATATAGTTAGAGCATGGATAGTACCATTATTTTTTTTTTCAGAATAGTTTTGCTTTGAATGTAGTGGGAATTTGGTTTTCTTCTTTTTTATTAATGGAAATGTTTCCCTTCACTTACATATTGAAAGGATCTCCTGCCCAAAGTCTTTGTGGTTCATTGGCAGCATCTGCTGCTAGGTATTCCCTCACGGTGGCTTTAATAATCAAAGCAGCCTGTTATTGCCAAAGCTAATAGCAGTAGGCTTCACTTCTTATGCAGCACAAGTGCTCGATAGTTTATAAAATTACTCATTTGAATGGGTTTCCTTTTATTAGGATTAGCAGGCCAATCCCATCCCTCCTCCCCACATCTCCCTCCCTCTTGTTTTAAGTAAGGCAAGACACACATATTGAATTTTAATACATCATTGTAACAAAGATGTGTGTGTCAATAGTGGCTAGGTGCTGTGAAACTGGAATACAGGAGCCCTCCCCATAGCTCTGTGTCAGCACATATATCTAATCCCAGAGGATTCCCAAATTCATTATCAGCAGAACAGAAAATCAATACAAGGCTGTGATTTCACTTACTGACTTGGGTACTGCCACGGTAGAGAAGATTATACCTATAGGCCTTGCTGTGGTGCTAACTGCCAGAAAATACGGACACTCACAACCACCAGTGGTGGGGAGGATCCATCCACGTGCAGAGCGCCGAGGTGCAGGGACACCAGCAGCTCCGTCTGCGTTGCAGAAATGCTCAGCTCAGTCCCTCCCCACCACGAACGACGCTCGGCACTCCTAACCGGTGYGGCTCAGGGAACAACCCCACCTGAAAAAGGCCGGGTAATCACAGCTTGGACCTGGGGAGGACTCCATTCGCTCCCGTGCATCCCTCTGCCTGTGTCTGCTGGCRTTCCTAACACTTCCCTCCCTATGCACGCAGAATGCTTGTGCCTGCCTGTGCTTTTTTYTTTATTTCTGACACCATTCTGCCTTCTAAAATGTGTTGGTCTCTCCTATCAGCCTAGTAGGACCGAAGGTTAAGGTATTCTGATTATTTTATAGAACCCACAGCACACAGCCAGGTCATTCAATATGTTTCCGGGTCCTACAGTGGACTGGATGGGAAGAAAAGAAAGAGATCTGAAAAACGTTTGCATTTGTTTTGCCAGAGGTGAATATCAGGGATTCCTTCTGTTTCACTGTCAGATTAAATCATGGACATGGAAACTAGTGACCAGTGATTTCAGGGTCTGCATCTGTAAATGAAAGAGTTTCAATAAGAGGGTAATTYATTTCACTTAATTAAACCGACTGATATGTGGTATGAATCCATTCAGTAAAATGCCCTTTTAATAAGTAAAAGAATACCTTTCAAAATGGAAAAATTTGCAGATGTGGTCTTCAGTTCCCACTTCAGTCCCTGCTGCAAGGCAGTTTGCAGAAATCAGAGACAAAGTGTTCTTCTCCAAGGAGAGTCCATTTTATGAGTGCCTGGTGGCATACTTAACTGCTCACTGTTTTTCTCCCAAAATCTAGCATCTCATTGGAATTATTTTTTTTTAACTAATTAGGCAATTTTATTCATAGTTCCAAGAGTATCTCTCAGGACAGCATTAATTTTAATAGCATCTTAAAATGACAAAGTCAAGATATGCCACTAACAGTGAATATATGTAGTTAATAGATTTTCTTCTTGCTGCACTTGCTTAGCATTACATTCGTCATAGCAGCAGTCCTGTTTTGGCACCATTCTCATCCATTCCTCATCCACTGATTTTTATATCATAACATATCTTTCACTAGCAGTATAATTCCTGCATTACCATACAGGCTATGTCACATACTTAAACTCTTCGTAAACATTTACATCAGCAGCTGTCTGTGTTAGACATCAAATGTTCTTTTGTGGAGGAGTCTGCAGTTTCACCTACTATTATGGTAAATCATCTCCCAGAAACAGTCTCAGAAATATCCCTCACAAATTTAAGTGTCATAACTTCCACGAACAGCCTTCACCTAACCAGACATAGGAAATTGTCCCAGTTCGTCTTCAGCCCTAAGGAACGTGCAGGCTGCAGGCAATGCTGATGAATAACCCAGCAGCCAGCCCCTGGGCTAGATAGCCCCTTCTCAGAGCAGCCAGACTAACCCTCTAATAGCACAAGTCCCTGTTTTCCTATTTTTAGTAGGATATTCCTTTTTTTGTCTTTCTTCAGGGAGTCTGGGCCACCTGACATTGTTTGTGGCTGTTTGAAGAATACCTGCTGTTTCGCAGTGACACAAAGCAGTACAGTACTTAAATTTGTCTTCCATCCCCTTTGAATTAGAAAAACTGGTTTGTTAAGACCAGACTTTTGGGTACTTATTCAAATGGAATTTGCACATAAAAGCTATGCAAGAGCAGAAACAAAGTTTGCTGCCRTTAGTCCCAGAATAATGTAGACATTGAAAACCTCAAACCCAGGAAGAACAGTTATATTTTCCTGTTACGTCTGAGTGATTTCGTTTGAGTACTTACACACTTTTTTTGGTACTTCATGCTGGCAGTAGCCAAGAACAGTACTAGACTGCGGAGTTAAAACTACTTGCCGTGCTCTCCGGCACACTGTAACTTTTTGGTTATCTGCTAAACCACGACACTTGCGTTCCTTCTAGAGCCATCTAGAATTTGATCAATTGAAGAAGAGGAAACAAAACCATTGATAATCCTTTACAGTACAAAGCAATTGCTTCAGTGTTTTACTTAGGGTTGTCTCTCAYTGGAGCCTAGTAATAAAGACTACAACTGAAGACCTTATGCTATCCAGCTGGGGCAAGGAGTAGGTATGAACAAGGATGGAGGCTGCAAAAGGGCTCATGTTTTCTGGCCTATCTTCTCACTGTTAAAAGAGCATGGGGGCAGTGACATGGAGCAAAGAGGGGAAGAAAAGCTGATTTGGCAGGTCTGGGAATTAGCCCTCAGGAGGACCAGCTGAGAGAAGCTGTCCTAGGGATCCTTGGAGAAACCAGAGTGGAAGACCTCATGTACAGACAGAAAACATCTCTGTAGCTTTCATGAGAGGAAGAAGAAAACAGCTGGCCTGGATGCAGGAAACAGGAGGAATGCAAGGCAGCCAGGCTCTCGCTGCTACGCAGATTTCCCCTTCCCGGGCTGTTTGCACCACTTCCCAGCCAGCACCTGCCAGCAGCTAGCTACCTACAGCAGCTAACACCTACAGCAAAGGGAAGGATTTCAGGACACAGCATCCTCCTTAGCCACAAGGCTATAACACTGTGGTGTATTAAACATTACAGTTGATTAAATCCTCATTCCATTGAAGGCAATGCCAAAACTACCTCTGACTGCAATGGAGCAAGTATTTTTCCCATCCCACTGTCTCTCCCATCAGATCTCTGTTTCCTGTTGTCGTCCGTTCTATTTTTCTGAAGCTCTTCCAAACGTTTTCAGAGGAAATTAACTGATTTCATCTCTTCTAGTTTTAACAGTTCTGTAATGTAATTGTATTCTTTGTCCTAAAAGGAAACTCTGACAGTATACTTTTCAGGTTTTCCATCTTGCACAGTTCATTTTTGTAAGAATCAATAAAGGTCGTGCTATTTAAAAATGCACAGCCTGAGCAGAGTGCAGAAGAGACCACAGAACTGCTCAGTGTTTCCACAGTGATGCATGTATTTTTTTTTTCATCAGCAGATGGTACGGCTGACATCTGCAAAAGCAAAGGGCACAGCTGGGTTACATCTCAGGTTATGGAAAGCAACAACATCTACTATGTGTCACCTGTTTGGACTACATAATTCATCTTTCTCTGAGAACAAAGTGCTTCCCCTATGCATAGAAAATGACTGCATGTTTCCTATTTATGACAAAAGTGATGCCTCGTACCCCAGCGGGGACAGAAGAGCAAGAGCCTATAGTATTAACAATCAGGTACGACATTCATAACAAAAAGCAAAGATACCAACCTTCAAGATGTTTTCTGCATTCTAAAATTGAAACCCTTTTCATGAAAGATGTTAACCTAAAAGCAATAATGAGTATTTTGACAAAAAAGGCAAGACCTTTTTCCGTGGGAATGCATATGTTTCAGTACTGCACCATTTTTTAAAGCAATGGCGATGTTTGCATTGAGGATGTCGGCTGATGTGGTCTGGGCCTGGCTGGAGCACTGTAGGGGCAGTGAGGGCTGKGGGAGAGGGGTGCCCACATGCCACACATCCCGGTGGCACCGGCAAAGTGCCACCACCGCTCTCCCTCCCCAGCTGGCTGCAGGTACTGACAGTCATTTGACCCAGATGGAGAGGAAAACAGCTTTCAGTCCTGGGGAAAGAGTTAGCAAGTAAACTCAAAGAAAGCATACAGTAAGTTTCCAACCACTGAGCAGAAACTGGTGAATTTTAGATCACGCTAATTGTATTCTTTCTGGCTTTACTGTCCAGCATTGCTGAAAAGGGCTTTTTAGAGCTCTGTTGTGATTCAGTCTGTGCCAAGTGCTTCCCAGACTGGTTGCCACCCCAGGTATTCTACTTCTGTGCATTACTTGAATGTACTGACCCAATATACAATATTACAGATAAGGGACATCTGTGGAGAATGATATTCTTGAATGCAGAACAAACAGTTGATGCTGTCAGATGCTCTAATCTCTGCACCAGTTCTGTGCATTCAGAGCAGCTGATAATACAATTTGGTGTTTCCCTGGAAGCAAGCAGAGGGCATGCACTTTCAGAGGAATAGATGGCATGACTGCAAGAGCACCCCAAAGTTCAGTCCCACCCCTGTATTTGTAATGTATTAAAGATACTATGAATATGTGCTTTCTGTCAGGGACTTTTCTGCAAGCTGTTGATAATGTTGCCTTGTTCGGAGGGGTCAGCAAGAACAGTACAGAGAATTTTCCAATTAAATAGTCAGAATTATTTAGCTGAGTCCTTTTATTTAAAAAATAAAAAAAAGTTGCTTAACATCTCTGCAAAACAAGATCTCTTTGGCTTGATTCAGGCTTGCCTCTAAAAACAAAAAGGGCAAGAGTGCGAATGGAATCCTGCCCTTGGAGTGGGAAATAAACCCAAAAGTGCAGTTACGCCTTTCTTAACTATCTCCAGATTTTAACTCCTGATGTCATAGTTCAGCACTGAGGTGCTCGTGCCCTGAGCATTTTTGATTTTTCATCTGATGTATAGCATAGTCTCAGCAGTATAGCACTTCACAGCTTGATGTGAAACTGTAGGACTGTTCACAGCTTTCAGAAGGGTCCAGAAAATCCTACAAAATAGCGATGAGATTGGATACAAGCAATAAGGTATAAATAACTCACGCTAAGGCAGTCCAATCACTGTCTTGTTATCGTTTTATATATAGCTAATACTAGTAACTATCGAACGGGTAATATTACACCATTAGACAATTGATCCCCATCCCCTAAATCAGAGAGGCAGTTGATATCCAGCTCATGGAGGCTACTGATTAGGAGAAATGACAACAAGGAACAACAAAGCAGGATTTTCATGTATAACTCATGCCTGGRGGTGTCCTTGGCCTCTAGAAATTGGGAAAGCTCTCCCCATTCTTACTTGTCAAAGCAGCCCAGTGACTTCAGAGCCAGCGCTATCTCCAGCGGTACCAGGAGGAAGGGCTCCAGGACTGCATCCTCCGCAGTTACAGAGTAAGACCCTGAATCCCCAGGGCCAGATCAGTGGAGTGACTGACACTGCAAGGCGTTTGAGGAACTGCAGCGTAGTCTCTAGCTGTTTTTCCCGTTCTCTCTGTTGGACGGAGAAACTTTTCCAAAGCAACCAACTCTGTGTGGTAGGTGGATGATGGCTTACAGGGTGGGGTAAGAGCAGGAAGCAATAAACTGTCTGGCTGGATTAATACTATCATTAAATAATAGCAATATGTATTTCAGAGCCTCATTTTGCAGGGCTCCAGACCTCTCATTTCGTGCTCTTGATTCACTCTCCTTATAACAAGCCTTGTACCCTACCTTGTGCTGCCCTGTATGACGTTCTTGAACACTCCTCTTCCTGCTGGTTAAGGATGAGGAATAATGGACAACTAAGTGTAACTATCTAGTGTGATGCTATCAGACGCAGCATGGATTTAGCAATAAGCATTATGTGCCATCAGCGTTCATTCTGTTTGGAAGGCAGTTTCTGCCTTTGCGCGCTCCTTGTGTGCACTCCTGCAAGGAGCCTGCCAGCAGGGCTACGGGAGGAAGGCATGGGAGACTTCACCTGGCATTAACGCTTCGTTAGGAGAAGTTTCCTGCTAAAGGTAGGAAGGCTGTTTCATTGAGGGGACACCCTCTCCCTGGCTTCGAAGATAAGCAGGCACTCCTGCTCGGCTGGGACATAGCAGCTCCTGGGCTGCAGCCACTGCGTGTTGCAGTGCGGAGGGACCAGGGTCAGTCGAAAGCACCTTTCGGGGGCTGCAGCAGGAGCTGTCCTCAACCTTGTCCTCACCCAGGTGGGATGCAGGAGYGGGCTCCTGTGTCCGAGGAACGCTGTGAGCTAAAGGCCATTTTTCAGCTGAAATCAGTGAGAGCTGCGATAGTGGCTTCTGGTCTCTACCTCTCCCTAAAATGGCCATTGAACCTGTCCCGAGAAGAAATGTGTGCAGCACTCTCAGGTATTTCCCCCTGGGCAGATTGAACTGGACTTGAAGTGCC
This sequence comes from Oceanodroma leucorhoa, assembly GCA_030449065.1. NCBI lineage: Eukaryota > Metazoa > Chordata > Aves > Procellariiformes > Oceanodroma > Oceanodroma leucorhoa. The sequence goes on along the minus strand of JASVER010000008.1, from coordinate 9,706,247 downwards.
CATCATCCTTCCTCCTCAGCTCCCTGGAAAAGGCAGGGAGGTGCTCCTGACTCCGAGAGCCACGTGATCATAACACATGCATTTGCTGGAAGAAATCAGACAACAACAGGTGTCCTTCAGAGCCCTCAATGACTGTTAAAGGAATTTACATTTGTGAATAAACAGCAGTAGAAATTATTTGTCTGACAGCTTCTCATTATTAAAATTAAGACCTTGCTTAATCCTGCCAATGTCCGTGGGACCCAACATGACCTGCTAAGTGCCGGTCACAAAAGTTAATGTTGCTTAAGGGAAGTTTTAATGGAAGCAGCCCATTTAAAAAAAAATATAGTGTAAAAACATTTTGGAGCTGTCTTTGCGGCTGTTGAAGTCACTGGCAAAATCCCATGGCTTTCAGTGAGGCAACGAAGCAGAACTTTTAGAGACTGTCTACAAGTGCCCTGTGCAACATCACAGCTTTGGGGACTTACACTAGGAGGAATTTTGGTCCTATACGGTCAGATGTGCTCCACCAAACAGCACCTGAGGCAGAAGTTGTACATCCACTTGGAGAAAATTCCTTATCTGCTACAYGGCCTTCCTATCACCTTGACAGACCTTTTTTTCCTCTGCCTGCAAAATGAGGATGCTAGTGGTTATCTGTACTTCTAATGTGCTTTTAAAGTTTAATACACTTGGAAAGTTTCTCCCTAGCATTGTTGTTAAATTACCCAWTTTGCGGTATAAAATATCCCACAATGCCATAATTTCAAGCAAGACCTTAAATTCAAACCCTGATGACTTAGCAGAGAGCATATACCACATATGCTCAATGAGGCTTGCTGTGAGCAACATTAAGTAAGACAGGGAAGGTTTTATGCTGACTAGCTTTTCTTTTTTTTGTGTGTGTATATTTTATTGCTACTCAAAAGTCAAGGATTGATAGGTAAAACAATGCATTTGCAGCAGATTTGTCAAAATGTAAAAGTACTGATTTTTGAAGAAGCTTGCCCACAGTGTAAGTCAAAGTTAAAATCAATAGGGATAAATTAGGATTTCTCCAGCTAGATAAATGTTACAATAACAGAGCCTTTAATGTATAAAAATCCTGTACATCAGATGGCAAAAATAGTTTAAATTTACTTTTTACTTCAATTTTAAAAGGCAAGATAAAACATCAATTATCTGCTGCTCTAAATTTTGAACAGTAGGGTATATTATTTTTCCAGAGATACTATTTTTCTAGAGTACCAAGAGTCCTATCGATGCTCATCATCCTCACACGATTGCACTCCGCCTCTGCTGTACCGACATAGGACTGCGCAGCTCCTTCTTGGGGGAGACACTCTTGTCCCGGGAGCACAGAGAAACACCAGTCTGACAAACTATGACCTGTTTTGTGGCCACCTCCAAACGCTTGCCACCTGCCTGTAAGCCATTAGCCCAAACTCGAGCCACATCCCGCACATACAGACACCTCTGAAGAGGGTGGAAGGTGTTAACGCCCAGGACTCAGCCCTCCCCATGGAGTTTCTCAGCTAGCGTTGTTCACCGCTGTGGTTTAGCAACGGGATAACTCTGTCCCGGGCCTTTTTGCTAAATTAGATGCCACTGTTGGGATGATATGTCCTTATTTACTTTTTCCGCCAGGGTGCATGAGACATTGTCCTTCAATAACATCTTTGCTACTCCTAGACCCATATTACACCTGTTCCCTTCTTGTTTTTCCCTTCTTGTTTTTCAGCGATTCCAGCAAGTTCCTAGCATAGCTCCTTGCTTGATCAAGTTGTCCTCCTGCATTTCTCTCCAAGTATTTTTTCTTTGTKATGTCTGGCTGAGTTAGGCTAGAGGTAACAGAAGAGTATGATTTCCCGGGGAGCAGCAGACACGGCTGCTACTCTGACCTTACCCCATGTTTCCTGGGGATTTTGGCCTGGGAGCTTTAAATGTCTCCTTGTCTCAGATCACTAAACGAGGATAGCGCTACCTCTCAGGCACTTCTTTGTACCAGTATGAATTATATGAGTATTTTGTTATTTATGAAATTCTGCTAGTGACCTAGAGAAACACTCTGGATTGTTGGGAATACCCTGTGACTGACCACAGAAGGAGAATGGGCGGGTGATCAGCCTCGTAGTTGGTCTGAGAGCTCAGGTGTGGCAGGTGTTTGCGGGAAGAGAAAGGACAAAAGTTCATCTTCCAMGTGGCTGCCTGTCTTACCGACAACCTTCCATTCAGCCAGAACTTGCTTGTGAGAGAAGGCCGGCAGCTATTCCCCTTGGGTCTGAGAAAAGATTGTTTTAAATACTTACGATGGGTTTTCAGACCATACATTTTTTGCAACAGTTATACTATTCATGAGATGTTGCTCAAATGAGACTTTTCAATTGCTTATGTGGGAGGAAGCATTTGGCAACCGGACAGAGAAAACCAGATTTTTTTAGGAGATGCTTTATCCCCAAAGTGCAATTGTTTTGTCACACATTTCTTTCACTCTCTCAAGGTTGAAAAGTTTTTGGCAGCAATAACTGTAGAGCTTGCAAAAGACATGGTTTCCAGCACAGCGTGTCAGATGAACCTAATGAGACAGATCCTTGGCGGCTGTAAGCGGGTGCAGCTCCATTGACAACGGTACAGCAAGACTGATTTACACCTGCAGAAGATAAGACCTAATATGTTTTGAACTTGGAGGTTGCAATTATAGCTCTGAATACAGCTTAATGGCTCATGCCTCTACTCTGTTTCAATGCTGTGTACGAAGCCATTTCCATGAACTGTGGTAATGGGATATTATACCATTACAATAGTTTTGGTTGGCTTCTTCTTTCTCCTTATCTTTTTATTGGAAGTGTTCATGCAATTGCATGTAAAAAGATTTCTTTTACAGCTCTTGATGTAAAATGACTTTTTAATGGTATTTTTGTTGCATCTGCTCCAGTTGATGATTAGGCTTCAGAACAGGAAACTTTCTCTAGTACACCTTCTTGACTTGAGGCTGGTAATGGTTCTGGTGCTCAAAGGGCTGGATGTATGCAACCAGTCGAGCCCATCAAGCTCATCTTTGTAAGTGCAACTGTACAAATATGAATGCAGAAGTACATTCTCAGTTGCATGCAAACTGCGCTCTTTTAAGCGGCACAGAAAAATATTTTCCTCCCCAGTAAATGAGGTATTACAGCCTGTGTCGTACTGGGTGTGATATCATGYGACTATTGGTTCATCTTGACCTGACAGATGGAGAGTCTTTGTATTTTACTTAATATACTCAACATTCGCACCCAGGAGCATTCACATACACATATGCAAAACTGGGAATTGCCCATGCAGGCGGATTTCTGTATGCAAGCAAATGCAGAATTTGACAATGCAGCTTTGTGCTCACTTTTACTTTTAAAGATGTACACAAATGGTTGTAAACAATCCTAAACTGACAGGCACGAACAGTATATGCARAGGTTTTACATAAACAATAAGAGATCTGGGGACATGCTGTATGGGTTCAGTTATGCTGTGTTACTCCCTGGTAATATATGCCTAGGAAAAGTGGACTCTATGGCCTATTCTGTTTACCTGAAAAGGCAGGTCTCCCATTTTCATAGCTTTTCCTTAGTAGCAAGGTAATAATCAGGCCCTGAGTGTTAAGCGGAAATTAAAAAAAAATCTCTTTTTCATATTTATTAAAATTCCACAGTGTGTAGGCTCTCTAAAGAGTCATTAAGTGATGAGTTCTTTACACAAAATTTAATTTAACTAGTTTCCTTACAAAATTCTCCATACAGAGCTTCCCAAAATGTTTACCAGTGCAATAAACCATTACAGGAATTGTTTTAAGTCATTTGCCTCCAGACAAAATAGACATTTTGGAACATTTTGATTTCTGCTGTCTAATAAATGAAGTGCTACAATTCTAAACTTAATATCTGGCATCACCATTATTTTTCCTTGCTTTACATCCTTCCTAGAGGTTCACCATGACATAAAAAGATAAATTGTTGTAATATTTTCTTCACATAGGGAAACATTTATTTTTTCCTCCAAGTTTGTCTTTCAAGATGACTTACTGTAGGTTGCCTTTTTTTATTTTCCCAAGTATGTTTAGTTTATAAAAGCTTGACCTCTAATTAGGGGCTAATTCACTGGAGCTGAGAAATGTCCTGTAATAAATGAGAACCGTGGATTTTTGGACTGAACCCCACTGACTGGGAATGGACCTTGTCCTTGAAGAGCCTAGCAGACTTGACAATTCCTTAGTTTATTTAAAACATTGATGCTTTTAAATTTGAGCTAATTTATAGTTTTTCTTGTATTTGTGATTATTCTAAGTGAGAACGTGCCAATCTTTTATACTATAATATAAGCACTTGCCCATCAAAACCAAGAATATTTTAATTGATGCAATTGAGAATCATGTCAGTTCTTTTCAGACTGGACACTCTGGCAGCTCATCATTATTTTAGATTGACCAACGTACTCAAGTTTACCATCTCCAACTGCTAAGTCTGCAGTTTATAGCAAAAGTCCCCGTAGTCTCAGACACTACATCCATCTTGTGGGACACAGATGCTGACACCTGGGACACATCCTCATGCCTCCTTTGGAAAGGATCCCGGTGTTTATCATTCATCCCTCACTTTACTCCATTCCTTACTTGCTGCTGCCACACCAACTTTGCCAGTGTTAAAAGATATTTCAGCCACTGTCAGTGCCAAGACATGTARGGTCTCTTTGACCTTAAACTAGGGTTAGAGAAACAGACTGTTAAAAAGTCCATTTCATGAGCTGATCATCTCGTCTCAGTCTTGCCATCTAAATGCCAGCAAAACCGAATGCGTTACCTCAGACATGGTTCCTGTGTCTCTCTGTGAAGACCTATTGCTATGGAGCTGTTTAACCATTCCAGCTGCATGCATTCATTCATTCATTCATCACATATTATGTCACTTATCTCTTCGCTTCTTGAAGCATTACAATTTTAAGACTCATATTGTACGAGCTGTAAATACATTTGATGCAGTTTCCCTGGTACTGAATATAAAACAAAGAGTTTGGAAATGGAAAAACACTAAGCCCAAGCACATTTTGTATAAATAATATCATACTATACCAATGATACTCTGGAAAAAAAATAAATGCAAAAGTTAACAGAGTTTCAATGTGTGCCCACTAGGTACATACAATTTAAGAGTCTTCCTTTACAGGGAATACCATATTTCAAAACATTAGTTAAATAAAGTCAGAATATTTTATATTCTTAAAACCTTTATAATTTATATCTAGTGCAATCTATTTACATTATCCCTCACTGAAAGTTCCCGCCTGAAGATTTAAGACTGCAATGCTCAGAACAGCAAAAGCGCCCTGGCTACGCGGGAGCCCAGCCTGGCAGGAGGATGCGCCAGGCTTCCTGCAGCCCCACCTACGCCTTGCAAAATAGTTTGCAAAATACTTCACAAGAATATGCAAATCCTGCTTCCTGATCCATTGCCTCCTCCAGTATCATCTTCAGTTTTAAGCACATTTTTATAATTTGACGAASGCTGTGTTAACCCAAAGAAACCTTGCTGAGTCTGCTGTGATTCTTGCTCTAAAATGCTCCTGGATATCCAATATTGTTACAGACATTATAGAGACATTCCAAAGGAGAAAATGGATATCTAGCTATACCTCAATCCTTTGCTGGCTTCTATAAGATGACTTGACTGCCATTTAGCTCAAGCCTAAGCCTGCTCTCAAGCCTAGAGTCACTTACCAGCCACACTTTCCAYACCTGCATGCACTGAGACAGAAACTCAGCCTGAGCTCTCTGGAGGGATCAGTCTGATCACCTCTGGTGTCTTTGTGTAGGCTCAAGCACTCACTCTTGTAATCCAGGAGCAGGCACAGAGGGAGATGTGTATGCTACATCCCAGTCTCAGCTCTTCCTAAGCCCAGACATAAAGGCAAACTGGGAGCAGAAAGTGCACAAGCTGTTGGGCTTGGCACACCTGAGTCCACTTGCACACTCACTCCACACTTAACGTTCTCCAAAGGTCACAACGACAGGAGAATCCCAATAGACTATCTCATCCTTGCCACTGCTCCCCTTACTTCTCCCACCCCCCCGTGTACATTCGGTGTTTTTCCAAGCACTCATAAATTTTCATGCACATCCAAACTCCCACACCTCTGGCCAGCTCACCTGAGCCAGAACCTCCTGGGTTTTAACACTTCAATGGACACAGAAGTAGGRTGAAGGTGGGAAGGGATATTGCCAAGTCACACAGACGTGGCACACTGTGCGGCAGCAGTGACGTTGGAGCAGAAGTGTACCATGATCAACAATACACTTTAAGAAACCTTGAAGCACAGCAATTTGTTACCAAATTAGAGCCATTCTTGATCTTTCTCKTTAGCCATTTGCCTTTCCAGAAAGTCTCAACTCTCAAATGCTGCCAAAAAAATTTTCTCTCTCCCTAACATGCTGTAGTCCTGAAACCAATATTAGAAATCATTCATTACTACCAGTTTCAGAGCAGCTACATCAGCATTTTATAACCAACAAAATCTAAGCCTTCTTAATGAAATGCCCCTATGCTTACTCATAACAATGTGAGCTCTCTCAGAATCTTTTAATTCAAAATGGGTTGTCTCTATATTTTGGGATTAGCTTGACTATACACATCAACACTATCAATGCATAATCACAGCTTATAAAGCCAATTTGCCAAAAAGTGACTTTATATAAACAAAGTCAATGCTTGCATGCCTCAGTATCTGGTATGTGCTCAGCTGCACTAAAAGGGGGTTCTGAATAAATGCGGGAAGGAGATAGCAAGAGCACCAGCGACGGAGTCATGCAAGCCCTAATTGTGTTTGCATAAAATCTACCTGATTGGCTCCCTAATGACGTACACCCCGACTTTCCGCTGATTGTATCTGCTCCTGCATTCGCATCAGAATATGCAACCTCAACACCCATATTTAGAAACATTTTTCTAGGACCTCTAGGATAGGATATATACAACTTGTTAAAAATGTGAGTGTCTTGTGGGACTCTCTGGGTCAAAAGACAACTAGGGATGTTCCTGCTAAAGCAGCAGCCTGGTCCTTCATCCTGGGAAGCTCTCCGCCCCCTTCCCCTTTTAAAGCTCAGTCACAGCACCATCAGTTAGGATGATTTTTGTAGGTTTGTCTTAACCAAAGCTCCCTGCGAATACTGCAGGCACAGCTCCCTCCATAGACTAAAGACATGTTCTGAAAAGTTTTGCATGTTCACTGCACAGGCTATGCCCACACTTCGCAGTATCTGAAAGAGCTGCTCTTCCCTTTGCCTCAACGTCTGTGTCTTTAAGGAGAGTAAGTAAAAATTAAGAAAAAAAACCCYCACAACTCTTCAGAGCTCCATTTGGAAGATCTCAACTGTGGTGTTTGGCTCTCGGTTGGAGTTTGAGCTAGTGCAGAAAAATAATCTATCTTATCTGTAAGAAAGAGGAACACTGGCCTTTTCATTGCAGAGTATAATGAATAGAAGAAAATACATACAGAAGAAATTAACTTGAGCCTGTGGAGTTTCCTTTATTTTATTCAAGACTTGATTAAAATCACTGCTTTCTAAATAGATTATGGTAGTGTTCTTGTATCTAGTTTTGTTTGTGGGGTTGTTTTTTTTTTTTTTTAAAAGCCCTTCCACTGTCAGTAACTATAAAGTAGTCCTGGATTACATAGGAGATGTGTCTCAGTGGAATGCTAATAAAATGATGCAGTGAAGTATTTGGAGACAAGAGTGTACCTTTATATGAATAGCTGGGATTAGCTTCATGTTATGTGATAGGAAAACGCGTGCAAATAACAAACTCACTGTCATTTGCTTTTTCCCCTTTAGTCATATTGCTAAAAATTCATTAGTACAGGGATCTCCAAGAAAGTCAACACTCTCCCCAAGAAAGGAACGGTGAAGTTGTCAGAATTGGCCAGTTTCTATTACTTCTGCTTGATGAAGTAGATTAAGGGCTGAAGATCATGCAGTGCATCACAACAGTGCTCCATATTTTCTGCTTCTGCAAGTAAGATCTGACACTTACAGTCTGCTGAAGTACAGGACCCAGCTCTCATCTACTGTAAACTGGTACAACTCCACTGGCTGCAGTGGAAAGTACTGGTTTATACCACTGGAGCACTGGCTATAGAAGTCAGGATAGGTGCTCATTGGAATCCCCACCTTATATTTCCAAGCACCGGGCTAGTGATGACTGATCTTGTCATCTTCTCCTTAGTACTGGACAGCTTTACATAAAGTGGATGCTTCCACCTTTTTTGCTTATCAGGTTTTTCTAGCTTTGAAAGTCTCTCTTACAGCTAGCAATATATCATCAAGGCTATAAAATCTCTTTGAAGAGCAGCAGCATTCTTGCTCAGGATTTAGGATTCCACCAGGTCAGTCAGACTTTTGTTTAGGAAAATTTATAGAACCAATACTAGTTATTAATGAATTTTACCCTTGAGAACCCACTGCAAACCTGATACAAGAGCCTGAATGGATCATTAATCAGGCATCTTGGTTTTAACACTCTTTGAAAACTACTGCTAGAGTGAAATCACAGGGAAAAAAAAAGATGTACAGAACATCATTCCTCACTCTCATAACATTATTTTCCAGCACATTATGCCACCAAAACACCATCCAGATGTTACTGCAGCCTTTCAGATCTTTATACATATGTCTCAATGCAGAGAAACCCAAGCTGAATATATAATAGTAATTACAAGACACATCTGCAGCACTCCTTATTCCATTTGAAGATCCTTCAGCTATTCTGTCTGGGGTTTGTTTGTGTTCTTTAAACATGATTTGGCAAAATAAATACAATCAGAGATTGGAATGACACTTTTTGTCAAAATGCACTGTCTTTTATTTATTTGAAGGTATATATAACTCTCTGCTTCATTGGATTTCGTTTCTGTGTTAGTGAGTGTTTGTGGTATTCATTCAAATCCTGTACTTCACATCTTAGTATTGATCTTTATTTCTTCTGTCCTTGATCAGGAATCCCAGAGTTAAAAGACTCTCTAATCTCAGCGGCACAGTCTCCTCGTGCTTGTCATATGTATTAGACTGATATCTGAGAAGTACAAAACACTTCTCCCCAGGAGAAGGCTGGTGGTGAAGTTAATTCTCCCTTCTGCTCATTACTAGGGCTTTTCTCAAGAGAGAGGTACTCCTTCCGTATATATTCAAACTTACTTTGTAGATTTGAATCTCATTCTTACTCCCAGAATACATATTGAAGCAATCCTTTGGGTCAAAGATACAGAGCGGTACATAGTCCCCTCCCGTGGAGCCAGAAGACAGCTGTGACATCCCACAGCCTCCCAGGGGACAGCTTGCAGTGCTGAAGTGATGTTCCCCGCGTGCTGGAGTTTCACAGCCGTCTGAAACCCAGCGAGAGCAACGGCGTGAACACAGCCCACTCATCCATCCCACACCAACCTAGCACAGTCAGCTGTCCCTGTGCCCGTGCACACTAACTGTACTCAATACTGGTTACGCTGTTTACTGGGGTAAAAGCAAGTGATACAGCAACAGGTGAGAAAGAAGGCAGCTGAGTTCAGGAGGTGGAGAACTACACTGGATCTGGCTTCAGACAGCAAGCAGTGGAGATAACACTCCAGTGGTGAAGTTAATGAAAGACACAAATTCCTCTTCCTTCAACAGACTACTGCACAGTCCATTCACTATACTCCAAAACAGGATACAAACTTTTCACCACACCAAGGGCTTAATTGAGAACATAAAACATTCTTGAACAAGGTAAACTGAGACCTGTCTGCCCTAGATGGATGCTGGGGAGAATCTAACTGCAGAGAAACATAACACAAGCAGTGAGAAGGTGTAGACTTCTGCACCTACATTTAATCTGACCAAGGAGTTCAGATTTCAGAGCCATCAGGTAGCATTGAGAAGGGGCCTTATCAGAATTTAACTTAAAATGATCCATCAAGAGAGAGGCAAGTATGTTAGGTTGCCTTCCATTCATTTCACTGGGATCACAAGTCTACTGTAAGGCATGCCTTGATGCTGATGAAAGGATCATCAAGCGTACAGCTCTATGAAGAGACGGTAACATACACAGATACCAAAGAACAGAGCCCTCAACTAGAACAAGTCCTAAAACACTCTCTAAAAAAAGACACTCATAGTCTACATTTCAAGGATAGCAATACCCTTCCCCTCTCCGATCTCTTCATTAGCCTTTACCTGTGACTCTTGCTACCCTGGTCTCAGCTACACTGATATGTCAGGTTGGGTTTGTCCTCCCTGGCATTTTCCCATTTACAACCATGACATTTGACATTTTAGAGGACTCAAAACAGAATTAAAAAGAACAACCACCTGGTTTAAACGCAATAGTGGAAACAACATAGAACAAACAATCATGACTGCTGTAGCCAGACTAAGCGAATGCCTGTCTTTCCAGCAGCCATCCAACCACCTACACACTGGCAGCTAGGTTTCAGTCTGCTTCCTAGTAGGTTCTGGATGAATTTKTGTCTCATCCTCTGCTGTGGCAGTTTCTTAGATACTCATTGTTCCCTTTTTTCCCTCACCTAAACTCTCCCATTTGCAGGTATGAGCTCAACAACAAAATATGGCTTACTCAGAGCTAACCCTTGCAGAGGAACAAACCCCTTTCACTGCTGAATGGGATTTGCCTATTCTGTCTTCAGCATAACAGGCAAACAGCATGGCTGTCATTATAAAAAGAGCCTGGTGAAACATCTACAGACAGAACATGCAGTATTACAGGCAGCTCCACAAACTTCATTAAGTCTTYAAAAGCTTATAGTCTAACACAAATACATACCTGACCCATCATTCTTGATGTCCAGTGTTCAAAATGTCATTTTTGGGAAAGTCCATGGAGGATAATAAGAGGTGAAAGGGAATTACTACCCATCCAAACATTTCCAAAAGCAGTTTGTCAGTATTGAAAGCAGCTATAGGTACTTTCAGGTGCTTTTTGGTGTGTCTGTGGTGCTAGGGCCCATGTGCTGTAAATCACAGAATGAGATTAACTAATTAGCTAATTAGAATGAGATTAGCTAACATATATTTTCTTTACAAGCACAGGGCCATGGAAGTGTGCAGTGCCTCTATGGTCCAAAGTCCTGCAAAAAAATCATAGCCTGTAGGGAGTTACTTTTCTATAAGCATGTAGAATAATTGCTTTGTAGCCAGAATCGCTGATTTGAAAATGAGTTTTTCTTCTCATTTCATCATTCCTTTTATTAGGACACACACTACTCCTTGTCCCAGCAGGCAAAGTCATGCATTCTCCAGAGGTGACCTTCTGGGAGTGACCGCGTTTACGTATCTATCTGTTGTACAGGACGTAAGAACTGGGGAGCCTGCCTGCTGTTTTACAGAAAATAGCAGTCAACATTCAAAAAAGAGTCTTATTATACTTATATTAAACTATGTTAATAGCACCTAATGTGGGGAACAGAGATATCAGATAATGTCCTCAGCTGAAAGCTGGGGAGCTGAACCTGACTGCAACCCAACCACTCGTAGGGTGAAACTTCATCATTGAAACACACAACTTGAGTGACTTGGCTCTCGGGACAAGCAGCAACATATCTTTATGGTGTCTAGTCGTTTTGACCATAATGACAAGTGAATGACATTATCTGGTGATGATCACACTTTCTTCTAGACAAATCTGAGCACTCAGATGAACATTAAGCTAATTTGATACACATTGATTGAGGATGAGGCTAGAGACAGTCATCTAGTTTCTCTGCGCTTCAGCTTCCCATTTGTAAAATGGATATAATATTACTTCAGGGGTGATGCAAGGACAAGTGAGTTCAATTTTGCAAAGGTCTTCGTAACTGTTACTGATGGGAATAGGAACAACTCTGGTACAGCTGTGATCCTGATGGGGACAGCACACGGTGCAGCCTTCCCCATAACACCACACGCAGTATGCTTCCAAGTGCTCTGGGCCCAGGGGGTAGGCTACAACCCCGTAAGCCCCACCAAAGAATATATATCTAAGAGTTCTTCTTTATATGTCATTCTCATTTTTTCTTAATGCTGTATATACAACTATACCTGAGAGCTACAGATATAGGTAACTCCAAAAAACACAGCCACCTTTGTTGTATAGCACAAAATGATCTTGAATTTGATCTCTGGTGCTACCTTAATCCAGCAAATCATCACAGTTCACATCATTGCACGTTGGGGTTCTCTGTCTAGACAGGTTTTCCAATTAAAATTAGACTCCATTCCTAGCTAGTGGTAGAAGAATAAATCCATATTTGCAGGTTGGTTTACTCATTCTCATGAAGATTTGATAACACGATTTTTCTCTTGATCTCCTGAAATAATATTTAGCATCCAACTAACACCACCCATCCAACTGAGAAGGTAAATATATCAACATACAGACACATAAACATGCCTGTAAGAACCTCTGTTATTAGGGCATTGCTAACCTATCAACTACTGAGTATTTTCATGGCACATGAAGACCCTTTACTTACACTTAGATCTGCATAGAATGAATCAAGAATTAATTCCTACAAATAACCAGGCAACTCTAATACAGGAATTATTTCAGTGATTTCAGTGGAGCTGTCCTGAGCTGTACCAGCTGATGCATCAACTCACTGCAGTTACTTATGGTTGTAAAACTGCTGAATAAAAGGCTCCAGAGAAAAAATGTCCCAGCACATTACTCAATTATTTCAAAAGTAGCACTGTAAATCAGCAAGGCTATCTACACTGGATTTTCGACTGAGCAGATTCTTAGCTTTGTGTTAGTTCATTAATGCCAGGGAACAGCTGGGGTGTGACTACTCTGTGTATTCACTACACTATTTGGAAAAGCATCTTATATGCTGCAGATAACGTTGCTCTGTAGCTAGGCTTTCTAATAACCAGTTTTGCTTTGCAAAGATATATGAGAGCTATAAATAATGATAATACCTGCAGGTTCATCTTTTATTATTTTTCCTTCATAGCAAAGCAAACTCAAGTATATGAGTATATACAAGAGGCAATCAAAATGGGGAGCAGAATACAGGAGGCTCTTATGAATCAAATTAATAAATTCATGTAAATCTATGTCTACATTGTTATGCTGATGTATGCAGATTTCTTTTGTTCATTTACAATGCCACCAGGTTACTTACTGGTATCCACACTAGGGTATCATCCCCCAACAGGCATCATTGACCTGCTTGGGTAGGTGTTGCAGCCTACACACAGGCAGCTGCCATGGTGCTCGCATCTAGCTACTCCGGAGCGCAGACTTCATTTTGAACTGCTGCCGCAACAATCCCTCGTCACCACAGCACTCACCCGTTGGACGTCATGATCGATGCCACCTCCAAACGTCCCAGCAATGGAGGCAAAATTCAGCTTGGCGTTGGTGGCAGGAAGAGAATGGCAGGGGGCGGGTGGGGTGGGATGTCGCGCTGGGAGAGCCCCGATCTTCAAAGGGTCTGGTTGGAGAGAAGTCAGGATGCGACAGTGGGGATGAGCAAGGGAAGCGAGTGTTGGTGGCGAGAGCGGGAGGGGAGACGCCAGGGGGTTTAGGAAGTTGTTGGGAGAGGAGGGCTGGGAGGGGTGAGTGGGATTTTTGAGGGGGGCTGCTGAAGGGTTTGGAAATGAGTAAGGCATAGCCCTTCCCTGTTTCCAGATCCTCTTCCTTCCCCACTGTCCCAAGTGTGGGACGTTTCATGCTGTCRTAATCCTACCCCCGGCACCCTCTGTGGTGAGGCTGGGGGCAAGGACACAGCYAGGAGGGGACAGAAACCGGAGATTTCTGTTCCTGCTGCCAGGGAGGATGGGGAAAAGGATGAAGCCAGCGCTGGCAGCACCGGTGAGAGCCTCCCACTCCTCCCTCCTGCCCTGGCAGGATCCCCTGTGGGATCTGGGAGCAGGGCTGAGCTCTCCCCATCCCGCCCTACGGCCCATTCCCCGCAGCCCTGGACGAGGCGAGGTGTCCCCTGCTGCCTGCCAGGCCCGGCTCCTGCCTCCCTCACCCGAGTTTTGGACCAGCTCTGTTCTCAGTTCAATCTCAAAATATTATATTCAGAATTACATAACTGAATTCATGTCTAATTTAGCCTAACCTCATCAATGATTAAACAATTAAACTTATTATTGCTCTTCTATCTAATCCAGGAGGCATCGTAACGAAATAGCGTGTCTGGAAGAAATGGAAACAATTGAGCAGTTGCAGACAGAGGTCCAGAGGAAGGATGAAAACCCAACAAGGGCGTTTAACGAGTGTCTGGGTTACCACTTCRAAGAGCTCCACTCTTTCAGGCTTCTCGGCTCCCTCGGCATCTTGCAGACAAGATCGTTATTATCAGTTACCAAATGCTGGTTGTAAGTGTGAAGTACAGATTAGTGTAAACGTTMTATTGGAGAAGCTGAGGTGCTGGATCCTTCCCACCTGCAGGTAACGGCCGCCCCAACGCTCTGAACTGAYGATGGCTTGGGCCCGGGGTAGCGGAGAGATGGCCGTCCCTCCGGAGCAGCTCAGCTGTGACCCGGCCAAGTCAGTAGAAGGATTCAGCTTTCAGGAATCACCAGAGCACACCAACATCGCTGCAGTCGAGATCCATATGGGAGCTGCTTTCATGTAACGGAGAATATTCAGTGATAAGGAATTACCAGTGAAAACACTTCACCTATGGAGAATGCTTTCCTCCTTTTTCTGCCAGATTTTCTTGGCATGCTGTAACTCCCGTCTTTTCTCTCAGGCATTTTGGAGAGTTGGTCATTTAAGGACAAGGAAGAAAAAATCAGTAATRTGCGACTTTGGCAAGGCCCTGAAGCTCACCTTCATTTAAAACCTGCCAATAGTCCAACCAAATACAAGAAAGTTTTCATTAAAATACTGCCAAAACACAATTCATTCTTTTAAAATATCAGATCCATAATAAAAAAACAAAAATCGATGCAGAATTGTTAGTGAAATCTCTACATCTCAAATGTAAAACTAACATGCCTTTTTCAAATTTTCTAGAAATCTGGAGGAGGTTGAATTAAAATTGCTGGACCAAAAATCCCTCTTTAAATCTGTTAGTCTGCATAGCATTCAAATCACAGGCTCTCATCACCAGCTATGATTACATGCAGGCTACAAATATTATTTGCATAGTTGGCATCAACAAAACCTGAACCTTTCCCTTTAGCTCACAGTTAATGCCATCTAAAGCTAGTAAGGCTACTTCCTCTACACATCTGGTTTGTTTTGGTTAAGTTTCATCCTATTATTTCCCGCAGTCACATGGTATAATTATCTGATCTTTAATTTACGCTGTTATTCAGAGCAGTATAAATAGTTTACTTTATTGCTGCAGGAGCACAGCATGTCCAGATAACATAAATATTTTATTTATCTCTGTTTATGTCTGTATTTGGTTATCTAGGTGCTTATTAAGTATGGAATTATTATAATAGCTGAGAATAAATAGCAACTGAAAAGAAGCAAAAATAAGACTGGAAACAAAATGTGTCCAAAATGGTGTCTGCTCTTTCTCTCCCTCTCCTGTCTGCCAAGTATCTTAAAAAGAGAGCRTTTTCAGGGCATTGCCAAAGAGCTAAACCCACCTCCATGATAGCACAGAGCGGATGCATTATTCTCATTAGTGGTGTCTCTCACATTTCCAGAAACTGTAACGACTTTGTCTTAACTGGCAGGTCTAAATTGAACCACTTGTATTTTCAGGGTTCTTAAAAGCAAATGAGATCCTTAAGGGTGTCATTTTTAATCACCAATTTAAATTCCATCATCTTGACAGTGATAAAAAGTGACACCCAAAATTCAAGCAAGAAAGACGGTTTGACAGGTTTCCTTGAGTTAAAAGGAGCTTCGTGCAAATAGACGTGTTTACAAGAAGTGAAACAACTTCTCCATTTATTAAAAAGTGACTCGGGTAATTAAACAAAAATTGGAAAATTCTGTGTTGGCTCAATTTTATCTTAATACAGCAAGAGCATTAACAACCCCAG
This sequence comes from Oceanodroma leucorhoa, assembly GCA_030449065.1. Taxonomy (NCBI): domain Eukaryota; kingdom Metazoa; phylum Chordata; class Aves; order Procellariiformes; genus Oceanodroma; species Oceanodroma leucorhoa. The sequence continues at coordinate 9,690,253 of JASVER010000008.1, read as the reverse complement.
TCTTCCGACACATTACATAGTGATGGTAGCTTCTGAAGCATTTAGCTTTTAATGTGGATTCCAAGTTAAGTGGGCTAAATATATGCAGAAAGTAGCAGAAGATTTCAGAAAGTTTATGAACCTGATCCTGCATCGCTTGTGCATCATGAGCTTGAGCAGATTCAATGCTGTGTGCAAATATATTATATGAATTGTTCAAYCATAATTACTTTGGACTATATAGAAGGAAATACATTATTCTCTGATAGATGGGAGAAGGAAGACATAATCAACACTGATAACTTGCTATTCAGTTATTCAGTTGTTGTCTCATCAACACAAAAAATTAAAATATGTGAATTATAATGCAGGTACGGAACATAAATACAATCATAAACATATGATTATGTTACAATCATATACCCTCACTCAAAAATCACATAACTTTTCCCTTTTACATATAGAAATAGTTTCTGAAACCTAGTGATACTCAYATAGAAATAGAAATGGGTGATTTCAGCCAAACTCTTTCCCTGCAGCTGCTCGAATTTTGTCAAGTTTTAAGAGAGAATTTACAGGKTTTTTTCACTTTTATTGCTAATGGAGAAGTAAGGGAGGAAAAGGTGCAGATCCAACATTGTAATGACAAATTGTACTGAACATTTTGGAGTTGCTTGCTCAGCCGTGGAGTTGGTTGACATTTTGAGCAATCAACTTATTTAAAAAAAAACTAAATAGCCGGTAAAGAAATGCAAAAAATCCACTTCTTTTAAAATCATTTTTCCCTGGGTCTTTTCCCTTCCACACCATTTTCACAATCTTCACAAAACCCAGTTCACTTCCCTAGCTCTCCAGGTACTATAATACATTGTCACAGCTCTCCTGTAGCGGTACCTCATCTTTCGTGCCACTATACAACCACCATAAAGACAGCATCCCTTAGTGGGACTGCTGTCATGATATGATATAAATAATTATAAGGATTGCTCGGAAAGGAAATTTCAACTCTCAAAGCCCCTCATGTTCTCTTCAAGAAATAAAGGTGGTTCTGAAAAATGGAGTAATATGATTTATGTGCAATTTTATGCATTTGATTTTTTTTTTTTGCATTTCACCCTAGTTTTTCTAATATTAAATTGTGGTGTTACTATAGTCTATGTAATATGAGGTGCTTAAAGAACAAATGAGTACCAAAGGGAGCAGTTTTCTGGGACATATATATAGGCTTGTGCAGGTAGCCCATCATTACTACAGTTAGCATTACACAGTTCCCATCCCACTAGAATATTCAAGTACAAAGTACTGTAGGCAGCAAAATAGCTGCCCTGCCAGCAGGCCATTAGTTAGCTCATGCCAGACACTACATACATTATTTGTGGCAGATTCTACTTTAAGAATAATGATAAAAAAGCTTGTGACCCAAATGGTCCATTACTAGGAACTGCATGGCTTTTGCAAATACTTCAGTCAGCCAGCCTGATGTGCTGGATTAAACCTGACACCAGCTGGACAAAATACTGAGGTCTCGGGCAAAATAATGTGATTTATTTAAAGGAAGATAATGTTCAACTTCTCTAATGTCAGAAAGTTTCAGAGCAGAGAGCCTCTTTGAACACAAGGCTGAGAGACTTCACCACTAAGAGCTACACCTTGGTCTGTGAGTGGATTAATTGAAATTGTTCTTACCTGTACCTATACTGAGGAGCCCCAGCCATGAACAAATCCTTTGTGCAGTAGGTCCTACAGAAATACACAGACACCAGAGCGACCTGAGTCTATTCTGCCTGGATTAACCCCAAAACCAGAAATGCTGGTGCAAAACCATCCCAGTAGAAATTAATCATTTAGGTTGGGAAGTTGTCTGATTGCATGCATAAAGTCCCCCACGCATACATGCACTGTGCACATAGACACACAAGCACGTGTTGAAAACCAAAATCTAAAATGGCTAATACTGAAGATAGAGCAGAGAACTGAATTACAGTCTCTTAAAATTATTACAGGGACATGTTCTATTATAGAAAACTGAGAATGTGTAGAAAAGCAAAACCTGAGCCTCACACTGACAGAATTTTTTCAGTTCCCCAAGAAACTCTGCTCTTCTGTGCAGAGCTCAGCCTCTGCACAAAACAATGCTGTTCAGACTGCAGCAACAACTGCCACACATTTGATGGGCTCAAGAATAACAAGCTGAGTGGGTTTGGCATCCCCACAGCCAGAGCCTGAAGATTTATTGCGCTGGAGTGGTGCACGTCAGTTTTCTTTATCACTGGAGTCCCACAGCAGATTTATACATGATGACGTTAATTGAAAAGGAATAAAGCTGCACATTCTCCTAACAACTGGGGCTCGCTCAGCATCTCGCCATTCAGCCCGCCTGGCAGCCCAGCAGTCACTGCTCTCTCGTCAGGGGCAGGCACCTGGCAATGAGAATAGCCCTACAGAGAAACGGGGTCACAGCTGGGCTCTTTGTTGAAGGATGCTCTAACCCAAATGCCAGCTATTTCTAAGGAATCTATTAATCTTCTACAGCTCTAATGCAAAAATGCATCCCTTTCCTTGCTTCTCACGACCCAAATGGTTAATGATGTCTCCTTTATAAGCCTAAGAGAATCATAGAATCATAAAGGTTGGAAAAGACCTCTAAGATCATCAAGTCCAACTATTGACCCAACACCACCATGCCCACTAAACCATGTCCCGAAGTGCCACATCCACACGTTTTTTGAACACCTCCAGGCATGGTGACTCCACCACTTCCCTGGGCAGCCTGTTCCAATGCCTGTCAACCCTTTCGGTGAAGAAATTTTTCCTAATGTCCAATCTAAACCTCCCCTGGTGCAACTTGAAGCCATTTCCTCTTGTCTTATCGCTTGTTACTTGGGAGAAGAGACCAAGAAGATGGGCTTCCTCCTTGTAATTCAGACTAATGTTTACTCTGCAGAGAAATAAGAGAGCTTTACAGGAGTCCTTGTTTCTGTAACATAACCTGGCTCTGGCCTGGTTGTTTGAGCCTTCCCTCTGCCATTTCCATTACTACCAGAGAAAGACTCCATGTGTTTTGTTTTCTGGGTCATTTGCCAAGTTTGTGGTAGCTACTGACTGCTGGAAAGACAACCCTAAAACCAAGCAGAGTAGAGTAAATAACCAGCAAACTGTTCCCTCTACTGCGGTTCAAAAAGAAGTGAGAATTGTACCTGATATTCTTTCCTGGAGGCCAGTGCTTCAGCAGGATCATAGAGTCTGCTTGCATAAAATACAATTCCAGTCTTGGAAACAGGCTAAAACTTTGGTCTGCACTCTGCTGTTGGGTTAATCCCGTCCTTAGCTAGGGACTCCAGCGAAGGTGACACTAGGAAGCATCTCTGCAGAGGTGGCCCCAAAGGAGGGAGTCTGGGTCCCTGCTCCCACCGCTCCCTCGCTGCCTGGCCAGGGAAGCAGGTCCCAGGGTGGGACACGCCGGCCTCACTCTGTTCCCTTCGAAACCGCAAAGATTCGTCTGGGAGCAGAGTCAAGGCAGCTCCATCACGGCTGAAAATCCCACCAGAAAGCCCACGTTCAGGACCTGTCTGGCTAAGAGGTGGGCTTTCGTGCCATTCTGGAAGAGGCTGCTTTCCCGAGCTCATCTGCAAATTCCTGACTTTGAGGGCRAGCGGCTGTTCACAGCTTCTGAGAGGTTTTTCAGGGTTATTCCATCCTGATGGATACCTGCGAGTCCTGCCACTGACTCAGCCTTCCTCCCCCGTGCCAGGGACTGGCCGGCTCCCTGCAGAGAGGAACAGAAAATGCCATCCCAGGCAAAGGTAGTTTTATTAAGGGCAGAAACCTTGTTATTTCTTCCCTGGATCTTATTGGCTTTTTGTTGTTTCCATTAACTTTTATGAGTTTAATAAACATGCCCGATTTTAAACAATAAAGTATTTTCCTGGCCTTGGAAATTGGATTTTCCATCTAGTCCAAATGCAACAGCCATTTTAAACTGCTCACCGAGAGAAATCACTGAAACAACACTTTTGAGTATTCTGTATTATTTCATTGAGAGTAACATGTAGATGATTTGGAATATAGCCACTAAATTAATTGTGTTTGTTGTTGTATAAACCCAGTGAAAGAGCAAAAATAGTAGAGTAAATCCATCTTTACCTATGTGATGACTTTACTTAAAGTCTTTTCTGCCCAGTTGCTCATTGGTCAAATTTTAAGTGACTCCATTCGTTAGTGCATTAAATCTCTTTTGTGATGGTAAAAGTCAAACTTAAAAATAGCAAGACTAATGCAGCAACTTGGTGAGTCTTCACATAAAATCAGCTGGAAGTGTTAATGGTGCCCCTGTCTCAGAAACATGTAAATGATGGCAAAGAAAAGATATTATGCCCAGATATAATCTAGTTTCCTTTCCAGTTTTGCTCCTTCAGAGCTCACCAATCTCAAAATTACTGGAGCACAGTGGTAGTTCAAAGTCACCTTTGTTAAACCAGCCAAGCTTCAATATATGCGCGTCCCTGCAGCCCCACTTCTGCACCAACGTCTGGCTGAATTAAAATAGGTGTGAACCTTTCCGAAAACTTGAAAGGTCTTTGCAAGGACTAAAAGTGTTACTTGATTACAAGCAAGATGTCAGTTGAGGAAAAATTCAAGTTAATTTAAGGATTGCAGGACCTGAAGGGCAGTCCAGTTGTCCAGAGGGCTCTAGAAAATGAGGTCAGATACAGCACGGTGCATAATTACCCACACTGGGCTAAATGCAGACATGAACACTGGGTCACTATCAAAAGGCAACACCACTGACTTTTAATGGTTCCAGAAGAGAAATAGGGAATTACTAAAAACCTGCATCCCTTTCTGAAAATGCAGTACATATTTAAATACCTTTCCAGTAATCCCAGAATTATCATTTAGGAATACCTGGATTTTTATTTAGCCTCTCTGGAATCCTATTTTATCCAGCCTATTCCAAACCAAACCTAGACAGTTTACAGCTACTGCAAGCCCCAAGAAAAATAACACCCAGTCTTTGATAGAAATTGAGCTGCCTTTCCCGATGATTCCCATATTACTGCAGTGGGGTAAGTTGTGATGAGATATGGGCAGTGAGATGAAGGCCTTCCCCTCTCCTCAGCTCATGTTCAAATTACTATTATAAAACTATTTTCCAGCAAAACCATATTTATTTGGCCCAGGCCCTAGGGCAAAAATTCTCTATCTGATGTTTAAATAATGACAAACAGTTTGCAGGATACTGGTAATCTTAGATCAATTGCCCACAAGCTGTTTAAAAAAATATTAAAACCCTTCTCTGCACACTACTCAGCAGAATGTGAGCGGGCTGCAAAGTTGCAGGAAAACTGCAGAGCAGGGAGAAAACGGAGAATCAGACCAACAGGCTTTTTGACATTGTGCAATCAGCAGCTGCAATCCAGAAAAAAAGCTATTTAAGAGTCTATTTCCAATGGAAACATTTGTCTTTACACCTGTGAGCTATACACAGTAACTAGCTTTCTCCTGCTATATTCTTCCTTTGTTTTTTTCTCTTCTGGCTGAAACGTTCGGGTTTCAGTTTGGCAGGAACACACGTCCCTTCAATCCCCTTCTTCCTAAGTACAGCAGGACACGGTGTGGGAAAAGTGGCCCTGAAGYGGACCCTGAATGGCACGGCTCAGCCTCCCTTGGAGGCAATGGGACTGGCAATAACCACACCTGCAGTGAGGAGGTCCAGACAGCACCAGTAGGTCCATAAGGTCGGACACTGTTGATTGCATAGGAGACAATCCTTGCACAAGGCAAAAATCCCCAGGAGGCCAAGAGACACTGCTCCAAGTCTCAGCTGCACCCACGCAGCGCGGCCGGCCCCACCGACCCCTCGGGGTGCTGCCTCCCGCAGGCAGGGCTCTCGGCTCTGCCCGGTGGACGCCCCACGGCAGGCAGCACCAGCAGGACCCAGGCGTTTGTATGAAGCTCTTGAAGAAATAACGATAATCTTTCCCCAGAACTGTAAAACCGTCCAACAGCGTTCCACCACAGAGGCAAAATTCTCCATAAAAATCTATATGGCATCCAAGTCATCTCTGCAGAGCCCTCTTCTCTTCAAGCTCATTCCAGTTTACAGGCTGGGTACTTACAGATAAAAAAAAGAACACACTAATTTGGTTTTGCCTCATAAGCAAGAGTTAGTTACAAAAATACTTCGTATTTTTAGTACAGTCTGGGATATTGTAACTGGGCTACACAAAATATCTCATTTTGTAACTCTCATTTCTCAGCATTGAGATTAACTCTGTCCCTCACTCTTGCTGTATGCTTCTGTGGCCAGTGGGCCATTTCTGAATCAACTAGAAACTGGACACTTCAGGGTTTTTTCTTTCTGATCACACCTGATCAACTAAGGTTCTGAATTTCAAAATATTCCGGTAACAAACATATCACTCCATATTYTCAACAGGTGAAGATAAAGTGGCATTATACAACTGCTATTGCGGTCATCTGCCTACACACCTGGCTAACAAGAGCCTTCTATCATAAAACTACATTTAAAGGACTTGATCGGACTCAGCTGCAAGGAAGAAAATTTGAAACAAGCCTGCTGATTTCAGTGACGTTGCAGTGCCTGAGTGTAAACAAGATGCCAGTGTGGAGCCGTCTCCTTTTGACGGCCCACAGCTTTCTTCCATCACTAGCAAGTAAGACATGAAGCTACAACAGGCAAGGTGGCCTCTGCAAAGGCTTTTTTTCTTCTTGCTGCACGTCCCAGCCAAAGTCGGACCTTTTACTTGGGGAATACAAAAGCCCCAAGTACAGACCTGTAGGGTCCCCTCCAGCAATAATTCAACCTTGCTGGAGACAGCCAACTTAATGCAATCTTAATGTGATAAACTGCTAACTTGATTGGACTCAATGAGATGTAAAGTATTAGATTCAACAAGTACACAGAGACCATTTCACCTTATGCATTGCTGAGGAGGATTCTGCCTCCAGTCTCCATCATTCCTGTTAATTATATGCAATGCAACACGGAGATGAGAAAGGTTTGGGACTTAAGATGTCCCCTGACTCCTCACAAGCCACCAGTGTTCCCTTCCGTAGTAATGTGTCTTTTATTGATAAATAACTTTTTTCAGAATAGCTGCAACCACTTATGGACACAGGTTTATCTTCAGCATGGTCAAAATTGAACTAAAAAAACTCTATTAATCCAGACCTGTGCAAAATTCCCATATGCCTAAGCCAGAGAATGTCTTCTCATGTGGATGCATTTTTAGTAACTAAAAACTTTGTGTCAACAGGTAGACGTTCATAGCTTCTCATTCACTGAAGGATTCTTTAAAATCTATTCTGCTGAACACAGAAATCAGTGCTACCATTCCAAAAAAGGGGGAAAACCATGGGACACTATGAAAAGATGTACAAAGATATTCACAAAAATATGAGTCCAAACCAGTGCCTCTGAGCTTGTAAAACTCAAGTGGTTTGTAAACATTTTGAAAAGATTTCTTCTTATAACCTTTTTCAGATTCTGACTCAGACAAGTCATGTTTCTTAATTTTATTTAGCCGGTGTATTTCTAATCAGAAAAAAGCGCTTGTTTACACTTTGTGCACTCTGCGATGCTCACCTTCTCTTCACCTTAAATCTTCCCTGTCTGCCATTTGGCAGGTTTTTTACCACCCAACCTCCTATCACAGTATATTCAAAAGGATTCCAATTTACCATGATGTAATTCATAACCACCACCCTTTTTGACAATTAATCTTTGCTGTGATGAAGGCACACTTCCACTTTACAGATGTTGCTTTTTTTCATTGAACAAGTTCCACAGACTTTTCTTCTTTAATGTATAGTCCTTCATTTTAAAAGCCTTTGAGAAAATAACTTGAAATATATAACACATAATCTCTTAGTCCTATGACGAGCATCATCCTGTACTGCTTAKCAGAGGCTGTAGGTATTCCTCCACTTCAGGCATTGCTGAAAGGAATTTTTTAAATGAAACACTCCTACTTGAATTTGTTCAACAGTTTTATACTGAATAATGCTCTGTCAAAATCAAAATTCTGATTGATGTTTTCAAAGGATTTGTTTAAGAGTTCAAAACCAAATCAATAGTTAATTTCAGACTCCACATCTCATGTTGAATTTTTCATTTTGCCTTAGAGGAGTGTTTCAGTTTCTTGCAGGATCAGATCCTAAGTGATGTTAAGAAATGTTCCCCTATAATTCCCCAAACACATCCACTCAGTATGACATTCTTCATGTCCTCTATGATGTTATGACATTTCTATGAGAAATGGTAACTAAAGAATTACCTATGCAGAACAGATCTCTTGGGAGAACATCTAGTGAACAGAGCAAGGGATTTCCAGTGCACCTGTAACACAATAGCCCTCAGAGGAGCAGCACAAATCCTAAGCAACCCTCCGGCGAGCCTGCAGTAGGCAGCCCCCTTGCACTGACTTTATAGCTCCTCATTTTCCTAGGTTAATTTTCTCCTGGCTTGGCATGGATCAGAGCTGGTCAGGGTCCGCCATCACTGAAGCCAGTTTTTCAGAGCCCCAGCTGATGCCGCACCAGGGACTACAACAGCATCACAGCTGCCATGGACTAGCCCTGCAAATGGTTTCCAGCCTGATGAGAAGGTGGATTTGTCTCTTCCATCTGCTAAGAATCCAGTTTAGGTGTGAGAGGTGGCTGCTGGGTTGATCATCCGGCCCTAGGTGACTGAAGTATCACATATGGTCCTTCTCATGGAGTTTTCAAACTGATGCCTAAGGCACTGATGCCTCCCACTTTGAAGTTATCATCTCTGTTTCTGCTCTTTCAATTTAACACCGAATTTTTGAACATTTTAATGTGCAGTTGCTAAGCAGTAGCATGGCTAAGAAGCCAGTAATATCAGTGGTACCTTTAAAATGACACTTCTGGGCATGTAAGACCTTCTCACGCTGCTCTTTCTGCTCAGATAGAACTGAGTTCCACGCTCCCTGCAATTCTCAAAAATGCAACCCACTGGCTGGCTTCGTCAGCATTCTTAATCTCATTTATTTTCCTACACTTGCACAGACAGGTGAGTTATTTCTAGCTTATTACCAGTAAATAATGAGCAATTGCATCCCAGATTAGAAAATCCCGTTGGGATCCAAAGCCACAAATGCTGCAGTATGGACATACAGATAATTAGAGACTGGTTCAATGCAAAATCCACTGAAATCAAGAGAAGAGGAGGTATAATGAGTAATTACTGCTCAAGAATACAGGTGCAACTTCTGCAGGGAACTTGTTGGAGCTCCTCTAAAATATTTGTGGTATTGGATTTGGGAAAAGAAGGCACAAAACCAAGGAAGAGATTGGGAAATCTCTTCAGCTCTCAGCCAGGACCTCTACAGTCATCTCTGATGGTGAAGGAAAATGTGAACCTCCTGAGGACAACCTGGTTTGAGGAAGCAGTGCGGAGCGTTTTGGGGTGTGAGGCAGCTTCAGAGAGAAGTAAAGCCTGAGCGGGCCTTTAGCAGGCAGTATCTTTACAGGCTTTGCATCCAGAAAATTACATTCTCATCCAGAACTGTGTATTTCCTTCCTGACTCCATGCTGCCATGTGCTACTCTGAAAGGTCAGGTAGAAGCATTAGAGCATCGTTTTCCCACAAATTGCTAATAGTCAGTCTTAGAAACCCAAAAGGAAGGCATAAAGCTCATTCTGCTATATTAATACGAATAGGGACTTTTATTTCCCATTGACTTATGTGTACTTGGCTGTATGATCACCAGGTGTCAACGCATAGCCCAAAGGATAAGATTTGAGTTCAGCTTTAATTAGTTTACTGTAATGAGGTAAACCACATTTCACCTTTCCAAGGAAGTCATTATTTGCACTCTTCCTGCTTTTCAGTACTTGCACCACCTTCTTCATTTGCAATGGGGGTGAAGCTACTGCCTGGTTTATTCAGAAGCGCAGCAGAACCAGTATATACAGTATATACAGAAACGATGAGGAAACGCTCCTGAAAACGACACAATGGACCAGAGGTAAGCAAAGGGTCAAAACCAGTGACACGACAAACTGCTTTTAAGACATGTCACCTCTTTAGCGTCCAGCTTTGGCAGTGAAGAGGCCAGTCAGCTGCCCTCTGAGCCTCCTGTGTCCCTGACGCACTTTGCATGTTGAACTTGACGTAACCATTTCCAGCACACGCGACGCAAGCGGGGGCACAGCGAGCTCTGCTGCTGGGGGATGCTCCTGGGGCAGAGCTCATCTAGCACCGTGGTGCAAGGCTGCAGTACTCCAGGGACAACCTGGGAGGACGGGACCTGCTTCACACCACAGCTCTCCTGGCCTGGGAGGAGTGCGGCCGGGCTGGAAGGAAGGTTGAAATGGGTCTACAGTAGAGCTGGTGAAAATTAAATTAACAAAAGTGTGGACTTTGAAGTAGTTTCCACTTCACAGGGGAATGAAACAGGGCAGTTTCCCATACCTGGGAATTCTTCACCAGGCTGTTTTTATACTAGGATCCAGAGTGCAGAAATATGTTCCCTCTTCCYTTTTCTGAATGCAATAACATGAAGAATCCCCAGGCTGGTGCTTCTCCCCATCGCTTTCCCTTAACTCAGAAAGCTTACAGAGTTTAAAAACAAAATAAATAAACTCAGACCTTCAAAAAATATTTGGGTATCAATTAATATAGGACACTCAAGGGAGTTAGGGATGAAGTCTGCTAAGCAGAAAGTTTTCAGTTTTTACAAAAGAATAGGCAAATAAAATATTTATTTTTAAAAAGGGAGCCTTTTTCTTTCAAAGTGGTTTAGATCCTGCTTTCACGCAATGCTAGTCCCTGCAGGTGCTAAGATGGAGCAGCTCCTGCCCTCAGGGGAGCAAAGAGACCGTGGCTGCTTTATTAATAGGTGTTTTTGTCTCCATATGAAATAAGGGCCTGTTTTCAAAAAGTATTCATGGGGGGCTATTGCCTAAGTGATTCTGAAAATCCCAGTTGTCAGTCTCCTTTATAGACACCTAAATATCTTTTAAAATTTTGCTCTAAGTAAAAATTGAGTAAGACCTCCTCTGGCTCAGTATACTCTAAATAAGCTGTTCCTGGAGATTTGCATTTTTTTTAGAAAATGTATTACTGCTGCAAAAATTTATCTCAAGTTTTAAAACCACCTCAGCTATAAAAAAGGATAATATTAAACAAGAGAGAGTAATGAAATAAGAATGATCAAATACTTCCAAGCCTTATCATCAATAAAACTGTGAAGTTAGCCATACCAGTTCACTTCAGGGCATCTGCTCACATTTAATTGAATGATTGTTTTAATTTTTCATTGTTTAAAACCACTCAACTACTTATCAAAAGCCGGTGCTGCTCTTAGAGCCAAGCATATAAACTTCTCGCTCTGCTCCACTGAAAAGTCCATATTTTTTTAGGAATCTTGGACCCTGTGAGAGCTGCAGAAATACAGCRGTCAGCCCCAGGCCCTGAGGTTTCCCAGGCAGAATTCCCTAAGCGGGATCAGGTCCTCAGATGTCTCCTTGGGACCACTGCTTGCTTTTAGCAGAGGAAAGTAGGGTGCTATTTCCTCCCCCAAACTTTCAAGAGGCTGTTTTCCTCTCAGGCATTTTGCTCCTTTAAGGAATCTCAGAGGTTCAACTGTGCATGAAATAACGCAGATAAAGGATAGGTCCTTCTCCAAACAGGTTTAGTATATGGGTCATTTTCTCTGGGGTCAGATGTTTCCAGAAAGCCTGGGATAGCAGTTAAAGCAACATGTACCAGTACTGGCACTGGAAACATACCCATTATTCTCATTAATACAAATGATGCCACCACTCAACACCTATGAGGTCTGAAGTCCTCAGCTCATACTGGGTGCTCTACAAAAAGAAAAGTGAACATCCCTGCCCCAAACACCTTCCACTCCATAAAATCGTGGCAAAAAAGAGAAGAATAGCTTTTCTCACACACASAGAAAAGACCATAGATGTCCCCTCTTCTACTACCCGGCCGGATTAGGCAAGGTGGATGCCATCACGGTGGTGCCGGCAGAGCCGCGGTCTCTTCCCCGCCACGCACCGAGGAGCACCGGCTGTGCTGCAGGAAGGGGGGCACAGGCCTGCTCCCTGCTCCCGTCCCCCCGCTCTACATATAGCCCTGGCTAAAGCCTGCCCTCGTGAGAGCCCACGGGAAAGCACGTGAGAGGCTGCAAGAAGCAGCAGTCAGAAGAGGAGCCGGATTCCAAGTCAGCGTCGCTGGGCTTGACAAAGTGCTTCAACATAACCTCAAAACTTCTTTTGAACCAAGGCTTAGATGTGTATTTTAACGTCCTGCTGATGACAGCCGGGAAGGTGAGGCATTCAGGTGAGCTCAGTTTGTGGCAAGATGAGAAAGCCAAAGGAAAGGAAGTCCATAATACTTGTACACGTGCCAAAAAAGCTTCTGCTATCTTTAGGAAAGAGGAGGCCAGATTCTGAGGAGGGCTGGATTTTTCTCGATTGGTACTAAGGGCACAAATCAGTGCAGTATGTTTAAGGACCAGCCTCAATTTATTTTTCCAGGGCAGCTTTCCCTGCAGCATTCATCCYCAACAGACCAAAAGCTTGCCAGCCAGATCTCCAAATTAAGAGCTGTGCATATAATGGGTGTATAATTTGTCAAATCAAAATGTCTGCACCTTCCAAATTTTTTGAATCATCCCCTATTGTTTTGTTTATCTTCTTTAATTTACTTTTTTAATAACAGCTCAATTCTGGAATGTAAACACCGTGTCAAAGCAAAAGTTAGAATGCTTGAGAAAAATAATTCAGCTTCTCCAAAGCAAATGTCTCCAGTTTCCATCCCAAAGTATTTGCAGAATATCATCTGAATTCACAGAAAGCCTCAGATTTGCTGAAACTGCTGTTGTTGGGTTTGGGGCTTTTTTARAAAATAAAACTTAGCATTCACTGAAAGCAACTTCCCATTATGAGGTTGGCTCTATTGTGAAATGGATTCCAAAATAACAAGRTGTTAACAACAAGCATCAGACTCTTCAGTGCCCTGGACTGTGAGCTTTTTCTAGTTCCTCAGCTCATCTGTGCAACCTAATCTTTGCTGCTGTGCCGCACAAAAACTTATTTTTTCTTTTAAATGAAACTGAGAATCTTATGTAATTGAATGACTCCAGCATCAAATATTGTGATACAATCTCAATTTGGAAGCCTTGCAATTGCAGATGTCTTAGGGCTAAAACCCATCATTTCCCTGAGTCTAGACTGAATGGGTAGAATTACTACGGGCTTTCCTCGGTACAGCAGATGGTGGAGGCTCCAGGGAATCAATTCCAGGTCCCTGATTCTCCTTCCTATCCATGCCCTGTACTACGTTTAATAGCCTACTATTCTGCCACTGGCAAGGAAACTACCAAGGATATAGAGAGAGGAAACAGATTCTCTCATGCCACGTCCCCTCTCTCCCCACGTCCCTTTGCTTATACTCAGCAAAGACATGAGCAGAAGTGCAAGGGCCACATTCTCATGCAGATGCTCACCGCAGCCTTCCTTACATCGCGGAAACTTGCTGGGGTCAACCTGCAAACAAAAATTAGACAYTTGCCCTTCCCCATCCGTGTGTGGCACAGACACATTGGAATCACAGGCAACAGCCCACCTGAGATGATAGCAGGGGCTGAGAGGTCCCCCCCAAATTACACCAGACGGATAGCAAAATTGAGGCAAGCTGTAAATTCATAAAATTATGAAATCCCTAGGGCCCAGTGCAAGGCTAATTGTCTACATTAAGTGTTTGAGTGCAATTACCAGCACTAATGGTTGCAGGGACAGATTCCAAAAGAACGCTATTTAAAACTTTCAGAACTGGAGGGTTTGGGATAATGCTAAAGCCAAGCAGATAGTCTCTAGAAAAGAAAAAACCAAAATTGTGAATACAACTGGGCCATGCTCATTTGGTATTTTAAATTAAGGACACAGAACCTTGGGAAGGAACAATCTGGATTTTTTTTGCAAATGCTGTTGGTGGTTGATATCCAGACATTGGTCATTAGATCTAGTTTTATTACAGCCATAAAAGAAGTGAGTCAACAGCTTAGTCACATCAGGCAGTATATGCTTCAAGCACAGCCTGAATGAAAGAATGAAGTTAAACACTGAGAAATACAAGGTAATTAAAAAAAAGAACCCTAACAGTTTCTTCCCTAAAACAGCAAGAGGATACAGGATATATATAATACAGGATAGTCTTAGAGTACTGGGAGGGAGCACAGTGTACTGGGAGGGAGCAGGATATGGATTTAAAGGAAATAAAGTGGACAYATCATAGAATCATAGAATGGTTTGGGTTGGAAGGGACCTTAAAGATCACCTAGTTCCAACCCCCCTGCCGTGAGCAGGGACACCTTCCACTAGACCAGGTTGCTCAAAGCCCCATCCAAACTGGCCTTGAACACTTCCAGGGATGGAACATCCACAACTTCTCTGGGCAACCTGTTCCAGTGTCTCACCACCCTCATAGTGAAGAATTTCTTCCTCATATCTAATCTAAATCTACCCTCTTTCAGTTTGAAGCCATTACCCCTTGTCCTACCACCACATGCYCTTGTAAAYAGTC
>JASVER010000008.1:9664531-9675682 GCA_030449065.1 Oceanodroma leucorhoa | reverse complement strand
CCAKYTTTCTTGTAGGCCCCCGTCAGGTACTGGAAGGCTGCTATAAGGTCTCCCTGGCGCCTTCTCCAGGCTGAACCRCCCCAACTCTCTCAGCCTGTCTTCATAGGAGAGGTGCTCCAGCCCTCTGATCATCTTCGTGGCCCTACTCTGGACTCGCTCCAACAGGTYCATGTCCTTCTCATGTTGGGGGCCCCAGAGCTGGATGCAGTACTCCAGGTGGGGTCTCATGAGAGCAGAGCAGAGGGGCAGAATCACCTCCCTYGACCTGCTGGCCACGCTGCTTTTGATGCAGCCCAGGGTACGGTTGGCCTTCTGGGCTGCARTYGCACATTGCCGGGTCACGTTGAGCTTCTCATCAACCAATACCCCCACGTATATCAGGATGGCAGTTTGTAAGCTAGCACTACCAACAGGCCTTCTGGCTTTCAAGAGTATCAGGTATCTTCGTCTTGTAAAAGAAATGCAAAGAAAGATATAGAATCTGGTTCTTGTCCTACATCAGCATAAAATCTGCTGCCTGTTGACTCCATTTGTGCAGATTATCTAATTACACATACACACTGCTGGTGTGAAGGCTGTGGGATAAATAAGAGAAACAGGTCAGCAGGCTCTGGTAACTTCAACATGCCATGTGAGTATGGAGTGACCTTGCAAGAGTGATCCAGAAGAGAGTCTGATGGATACCTTAGAGCATTATTTATTTATTTTAAATGAAACCAGTAGCTAAGCACTGTGACCACAGGAAGAGAAAAGAAAGATACTGTGAGTGGGGTGGGAAGAGAGCAAGGAATGGAATCTTTGCAGATAAGTCAAAAAGATCATGTCACTGCAGGACTAGGAAGAAGTCTCTCACAGACAGCACGGCAGATTTATGCCACTCTAGGCTTGACTCCAGGAGGCTGGAAAGTTTGATTGAGCTTTTTAGAATGTCATTTTATTTCCATGTGGGTACACGGCTAAGACTCAACACGGAAGGAGTTTAATGACACTACATTCTCAAGGGAAACATTAAATATATAGACACAGTCACATATGCCCTCCTATCTGATGGCAAGAACTAGCATTTTCTATTGCAATAGAAAATGTGAATGGGATTAGTGTTTTGTGATTAATACATTGAAGAGCACCTCTCACGGCAGGCGGGGTGGGAGCCAGGGGAATGCTGATCTACTCCCGAATCCCTGGGGGCCACCGAAGGTCTGGACGTTGCTGATGTTATTGTAGGCAACTAACAAGGTCTCTGCACATCTGGTTTACGCCATGTGCAAGTAATGACATTAACTTCTCCTTTGGGATCCACAGATGAAATAGATTATATATTTGTACGTGAGAAGGATTAATATGAGGAAAAGTGAATATGCCACTAGAGGGCAGTGAATGAAATGGGTTGATAAGAGACAAGTTACAGGGATAAAACAACTAAACCAGCCAAATTCTACACACATGTGCTTACAGACACACCTCATGGCCTGATTCACTGATGGTTTATATCAGTTTGGTGCTGGAATGGCTTGGTGAGAGTCAACAGAGCTGCGCTGATATAAAATGGCTTTAAGGAAGTGCCTAGTCAGTGCCGTCGTGTTGGGAACTGARCACGTGTGAGGCAGTGAAACAATGACCGAGGGGAGAAACCTTCATCTAAATACACGCAAAGCCAAAAGCTTCCAGCAGAGGGAAAACCTCCTCAGATACCCACCACACGTTCTCTCAGTCACATAGCCAGGGACCCATGTGAAGCAGTCTTAATTCTCACAGATCCCTGGCCAAACTCAGAGGACAAGGGTCTCCCCCCAGGGCCAGAGGCATTCCCTTGCCCTGCCCTGCTGGGACAGACCATCACCAAGCTCGCCCTTGCAAGGGAGGAGCGGGCAGGGCTGTGGGACACACTGCCATCGACCCCAAGGGCTCTTCTGCATCTGGATTCTTTTGTGCCTGTGGGACACGATGASTACAATCACTGCTCCACCCCTCCAGTCCTCCCTTGCTGTCAAAGCATCCTCCACCCAAGGGAATACCCTTCCTATGGACTGGGAGAAGGTGGGGGCTGCTGCCGCAGCTCTGCTGCGTTACTCTGCTTTGTCCTCGGAGTGCAATTGCCCAAAACACAGAGTCATAAGACACAATTTGCAATCCCTGCAGCGTTTTGACATCCCAGTGTATTGGCTTACAGATAGAATTTGTAGTAGGATGCAGCAGATAGAGCACTCTAATTACATATTTACATTAAGAGGAAGGTTTAAAAGCTAATAGGACATTATTAGAATAATGATCCCTAGGTGTTCTTCCAGCTGAACATCTGCCATTACTAATTAAAAACAAGTTAAAGTCAACCTGTTTAAAGATAAATCAATATTTACAGAAACTAGACACCACCCTAGTGTTAGTCGTGGTGCTGACATACAAGAACCTTCCCACAGGCCATACCAAATCAAGGATTTCAAAAAGCACATTGGTTATAAATCGGTGCCTGCACAAAAACCGCCTTTGTAAAACCGAGTCAGAAATTTGACTCACGTACAGCTTGTTTGTCTCTTTCATTAGTCAGCTGCCCAGCAGTTTTAAATGATTGCCACATAAAATGATACGTTACCCACTTTCTGAGATTGGGGTGTCATTTTTTCCAAAAGCAGGTTAGAAATTGCATTTCGAGTGGCAGATGAAAATAATCTTCTTGCAGCCTCTGTCTCCTCTGTCTGCATCCCTGATTGCTATCGAACAGAGTCTCATTTTGTGGAAGTGCACAGAATCTGCATCAATCTAACTACATGGGAATGTAAGAGTAAATCCTGGAAGTGAAGGCATACAGTTACAGAGAGAAAACAATTAGGCAAAAAGTTACAATAGCAAATAGCTTTGAAACCCATTAGCTACCTCAAGCTGAAAAACAAATGCTTATTTCGTCGGTCATTGTACAAACCATCACAAAACAGAACAAACCCCTGAAAATGAGGAAACACTCAGCTGTCTGATCCGAGGCGTACTTTAAGATCTACCACCAGTATCATGCAAGAGAAGTAAAGTTCAGAAATATGCYGGTTCATTCAAAGACTAAAAGGAGAGTATCCAACCCACATCTGCAGACAACTYGTTGCTAGCACAGTACTCCAGCGATGCTTGCATGCATCCACAGGCACTTAACAAAATCAACAGGGGAGTCACCTGCATCATCTGACCCAGGAGCATTGGCCAGTACAAAGAGAGGAAAGGGATGAAGTCCTCCTGATGGCTTACCTCTCCCCTCTCACATAAACCCAAATCTACTGAAAAAAATTAAAGCCAGGTCTGACTCTGGAATTTAATTCTGCCATTGATCTGACAAAGCCGTTGCATATCAGCCGTCAGGAGCAGGTGCACGACTATTAACTTCAGGCCTCGTACTGGAAATGTCGACCACTGACAGCTTCCGCTGACTCCAGGTGAAGATCAGTGGCCCCTTTGGAAAACACCGTTCTGTTCGTGACGTATCTGGAAGAAAAGCTCTGTAGTCTAGTAAGTGCTCTAGTGTTCCCAGGCCAACAGCAGTGGAAGAGAAGAGTCAATGGCAGAAGAGTCTCTGCTTTTATAGCAGTGCCCAAGTTGGACTTCAGGGGCCAATAGCAAGCACTGTGTGACCTTGCGTTTGTGATTTCCATAGACCGTATTATTAGAGACTTCAGTTTGGGGTATATTTTTGCAGTGTGGGAGCAATAAAGAGCAAAGGCAAGAAATAAAGAGCCTCCGGGTGCTGACATAAAATTAAATCCTGACTTCTCTTTCAAGTTCAAGGTAGGAAAATCACAGCTGTATGTCTTTGTCAAAAGTGTGCCCAAGCACTAATATTATCAAGGACAGCCACTTTTGCCATGTAATCTTACCACACTCTGTATATCATYCAGAGCCTTTGTGGACTTAGATGTAAAATAAACTGCTAAACCTCTTTAAAACATGCTGGCAAGCAGGATTTGGCCCCATGTAAGTAACTTTAGATTACCGCTGCCTGATCCACAGGGAGACCAAAGCTCCCTTCAGGGCAATATCTGATTAGAGGAGAAACAGTTGTCGGCCTCTAGGAAACTGCAAATCATTTTTTGTTTAAACCCACAGGGATTTTTGCAAGGCCTGCTGAGCCAATTTAAACAGGGAAAAAAATCTGAGAACCCTGCAATAACATTCTCTGCAGTTTTCTAAAAGCCAAATCCTGCTCATCCTGCTCAGTGAAGCAATCTTACTGAAGTTAATGAAACTGGTCCCCACCTAGAAGACAGGCTTACTGCAGCTCTGCCGCTGCACAGAGAATTGCTCGATTGTCTCTGTTGAGTTGAACCGCATCAGTTAGTTTGCAGTTACATCCCTCTCCCTGCTAATACTGACAAGTTCAATTTTCAGTTTGTTTTATTTCTTTTTTTTTTTTTCTTTCTTCAATGATGTGTTCCACATCTTCTCTTCCTGCCATAGACAGAGCTAGGTGAGCTGCAGAATAAACATAAGGATATCACCGCGCTGCACCTGCCTGTAAAATTACATGAATTTAATCAAAACCATTTCTAGTCTCGGGGCTCAGACACACAACTGGTTTTGTTGCTCTTCCCCTAGGCAACTGCTTGTTGTGCCTCTAGTGTAGGCTTGGACGTGTTTGATATCACCAGCAAGCGACTAAGCAGAGATGTAGGGAGACTGCATTATTTGATTTCTGATTATGTAGAGCTTTCTTCTTTTTGTGTTCTCATTGGCCTTATGGATTACAGTAAAGCTGAGGCTAACCTGAGCCGGATCCTGCTTACGCCTCACTTATGCCAAGGTAAATCAAGAGAAATTGTGGCACAGCGAGTGGAACTACATGGGAATAAGACTGGGTACAAAGCTCATTAACACTTTTAATGGCACTGCTTTTTGAATAAGGACTAACTCTTCTTAACTAGAACAATAACAACAAAAAAGACAAGCCCAAAGCAGAAAAATACATGTCCACTGACAGACAAATTACTCTTGCTGAAAATTCAAATTAAGAATATTTACATCAAGGAAATAAAGCCAGAGAGACAGTGGGTTTTATGGCACTTAAAACATCCACCTGCAGGAAGGTGTTTTTGCTGTATCTGCCAAGTGTGGTACCTAAAAATACTCACAATACTTACAAAGTGAGAAAAAATTAGTCTTTTGCTTCTGATACATTTTATAATGGTTACATCTAATTCAAAGYGTATCAGACAAGAAAAGAGGAGTTCAAGGAAGCCAGAACCTTTAATCTAGTTAATTAACAGGGGGGATAGCATGTAAAAGCCTTATGTAAAATGAGAAAGTAATCTTATTCTGCTCAGGCTGGCTGCTCATTTGGTRGACGGGCAGAAGTTAACAAGGGGCCTTGCAATCTATTTGGCCACAACGTCAGAGTCTGCATCCGCCTTCCGTCCGTGGAGCCGCACTCTTTTATGCCTCCTGTCCCTCCCCACGGAAGATGAAGGTGATGCTGCAAGACCTTCCTTCAGTTCTGCCAGGCTGTCAGAAACAAGCCGCATACAAGCCGGCGGAAAAGCTGCCTTCAGCGTTCAGGCTGCCGCAGCTGCGGGGGTTGCCGCCGTGCGTGCCCGTGACAAGCRCGCCGATGGCAGAGCCACCGCTCCTGACAAGACACTCTCTGTAGGCGCCTCGCCACCAGCCAGCGACGGCTGCTCCGTACAGGAACCATCCCCAGCTCTCATGAAGAGGAGCATTGATTTTGCTGGCACTCGTTAACGTTCCAGTAATGCAAAGGCATCAACAAATAAATATGGGGAAGGATTATGTATTTTCTTAAAGTGAAGAAAAGCTCCAAATCTAAATTAAAACCATGTAGCTTTATCTTGAGATACGCAGGGAGAATTTAACCAAACCAGCTAAACATGRCATTTGCATGGGAAACCCTAAACTACGGAACAAAGTACGCAACTTTGTGACTCAGTCCTCAGATGAGGTCTAACGAGGTTTAGCATGATGAATATGAACGCGTTGTTATGTTGCAATAATAATAWTTTTTGCAAGAATTAGTACAAATAATTGGTACAATGATTTTAAAATAAGGGATAACCTAATCTGTTTTCACCCTTTTTTCTTGGCATTCATAGGCTGGGCTTGATTTCTGCTCAGTAATGGAGTAAGAAAATTTCACCTCCACTTGTCAGCATTCCACTGCAAGGTCTGTGCACACCCTRCCTTTTCTACAGTTAAACCACGTGGAATTTCCAGCCCAAGCGAAAATTTAAATATTTAAGCATTTTATTATTCAACTTTTAAAAAGCCCAGTAGAGGAAACACAGAGAATCTCTGTCTTATGTGCTTTCTTTTCACCTTGGGGTGAAAAGGATAAATTAGCCTCTGTCTTTAGAAGTATTTATCAAGTAGTTACATTTTAATCCTAATTTATTTATGCCTGAATCCAGCAAAGCACTTAGGCATATGCTTATCTTAAACATACGAATTAGCCCAGTAACTCTACAGTTAAGCATCATACAAATAYATCATACAAGCTCTGATGGATTCTCTTCACTTCCTTATTTTGCAGAAAGAGTTTAATTTCTATTGTGAGTAGTGGATTAATTTTATCTGAAACACCACCTATATGCTGACACTTGCAAAAATAATACAAAATTGTCATAACCACTGCAAACTGGACAGGTCAAATGAGTTTATCTCAATGCATATTTCTGCCACATGTTTTCAATRTAACCTGAAAAGAGTACTATGGAAAATCAGGTGCATCACCTACCAGTTAAACGCAAACAAAACACGGTTACCCTCCTTTGTTTTGTAACACTTCTTTAAAACAACAGATGCTGGGTTAAATCTCATGTTCAGGCATTTATCACATCTGTTTTCTGTTCCCTTGGAAAGTATACTCACAATAGCGCTCAAATGAATTACAATGAGATTTGTCAGTTGAAACCTAAAAGGGAGTTCAGGGAATAAACATTTAATTTTAGGAGGAAAAAAATAGGAGTTTAAAAGCTTTAAACATGTTTTCAGATGGTTCAAATAGGCAAAGCTCCGTTACAGCCACCGATTGAGACCTATCGTAACCTTCATGAGGTCTCCAAGGAGATATGAGGCCAAAGGAAGCAGAGATGAAGAGAAGTCCACAGGGTGGACTTCTGAGGGTGCAGGCTATGAACCTGGAGGAGTCATGACGCATCGGCATTCTGGCCCTGCAGCCTTCCCCAGCAACCACCACCAGCACAAGAAAAACTTCCCACCTTAAAAATTAATAAATCTTCACCGTTCTCATGTAAAACTGGAGCTTGCCTATTCAGAAGGACTGAGGAGGCTCCAGTAAAGAACTTTCACCATCACATTTTTTTCCTAACAGCTTTTATGAGAATGCAGAAAGGTCTCCCTCCCCTTGCAAGCCTGGAGAGACCTGCAGAATGGTATTGACAAAGGCAGTCCTTTAACTCAGAAGAAGTAGAATTTGACTCAATTATTCTGCAGGCTAACAGTAAGGAAAGATAAAAATATTGCTTTGAAGAGAAGGGTTTCATTGCAGCAAAATTATATAAAAGCATCTAATAAAGTATAATCTAAGACTTATCATTCTTACAGGCATCATCTGCTGCACAGCAGCTTCAAAATGAATACCTCCAGCTCTGCTACACAGGTAAGACAACCTTGATCAGGCCATACACCAGTTCTCTCGCCAATATCCCTTACCTCTTGCAACTGTTAAGCCCCTTTTTTTGGCCAAACCATATCTCTTCCTTTGAGAGACTTCTCCACCTTTCACACTGCCTCTCCTAATCCCTCATGCACTCTCCATGCATTAGCCTTCCAGTTTCTTTGCTATCTTCCAGGCATGTTACTCATACCAGCATCTTGCAACAAAACAACATCTAGTTCTTCCAGACTCCTTGAGTCAATGACTCTTTTCTCTTGAAGTCACCATTGCTTTGCTCCACAGCCCGAGTGGATGGGGGGTGTATGTGACTAACGTGTCACTCGACCCTCTTTCCCCCAAGATCACTGCCTAGTAATCTACAGGAAGGCTCAGTTCCTCTGAAAAACAGAAAGCTAACCAAGTTCAAGTGGCTCTGGAATTTTAAAAGCAAAGTACATCCACCTCTTATGTAGCATGTCATACAAAGAATAAACTGCTCTTTGGAAAAGAATAAATGTCATTCGTTGTCTGAGCATGTGGCTGTTTATGAGATGAGATTCAGAAACCATCCTCAAAGCTCCAGAGGCATTCTGCCTTCCCTGTAAATCCAGGARCAGACCAGTGCTCTTCTCACTGCAGGCCTGATGTTACACATAAATGTCATCCCTTTAGAAAGTAGCTAGAAAATACCGAGAAGTTTAAAAATAAACAGCTTTAAGTAGAAGCAAGCATTGTGGTTAGTTTTGAATTGGCTTTATTGAAATTTCTTTATGTCTAAAGTTCTGTTACTGCACAATTCAGAGAGCGGAATAACCAAATTCATTTCATTTAGGCCAAAAACTCGTTTGAAGTTGTTTGAAGGACAAAACCCCCTCAAAACTTCTTTTACACACTGAACACAAGASCAATCTTTACTTTTACTTTGAGTCTTTAATTCTGATATATTATCAAGTATTTCATTAATTTGACTTCAGTGATGCAAAAGCAAATCAGACCTGGAAAMCGGGTCCATTCTGCTCTATAAGCTCTTGGCTCACCATGTAATGCATCTGTTTCTGCATAGAGTTGCATGCAGTGAGGCAGAGAAGTTCCTCAACAAGCTTTAAACAAGCTTTAAACAAGCTAGCTGAGGTAACCAGGCGCAGATTCATTTTCTCTGGCCTCTCCATTTGCAGGGTAGGCCAGAGGAAKTGTTAGTGAACGTGAGCAAGTTTTCCAGTTTTCCCCTCGTACAACGGAAACACATCAGATGCAGCAGAGCCTCTTGCAGCTGTGAGGCTCTAGTGAGAGCTCCAGGTGCAAAGATGGGAAAAGATTCTTTCTCTTACGACCAAAAGTTCTTCTCAGCACACGAGCAGCTACCTGATCTGCRCCCCGGAGACAACTCTAACTCCGAGGAAACGAATGCTACTATTAGAAACCTCTCCAGGGAAGTCCTATTGCTCAGGATGTTTAAAACTAGGCCAGACAGAACAGTGGCAGCAGCACAACAGAAAATGGATGGCAGAGGCGCTTCCTTAGCCTCCAGCTTCTGCGGGATTTCACTGTTGTTAATCGGGAAATTGAGAGATGCACGGCGCTGTAAAGTGGATGTGAGGCTTTTTAACCATCGCTTGCCAAGCCACTGCTCCACTGCCGTCTCCTTCTTTTGTGTGTTGCTTTGCTGATAAACCTCACTCAGCTTCGAAACAGCGAGTCATGCTTTCAGCCCTGCTGATGCATTTACTCCGCCCAAGAAAAGGTTCCAGGAATCACCACTTCTCTTTCGGGAGGCAATAAAAAATCTCTTTCCTCATCAGCTCTGTTGTAGGAACATGAGAAGAAATTACACTTTTTAAAATAACAAGAAGAAAACTCTATAGGTTAAATATCTGGAAAAAAACAGGCAGACAGTGCTTTGTACTGTATAATCGTACACACCCCACTGCTTTATGCAATTTTGTTGGTTATTTGAATGAACGGTTTCAAAAGATTTCTTGTTAAAGGGAACACATCCACTTAAATGCCGTACTAGCAGACTCTAACCATCTTTAAGGCTACATTCACAAAGACATCAGTTGAAAAAGCAAAGGAAAAAATGTATGTTTTTTCCAGCACGTTTAACCTGGGAAGCTTGACAGCAGCTTCAGTACAGTTCAAAAAGACCTCTTCTATTAAAAATTCAAGCGTGTGAATAATCTCACTGAGTCTCCCAGCAAAGTAACCTACTCAAGTCCTTGCAGGACCAGAGCCTTGCTTGCTCCTTGTTGTGTTTCCAAACAAAAGCTAAACTAGTTTTCAGACAAGATCAGGAAAACCCAGAAATATGGATGTCCTCGCTTAGTAACCTGATGGTCTGTTCCAGTACTTGCCCGAACGGTGCCCTTCCACCTGTAACACACTTTTTGTGCTGTATTATTATCCACGCTAAATGGTTGGGTGGTTTCAGAGAACAAGGACCACATCTTTATTTAGTTTTGTAACCCACCCACTATATTCTTGTGCGTAGCCCGACAGATGTGTCTCATTGACCAACCTCACATGTATTGCACATGTAYATCCTCCTTGGCCTGCTCTGGCAGCCACAGAAATCCAGGGGATTCTTCCCATGCRTAATGCCAGGCTGTGGGCTCAACCCTACACACTTCTGGTGAAACAAAATCTTGTTTTCCAGTCAGTGGAAGTGCACTGTAATCAATCATCTATTTTACCACTGTACCGTGACCCTCCTGAACATAGCAATGTACTGTCATCAGCCCAGCCCACTGATCAGTAGCAGAAAGCACAGGGCTCCACCACCTTAACGCAACAAGCATAACCCTAAATCGTTTATTAGTTACACCTGAGACGATGTACTGAAACACACAAACATTAAGGAATGGGTTGAGGTGGTTTTTGAAACACCGATTCCCCTTCTGCTTTGCCCATGGGAATTCCACGCACAGCTGCCGT
Organism: Oceanodroma leucorhoa; assembly: GCA_030449065.1. NCBI lineage: Eukaryota > Metazoa > Chordata > Aves > Procellariiformes > Oceanodroma > Oceanodroma leucorhoa. The sequence continues at coordinate 9,665,148 of JASVER010000008.1, read as the reverse complement.
TCAGGGGGGTGCGGGGTGTATTTCACTGCCGGCCGYCCCGCTCTCTCACCCCGCAGCGCTGTGGGGAGAAGAGGGACAGTGTAATTAACCCCTGRGTGGCGTTTCAATTTTGCAGATGTGACCCCTCGTTTCTGGCTTTACTACTTCCTTCCCCGCCCGCTTCAAAGCATAAGCCAGGGCTGCCAGGCAGGTACASGGCTGATCAACCCTGCCTCTGCTCTTCTGTTATCCTATTGACTTGGGTGCCCACTTGGAAGGAAATCCCCTTTTCCCGTCCTTCGCTGKGGGAAGGGCCCGCTGCGCACGGGGAAGGCGGCGGTTGGCCCGTGGAGCCGGGCCGGGTGGCSGTGAGGGTGCGCTCCCCGGCCGGGCTGACAGCGGGGGGTACGAGCCGGGCACCGCCGTGCTGCCCCGGCGCCGGGCCGGGGGCAGGGAAGAGGGTCCTGAGGGGCGCCGAGGAGCCGCCCCGAGGCAGGGTCTCCTCAGGCCCTTCTCCGCCGGGCTTCCCCTCCTCCCCGGGGCCCCGGACCTGCCTCCGCCGGCCAGGGGGTCCCAGGGCAGGCGCCATCACGCGAACGGCGGCGGAGGGGCGGCGGGGGCCGCCAGCCGGGGCGGCC
>JASVER010000008.1:9347348-9664339 GCA_030449065.1 Oceanodroma leucorhoa | reverse complement strand
GAGCGAGCGCCAGCAGCGCGGCCGCGGGGAGAGCGGGTCCATGGAGCACAACCACCTCCACCTCCACAACGGCTCCCTCCTGGCGCGCCACCGCTATGGCTGCGGCTTGGGATACGCACCTGTCGTCTACTACAGCCTGCTGCTCTGCCTCGGGCTGCCGGGTGAGTGCCGCGCCCCGGCCGGCGGGGAGCCGCCGGGGACGGGGCGCCGTGCCCGGGCTGCCGCGGCGGGGAGAGGCTGCGGGGATCCCGCAGAGCTGCCGGCAGCCCCCGCCGGAGCGTCTCCTGCCCGGCTGCCTGCGGTGCGGTGCGGGGCGAGCGCGCTGCGGMGTCCTCGGGCTGCTGCAGGCACCGGGAACGAGGTCTTTCGCTTACTTGGTGGGGATTAACACGGGCGTTTCTTAGACAGCATCTTCACTGCTTGACACGCTGCTGTCCCTGCCTTTTCTCTCTCGCCGGGGTTTGTCCCTGCCTGCCCTAGCACTGCTGCGGTCGCTTTCCCACCCGGACTCGGGCTCTCTGASTTTGAACTTGATGTACAAAGTCTCAGCCCGTCGTGAAGTTTCTGCCATAATCAGTTTGRCCATTTGAAGACAAAGCGGTCCTGAGGACAGGAGGGTGCCGGGTCTCTCCCCTGTCGATCGCATGCCAGGCTGGCAATAATCAAAAGTGTAGCTGTCGAGTTTTTCTAGTGCAAATCTCTGTCTGGCTCCCTGGGGCAGGGCTGGCTCTCAGAGCAATGTGCTGCTGGTAAGGAACTTGGCTGGGGAAGGAGCACGCTATCACAAGGTTAGCAGACAGTTGCTGTACTCAAGAGCCTGTCCCCGCAGCTGATGGAGCAGGATAGTATCTAGAAAGTCCAGTCTTGGGGTCAGCACCCTGTGAAGGCAATGGCAATGCTGACACTGAGATCCCTGAGTGCAGGTACAGAGCTCAGAAGAAAGTCCCAGCTCAGAGGCAGCAGCCTCCAGACTGTATAACCCTCAGCGAAATTTCCTACTTGAAAAGGGGACAAAGACAATATAGAGATGGTAGGGATGAGTAAAGCAAGAGAGACCCCAAATGGGGAAGGAAAGGATGTTTCAGGCTTGGGTGTGAACACCTGCGAGGCACCTTTGCCAGCATGCAGGTATCCACAGCTCAGAACGCACAGATGCCACACAAGCATCACATCGGCATTACTGTCTCAGCCAAGAYGAGGACTGAGCAGGTTTCTCCTCCCGGAGGGGGCTGTCTGAGGCTGTCAGCGAGATGCCTTGGCACGCAGGTCCGCAGGGAGCTGCTCATGCAGCACCACTTCTGCAGTTACAGACTGGGCTTCAGCAGGCAGAGCTGCCATCCTAGCACAGCCTGGGTGGGCAAACATCACGGCTTGCTCCCTGGCKTAACACCTCCAGCCTCAGAGTAACTTACAGCGATCTCAAGGACAGGCAGAATGAGCTGGGGAAAAGTTAGAGCAATCTGATGCACCAAGGTGAATCGGTGTTTTAAGGGTGCAATACAAGAGAGTTTGGTTGTGTCTATGTACAGCTACACATACACATTTAAAGTGCCATGTAAAATAGCAAGCAGCAATGATAGTTAATAGTCTACAATTTCTAAATGTTTTGTTCACCTTAATKCCTTCTGCAAGCAATTAATTCATAGAAAAATTTTTAATCAGACATGAAGAGAAGCCTGCCTGTGAACAGCACACATGCAATTACCACTCTGCATATGAATTGATGTTCTTTGTGTTGGTTTTTTTCTTTTTTCCCTCCCTGRCTTATAATTAAAATTTGAAGATTGGCTAATAGTTCAGAGAACTGGAAAGTTAAGTCCTCTATTTACCSACGGAGGATGCAGGGCATAGGTAAGTGTCTCTGCTCCACAGCATTGATGAGTCTCAGCCCTGACCTGAAGAGACCCAACCAGCAGAGATGAGGAGGTAGTTTCCTCTTCATTAATCCCTTAGGGGCTGCTTAGATCTCCACAGTAATGACAAGCTCTGATTTCAATACCTGTCCCCTAGGAACTGACCAAGACCCTCTCAAGATTATCAGGTGAAGAAGTTATGAAGCAGTCTGTGGCTAAGCTTGCCTTTGTATGGCTCTGAAACGGGGGAAAGTCTTACGTGCACAGACAGGAAAAATCTCTTAATGAGTGTTCTGCACATACTTGCACCAGCTCCCTAAGGATACTGCRTTGTAATTACAGACCTAATGCTGTCATTCTAAGAACATGGTTAACATGGGTGCATGATCCAAATTAACAATGGTGACACRCATTTCTCAAACGATCAGACATCAGTTGATTAGAGCAGTGGCACCAGTGATAGTGCTTAACAGAACTAGCCAAAGCATTTGGTGGTGCAACTGTAAGTTCAGTGGACTTGTATCAGGTATGAATGTGTCAGTTTGTTCAGTGCACGTTATCTGAGGATAGCATTGGCACCAACACCTGAAAACACTGCACATGTACAGTATGCTGAGTGCAYGAGAAATTTATGATTCTCACCCTGAGACTACACAGAGATGAGAACAAGCTAGGTATGTTTAGGGGAAGACTGACATRGCCAAGCTTCACTGAGGATGTGGTACGGGGCAAGTGCAGTGCCAAAAAGAGGTTTTCATGTTTTAATTTGAAGCTGCTCTTCAGTTTTCTAACATTAGAAAACTGTAAAGGTCRCACACTTATTACCTGTTAGAAAAAGAACCCTGAAGTCTGTGGGATCCGAGTAATTAGCTTTGCGTGGTGCCAAGAATTCAATAGAAACATCATCTAGGATCTGTCCTCAAATACAGCACTAGTGCAGTGTTTTGCCGAAATGGAAACAGTTAACTCCTTGCCACAAATCTTAGAGAARGACTGATGAGAGGGGAAACCAGTTAACTGTTTCTGCCTTTCCTGCTCTAGTGTCTGAAGGAAATTTCACTAACTCAACAACTCCACTTTGAGGCCAAGCGATGCCAGGCCTGACTGTGCATGCAGAGAAAGCATCCTTTCCCCTCCCTTGTATAACCCAGGCATCTCAGCAGCTCCTGTTCTCAGCAGTGGCTCTTTCTCCCTCCCTGTTCAACCAGGCACCAGAAAGTCTGAAAAAGGTAGAGACAAGAGAGCGCAAAGTGAACTCCCTTCACCCCTGCTACGGCAGTAGCAGACAGAGGCAAGTGCCAGGCTGTGCCCTGCAAAGAGGTGCAACCACAGAGGCACCATCCCACGCCGACCGTGCCGCAGCAGGTATTGCGCGCCGGGGCGGCTTCGCCTCTTCCAGAGGTGATTGYGCCTTCCGATCAGCTGGGATGAGGTTTCTTCTTTTCCCTCTAAGCAGAGGCTGGCAAGACAGAGACTGTTTTCCAAAACTTGTTTTGAGTGCAGATGTGCAAAGGTGTCCCACGAGTGTGCAGTCCCACTGCCAGGAGCGGGGCTGCCCCAGGAGCAGGCTGCGTGGGACGGGGAGGAACTGCTGGTGCAAGGGTGGGGAGCAGAGCGAGGCAGCAGCGCTGGAAGTGGGGGTCATACTGCCATTTGGGGGGTGGAGGGGGTTATCATTTATGGAGCCATTCCACAGCCCTTGCTCTGCCATCCCCGCACTCCCCTTGTCTGTCAGTTGGAGAGGACCTCTGAAGTACCTCCAGTTAGCTGGGAGGCAAGAGAGGGGCTGCAGGAAGGCTTAATGGAAGTGTTYCTTGCGTTAGTGAGAGAAAATGCCAGAGAAGAGGTGTTGTCAGATGTGGGGGAGGGAAGAAATTGCTTCGATTCAATCCAGGAGGGGGCTGGTAAGGTGAGGAAGCAAAGAGCAACAGGTACCAACTCTCAGTCCGTCCCTTTGCCAGTGAGAGCTGCACAAAGCAGCTAAGCCAAAGAGCTCCTGCTATGGCGGTGCCACCAAACACGAYCGGGAGGGTCAGGCAGAGAAGCAGCAATGCTCGCTGCAGATACCTGGCTTTGACCCCGATTCCTGTTTCATTAGAAGGTGCAGCAGCAACYGAGTTGCCTTGCATGCAATCACCTTCCCCGTCAGGGGTATGGCGTACTGCTGCTGAAAGGACAAAGTGGCAGCATCTCCTAGACTGGGGCCTGGCCTGATCCATGCTTCCAGGTGTCTCCTCTTCCTGACAATGTGGAGAGGCAGAGTAAAATCTAGCTTTCCTACTGCATGTTCGCTGGTTCCACTTTGCTCCCCAGTCAGTTGCTTCAGGGGTCATCACATCCCAGTGACACTGGCACATCCCAGCASCCTTACAGCATCCCCAGGAGGTAAYAGACTCACACCRATGCCSCAGGGAAGTGCCACTCCAAACTTTGAGAGCCTGGTCTACAAATGTGTCTTTTATTCATGCTTTAGGCTTCTGCTTAAAACCCATCATGCCAATTTAAACACAGATTCAGGACTTTGCAAGCTTGGGAAAGCAGCCTGGACACACTCTGGTGCTCCTAGCTGGAGGGTGCAAACAGGTAGCTTTCGTGTCAGACCTGTTGCTGAACAAGGTGTCGCAAAGATGGGGACAACCCAGGTCAATCAAAGCCCAGCCATGAACAGAGCACACTCGGCAGGCTCCATGTAGAGGGAGAGAAGCTGTAGTCCTGACCTAGAGGAACATGTAAGCTCAGCTGGGGTGCCTAACCTTTTTAACACACAGTCAAGGGAGAGCTMCACTTTATGGACCTTCCCCTAACAGATGACAGACCGGCTGTCCTCGCACAGCAAGTCAGCTCCTTCCTAGGGTGTTGGATTGACACGCAGGTGTGTAACATTTGCACTGCGCCTGTGCAAACTGCAGTACAGTCACAGGCAAACTGAAACGATGGAGAACTGGTCCTTCTGGACCCTTCTCCCCATATACATCTTGGAATAAGAAGGCTCTTTAGGAGGCGTGCAAGCCAGGGYCATCGTCCTGGCAAGGCAGGTACTCTCGGTGGGCTGTGGGCTGAGCACCCCTGATCTAAGAGACCACCACCACACAACACCCCAGCTGCGCTCCCTCCACTCCCCGACAGCGTAGGAGGAACGAGACATGAAGAGCGTTGCCATCTCTGTGCTTACAGCTGCAACCTGGTTAATACCACGAGTAGGAAGGGGGACAGGTAGCAATGTTTGCTGATGACTCACAGGGCATGTAATAGCCAGTAAATACCAAAGCAGGCAGAAGGTAGGTGTACATACAGCAYGCAGCAGTACAGAAGTGTGCCTGACCCATTTTGGATTCTTGCCATCTACTGTCTTAGTATATTCTTCTGCAATCACAGTACAGGCTTCTGATTAAAGAGAGCATTTCTAACACCAGAATAAATAGCCTCTCTCATAACAGCACACCTGAACAACAGAAGTGCTAAGGGAAGATCTGAAAATATGAATGGGAGAATTGTTACATGCAGAGTTATGACCTTGAAAAAACAGCACTCTTCAGCTGTCGCTCATTAGATAGAGTTCACACAATGARTAAGAACTGAACCCTCCTGAGGCCTGATTCAACTCCCCTTTTATACAAAGACCATACTTTCTCTGACTTAAAATCTGAATTGGATGCAAAACCAGTACATTGCATCCTGCTTAAAGAAGGACAAATAAATTGGCAGAACTTTAGCTCAGCTATCAGAGCAACCAAAGGGCACTGCAGCAYATTACAGTAGCGTTACTGGACAGAAGGGCACAAAACTGCTGCTAACATGCTTAAAATGAGTAACTTCCTATTGTAAAATGAATGCTTTTTCTTTAAGGGAAGAAGAATCATTATGAAAAAGAATAGATTCATTGCAGTGTCCCTGCACAGAAACAGTGACAGCAAGGCATGCAGATGGGAGCGATTTAGTTTGGTCAGTATGTCTGGAGACTGGCCACTAAAGCCTTGCAGCCTGAAAGGCAGCGTGTGGCTGAACCCGTGCTAATGCAGAAGAGGACTTGATTGCACATCTCTGAACACCACTACAGAGTACAACTGCTAACTTTGGTTTTCTTCTGCCACATCAGTAGGAAACAACAGTCAGGGCTGTAATGATAACAAGCTGCAATATTTGGGAGGCTCAGTAGACTATGAAGTGCACAACCTTGCATGGCAGGCTGCTGAAACAAATTGGGAAGGAAAAACTCCAAGGGAGATTTTTCCTTGATATGACAACGACACAAAAGAGAGAGCACAGCCAGTTTTCACGGTAGGTGGGTAATGCATAGCCCCCAGTTGTTAAGAAGTCAAGCCATTCAGAAGCACTAGGCAGTCTAATATCCTGCTGTTCTTCATCCACCCCCTTACTTAGTTCTCTCTTCCTCCTCCTCCTCCTCCTCTTTCTGCTCCCCTCCATAAAATGGGGGTGAATCAGCAGAAACAATGAAGGCCTTCATCCGCATACGTCAAAACAATTTGCTGTAGGCAAACAAACAACACGGAGATGTCCTGATGTGGTGCGCTCTCTGCTTTCACACGCCAAGTGCAAAGCAATCCCTGGCCGCAAAAGCTTTCACCTTCTGTTTCAGGTGGTCTTTTTAAGCCTTTGATCTGTTTTCCCATTAACTTTGAGACACCAGAAAAGGAAACAAAGCCGAAATGAACCCCTTGAGCATAGGAAACCTTACACACAATTCTGTTTTCATTCTGCAGGATAAAGATACATACGTATGTAAGGATCATAAACCCCAATGTCTGGAGCACTGTTGGTGCTGTTCCGGGGGTGACCTGATGGGAGAAGATGGTGTTGGGTTGCCCCCCAGGACACCAGTATGGTTGTGCAGAGGGAATGAAGTAGAGGCAACCAAGTAGGACCAGAATTAGGTATACAGAAGATGACCAAAAGGAGTTCTATCCCTTTATCCATGGAAGAGGAGAGAAGCCTGCCTACTGAAACACTGAACACATCTTTTTCACTGAAATTGTTCTCTTCTACCACCTGAAAGAGAGAGTCCCTGGAATGTACAGTCATTTAACTTCTCCATCTTTTAAATCGTATGGCATTGGCTGCACGGATAGGCACACTAGAGGTTGCTTTTGGTTTTGAGACAAATTACCTGTCAGTCAGTTACATCAGACTRGGATATGTCACAAACATTTGTTCGTTCCAGGTGTGTTTTCTTCAGTACCCAAACTAGCACACCAAAGAGTGATATATCTAGTGTGGATGCAGTATATTCTCCATGAGGGAAATAAAGCCAAACTGCAATGGTTTTACACAGTCTGTAATTTCTTGCATATTGTGTAAAATTGGCATAGTCTCTGAGAAAGCTTGGCCATGGGGTTTGCAAGCATGAGCTCCTATTGCATTAGCTAATGCTTTAGGAAGACATAAAGACTTTGGTTTTTTAGTAAAACCGCAATCAAAGGTAAAATCCTCTTAATTATTCATGTTCAGTAAAGAATTCATGCCAGTGCCSTTATGAAATCACGTCCTCCCTCCATCCTAGTCATCCCATCAAATACCTTTGGCACCTGCCTCAGTGCTTTGGCATTCGATATCAAAAGGGTAGAATGGTTTTGTCATCCTCAAGCTCAAGTTACTCAGTTTGAGACCTCTTAAACTTCGCTGACAGCCCACATTTAGAAGCCACAGACACCTGCCAAATGAGACACCTGAATTGCCTTGAAAATGTCTCTGTCCAGATACATTGCACAAATAACCAAATTCCTTTTACGATTTCTGCATTATTTTGCAGATTGTTTTTTCTCCTCCCAGCACGAATTTCCATTAGAAAGTTTTACTGCTCTGGTAAAGATGCAAGGCTAGGTTTTGAGATGTGAGTTTTAGACATTTTTACCCTTGTGTGGGTGCCTCTAAGAAAGGCTTTTGGGGCAGGGGGAATGTCCAAGAGCCATTAGAGGCTTTCTGCACTGTAGGCCCAGCTCAGGAAAGGTGAACGAGGAGGGTGAAGACAGCAAGAGGAGAACCAGATCCCTGTCGCATTTACACGCATCACCAGTGAGCGTGTACCGGGCCTTCCCGCATCTTAGCCTAGCGTTCCTTCTGGACCATTCTGGTATTGCAGAAATAGCCCTATTTTATAAAGACTAGGGAAAAAAGCCTACTCTAACAATCTAGGGAAGCCAAAAGCAAAGCAATGTAATTACACACATCTGCCAGACAAGTTATGCACTTAAGACTGAGTGGTTGGCAAGGCTCAGAGTGAATACTGGCCATTGGTGTCTCCACGCCATTATTGCGGCTGTGCCCTCCAACGGTGAGGAAGTGCTTTTGGCTGGGTTAAAATCATTCTCTGGCCTCCATGACCCACTGACAGCTCGTGCCAGCCGCAGAGTGGAGCACCCTATTCACAGCATCCTTCCCCAGAGCCGCCTCAGCTAGAAAATGCTGTCAGGGAGAAAAACGGCCCCGGAGGCCAGATTTCATTGTCAGAATCTGGCCTCTGACRCCAACTCATTAATTCACCTGTGACTTGCAAGGGCCATGCCGCATTTTCTCTGGCAGTCACTAACCCAATCTCCCGCGTATGGAGGGGAGTTTGGGTTGTCCTGGGCAGGAGCTTGATCATCCTCTACCTCCAGGTTCACTTTCGCCCTCAGAGCTAGCGTGGTCTGTCCCTGCACATGGGATTTCTAAGCACAAACTGCATGAGAGCCTTCCTACAAGGTGCGAAACCTCCTCCAGTGGCAGCCCCGCATCTGTGCCTGTCGTAGCTTTTGTGATGCTCATTTTTTGACTTAAATCCCTCTCCATCCCYTGGGAGATGATGCAGGCACTGGTAGAAGGGGCTGACGGCTCTTCCCCCCGAGGGTGAGTGGGTGCGTGCTGTTTGGCAGTGCTCAGACAATTGAACAAATAAATCAGTTTATTTTAAAAATCAATCCTCACAGGAACTCTCAGGGAAGGAAAAACTTGTATTGCACTAATTATATTCTATAAAGTATCTCTTTACGCTTCACAATGGTTAAAGGAAGGATCTCAGGATACAATAATAAAAGAGAAGAACAAATTACATTAGCCATGAGCAGGCACTGTTCACAGAGGTTGTCTCCATCTGCTGTAGTGTTGAGTTTGTTTGACCCATATTGGCTGTAAGGGGAAAACATGGAACTGTGCTATCTTCTTCAAGGGCAAACAGCATCCAGGGGTCATTTTAAAAGACCACATAACCAACTATATATAACCAACCAGCTATAGCCAACATCAGTAATAAACACGTTTACTTTGCCACAGCATTTATTTTTAAATAACCTGTTACGTAGCCTCCATCAGAAATCACCCWTTGTCATCATCGTCTCCAGAGAGCTCCCACACGAAGTAAGGGCTGAACGCCATCCTCATCTCCAATCTGGTAACTATTGGGAAACTACTGTTAGTAATTGCGTAGTTAGTAACTACTGTTAGATCTGGCTGCTGGACACGGTACCTGTTTACATTTTAATATTGCCTCCTAACTTAGAGGAAATKATCTACTCCCATTAAGCCAAAACACCACTTTTTCTTCACCGTATATTTTTAGYATATCGTACTTACAGTCTCAGAGTTCCCAAATCTAAAAAGGAGGTGTTACTAGCATATTTTTTAAAGCAATTTAAAATTTCCCGTTCGCAAACAGTCTCTCAGTGCCAGTCAGGTGACTAACGCAAGGCCTGCAGAGTAGCTTCATACATTGCACAATAATTTGCAGGGATCCTAGCAACAACTGTATTTGGTAAAAGGTGTCCATTATATTCAGTGACCTAATGTTTATCACACTCGGTAAGTGACACTCATGGCTACTTCATTTAGGTAGTTATGGTGCCGAACTACCGAACCACATAGCGGGTCTTATTCCCAAGGCAGCAGCGCTACCACTTGTGTTGTAAAGGCTATTTCACTGCACAGGCTGCTGCGTACATGCAAAATGCTCTCAATAAAAAAAAAATCCACACAAAACCAAAGCCCAGAAACATACCTATTTCTTCTTTAGACAGATACAATTGCTCCTGCTTAAGCTCACACACAGTGATAACAGTCAGTGGAAGGAGCTCTGAATCCCCTGCAAAGACCGTGGTTGGACACTATTTGAGCTATGACTATAATCCACAAAACAAGAAGGTGGGGGAAAAACTGTGCTTTTAGGTCACAGGCACTGCTTTGAGGAGGCACAGAAGGCTGCCAGGGCTCTGCAAGCAAGGCAACATGGCTTTGGTGTGGAAGCAAACCCAAATCCACATGAGAACCAAGGGTACTCCTAACGGATGATCCCTCTCAGATAATGTAGGACCTCCAATGGCATGAATTTCAGTGCTACAATTTGTACTCGGCAGCTGATAAAGTCAGAGGGGATGTCAAAGGAGAGATGCAAGTGTCCCATGACGAAGCCTGGCAGAGTTAGAAGGTTGCCATGTTTTGAGCAGCGTGGACCAGTGGTGTTTGGGTATCAGAGACCCTCAGATGCTGTGTCTCAAAGGCATCCTCATGACTGACGGGAAGGAACTGAGACTGCCATTTCTTATAGTTGCTTCTAATCATCTGCTAGCGGCATCTCAAGGCTTCAGCCAGCCAGTCCTAATCAAGCCCTGGTTCTTCTCAACCAGATATTTATAAATTCAGAATACTGCACTGCAGCGACACAGGCATAAATTCCCATCTGTCATCCCCTAATCAACTCCCAGCACAGTGATCAATCTCTTTGAAATGCAGATGATCTTAACTACTTAGTACCTAGAAAAAACACTGCAAGAAATGGGCAGTATACCATCCAGGACAATTTAGGGGCACTAACCTATCCAGCAGCTGTAGCTCCATGTACRTTACAGAAGAGAGATATTTTTGTATCTGCATCATCATCTCTGCCATAGTCCTCATCGCCAACTACAATATTAGTGCAAGAATTAGGGTAAACAAGGTTAAAATGTGGTCACAAATGCTCTTTCATCACCTTTCACATGCAGTAGGTAATTTTTGCCCACAGGAGAGCTCGCGGGGCACTCAGTAGGCACCCAGGAGTCACCGAGATGCTGGCACAAGGACACAGTTGTTCACACAGAGCAGTGTTCCCACCCGTTGCCCATTTTATTGAGCTTTAGATAGTGTTTGAGGACACACCAAGGACCAACTTAACACTGGCTAGGAAATGGGTGGACTGAGACTTATCCATAGCTCATCTTCGCTTTCCCTATATAGCATGCAGCAGGAAAAATACTTCCAAACCCTGTGCTAAGACACTGTCATACTGGGGTGCAGCAGAAAGTTGCATCTGTTTTCACAAAGTAAATGATATTACTATATTTCATATCATCCAGCCAGAAAAAGCCCTAATGTGATCCCAGGGAAAGCATTTCCAATAAAAGATACCATAACCTTTGCAGAAAAATTGGATAGAGCTTGCATGTACTTTGTCAGATCAATTTTCTAACCTGGCTCACCAAGCAAAGCTCRCTGGCGTTAGACAAATAACTTGCATTTCAGTACATGCTGTTACTGCCGTTGCTGGGAACCCCGAGAAAGGTGGAGGGAGAGAGTACAGAGGAAAAGACTACTCATAAATCTGCTCCTGTAGGAAAATGGGAGTGGGGTTAGAACCAAACAGCAGGACCCCCACAATGGGCAGAAGGGGTGGGGAGCGGGGCTGCAGTACCTGGAYGTGGCGTGGCTTCAGCATCCCTGCAGGAGCTCCTCTGGCAGTCAGGCCAGAGTTACCAGCAGGGACCAACGTCTTCAAGCATCCCCCTTGCTGCACGCTGGCTCCAGCTGCTGCTGCTGGAATGAGTCAAATCCAGAGGATTTAAAGAGAAGATGAACCCCATGGGTCACATCCAATATCTGCAAAGCCGAGCCACGCAGCCTGGCTGGCCAAAACCAACAGTGGCTGCAGAGTCATGATAAACACCCCGGCTCRAGGATTTCCTTGACAGTACATCACTCACTGTACCTCGAGGGCTCATCAGCAGGCACCACGGAGGCATTTYGTAAGCAAGTGAAAAATGACACAGCAGTTCTGACTCTATCACCCCACATCTGCTCTGAGCTGAAATCAATGCTGTTGCACCCATGTTAAGAGGGCAGAATTAGGAAAATTCCCCTGAAGGTGATTTGAGACAATACCGTTGAAAAGATCATGCTTTTTTTTATTTAGGAGTCCCTTGATTGTCATGTTTGGTTTAGTTTTGTTCCAAGATACAAAATTAATATATTAAGTTAATACAAAAATAGGTGACACTTATGAGGGCTATTACTCAAGATCATTCACTCTGCTGCAGTTCATTTCCCTGGTGGCAGAAATCTGCTCCCAGGCAGCAGGCTTTTAAGGCATTTATGAAGGAGAAGGTTTTCTCCAGTGCCAAGTAAAACAGTTAAAAAAAAATGAGCATTTTCAGTTGTAGGACATGTGTCCTAGGTCATCATTACCTTAATGTCAGCAACTTCCTTTCTCTCTGATTTAAAAGAATCCTTACAATTATTGTTGATTTGTTTTGGGAAATCCATCAAAGCTGGCAGTAGTGTTTGAAGCACTAAATGTACAGAAGAGGTGATTTATAGAACACTTACAAAAATGTCAAATACAAACATTTGGCAGTCTCTTATACAGTAAACCAGATCTCCGATTTTTAAGTACTACTTCAGGCATTCTAGCCAAGCAATATAAACTTCTGATGGGAACAGTCTTGCCTCTCTCATTCTAGCCATACCACTGGTAGGAATAATAGGATTTTTTTTGTTCCAATTCAAGACTACACAATAAGTTCTAGTAAAGATGAGCAAGTAGTTAAAGTTTGGCTACACCTTAGTGCTCCAGGAAAGCTCTCAAGGGCTGCAAGGGCTGTTTGTATACACRGTGGGGAGCTCTACCCGGCCAGGGGCTGTAGGACTGAGCCCTTCCTATAGCATCCGCTCTAGCACTGGTTCAAGCAGCTCCTAAAGTGTAYGCTTTAAGTTGAATCACAGCTTTAGAAGACTGAAGCAAACCAGACAGTGAAACGGCAGCGACAAGACACTTGAGCACTTCACCACGATATTTGTGTCATGCAGTACATCTAGGCGTGGTTTAGGTGATGGGTCTGTATTGTGGCCAAAGAGTTGAAAGCAGATGCTTTTTCAGGAAACTCAGGGATGTTTACAGTTGGGCTGAGTCAGAACATCCATCACATCTGATGTGACTAGCGGGGTTTCCTTAAAGGCTCAACTGTATCACTCCAGAGTAAAAATACCTTGTAGTTGGAGAAGAACTTTTAAYGAGGAGCTCTGGATAAGCAAGCAGGTCTTTATGGAGCAGATCATTTCAGTGGTGAGAAGGGAGGCGCTTCCCCAGAGCCCATCTGTAGGAGATCAGGTCAGACAGGCAGGACTGAATTGCAGGAGGCTCATCCTGGGCAGAGCTGAAAACTTCAAGAATGCTGTGAAGCACCTCCAGCTCTCAGGAACAGCTGAGGACACGTGTTTCCCTGGAAGTCCTTCTTTCGATCGGGATCCCACTCAGGCAAATGAAAATTACCTAATCCAGGTGSCTTTGATTTCAGCTCTTTTTAGGTGGAGTTCAAAACTAAAAACAGGCTTGRACGAGGAACAAAATGTCTCTCCAATGCCCACTCCGTCCTGCTCATTTGTCACTTGTAAAAAAAAAGTGAAAAAAGCAAGGGGAAATAATTTTTTCTACTGCTGTTCCCTCCTGCTACCCCTGCCTCCCTGCACATGGGCAGGGGTCCGGCAGGGGTCCCAGCACCCCCTGGCCAGGATGGTCCTGCTGTGCCCACAGTGGCAGTGGGGCTGACCAGAGAGCAACAACGACAGAGCCAGGGCCGTAACTCTATCTCTACACCTGCTCCGAGGAGACAGCAAAGGGCTGCCAGACACCACCTAACCCTGTGTCTGGAGTGAAGGTCCAGACTTTCTCTCTGTCCCTCATCCTGGTCTGCCAGGACACTGAGGGACAACATATCCTGCAGGTGGGATCAGAGCCACATGCTCCTCTCATTGCAACAGCTTCTCTGAGGGTCTCAACTGTAGCATTTTCTTTTTGGTTTCTTGGTCTTTAATRAAGGTGGTCATGTTGTTAATGCCTGAACAGAGCTCAGAAAAACTGTTACATCTTACTAGCCTAACTCTGTGTTTCTGTCTCCACAGCAAACATCTTGACAGTCATCATCCTTTCCCAGCTCGTGGCTCGCAGGCAGAAGTCCTCCTATAACTATCTTCTAGCTCTAGCTGCTGCTGACATCCTGGTTCTCTTCTTCATCGTCTTTGTTGACTTCCTCATGGAAGACTTCATCTTAAATAAACAGATGCCTCAGGTACTGGACAAAATAATTGAGGTCTTGGAGTTTTCTTCCATCCACACCTCYATTTGGATTACGGTTCCACTAACAATCGATAGGTATATAGCTGTGTGCCACCCGCTGAAGTATCACACAGTCTCTTACCCAGCTCGTACTCGAAAAGTCATTGTAAGTGTCTATATCACCTGCTTTTTGACCAGCATCCCCTACTACTGGTGGCCCAACATTTGGATTGAAGACTACATAAGCACATCAATGCATCACGTCCTCATCTGGATCCACTGCTTTACCGTTTACTTAGTGCCCTGCTCCATCTTCTTCATCCTGAATTCCATCATTGTGTACAAGCTGCGACGAAAGAGCAATTTCCGACTGCGAGGGTACTCCACAGGGAAAACAACAGCCATTTTGTTTACTATAACTTCTATTTTTGCCATACTTTGGGCACCAAGAATAATCATGATATTGTATCACCTCTACGTATCGCCTATAAACAACAGCTGGGTGGTACATATTGTGTCGGACATCGCCAATATGCTAGCACTGCTGAACACCGCAATTAATTTCTTCCTCTACTGTTTTATTAGCAAACGATTTCGCACAATGGCAGCTGCCACGCTGAAAGCCTTCTTTAAGTGTCAGAAGCAACCTGTGCAATTCTATACAAACCATAACTTTTCCATAACAAGCAGCCCTTGGATTTCCCCAGCCAACTCTCACTGCATCAAAATGCTTGTTTACCAGTATGATAAGAATGGAAAGCCTATAAAAATATCACCATGAAAAGGGCAATAGTTGGAGTTTCTGGGTGCAAGTTCTTTTCAAGTGGTTACATCTTCAGGATGTAATTTGCTGAAATGGCTGTTTTGGAGAGTGGTCATTTGATTTCATTTCCCTCGGAGACAGAGGGCAGATCAGACTGTTGGGAGGGAAACAGGAGCACTCGATTTTAGGAGCAAAAGTGAGAAGGCAAATGCCTCCATCTCTTACATAGCATTTTGAATATGCTTCAGAGTTCAAGTCTTAGCGTTCAGTCGCACTCMAACGTTTTGCATCCCAGCACCAGTGCAGTCCAAAGTCATTGGAGGGGGAAAGCCACAACAGTGTTTAATTACCACCTTTTAAACCACAACAAAACCTTACTTGACCATGCAGTTCACTATCGACAGAGCAAACGGATGCTTTTATGTACTGTGGAAGGTGCCATTTCTGGTGTGTGCACTTGCCAAAAATGATGTGTTGTTTCTGACATGAAATACCACCATACACAGTCTTGCTGTCAAGACCTTGTTGCAGGAGGCAGCCCGTGAGACACGAACTGTGACAAGCCCTTTTTGGCTCATTTGAACAAGGCTCGAGGACCGATATATAGTACCTGTTGCAGCCTTGGCATGGAAAGCAGTCCTGCAAGCTGCCAATATTCATATGTTTTAAGTTATTTAAGAATGCGACCAAGACGGGGGAGCTGGAGGGAGGGAGGTTTCTAGAGCCAAGAACAAAAGCAGCATCTTCTCCCAGCTATTTCAGTTATGGTGTCTAAAGATTTTCAAGTGCAAGGCCAAGTCCTGCCTGATGCAGAGCTCCCACCGAAGCTGCTCCTGTGAGGTTTGGAGTGATTACAGCCTTCAGATTCCTTCTTAATCAGTGAAGATTCTCAGTTATCCCCTGTGTTCAGGCCTTTAGGGATTAACATGTAAAACCTCAACCTAAGATTTTCTCCTGACAGATTATGCCATCCTATTGCAGATTTGCCATTTAATTGTTAAAAAACTATTTGTGAAAGAAATCCATTAAATCCATTAAATACCAAACAGCAGTAAAAACATAGATCAGCTTGGGCTTGAGGCTTTTAAATATTTACCTTATTTAAAGTAGCTTAGCTTCTCTTCCTTCACACTCAAAAACCAGCATCCCAGCAATGCTGAGTGTAGAAAAAGAAGAGAGAAGAGATTTACAGGAAGGCTGAAAATGGATTTCTTTTAATTCCTCTCCTTTTCAGATCTTGGCATGTGGTCTCTGAGCCATGTACCACAACCTTTTTACTTCTATATTGGGCACTTAATGCAGCCTTACTGAAATGAGAGAGCAGACTTCCTTGCGTGGTGAACACGAACACAAGCACAATGTGGTCAGTGGACACAGCAGCTTCTCAGTAACTGCAAATAAAGAGTAGCCCGGTGCTAGCACTGTGTTTGTGCCTGTGCCCATCTCCATTGCCAGTGGGGAGCTCATGGTGACCCAGCATAGTGAGGTCCCCTGAGAAGGGATCCAGTCAATCCCACTTTGGTGGGATCCGAGTGCTGAAAACATCTCTCTCAAACCCATGGATGGCTCAGCTTTGGTGCATTTCCCCTAACACCAAGTCTGCACAAATCCTGCTGAGGACAGCAGCCTGGTTCCCTTCTGCCACAAAGGTTGCATTTGCACACCGACTTATACTGGTGTCCTGCAAGAGCAAAACCCACGTCAAATCTGAGCGCGCCTTCTCCAGGAGGGAACRGCAGCAGAAGGCAGAAGCCATGAAGACCGGCACCCCAGGCAAAGGCTGGCTCATGCGTGGAGGGGCTTTCTCAGGAGAGATTGAGGCTACTCAGGTCAGTCAGGAGCAGCAGAGGCGGGGTGCCCAGTGAGCACGCACCACCTGGTCCTCTCCCACCGGCAGAGCCATTGGGCTGCGAGATCTAGCCAGCAGCAAGAGCTGCTGGGCACATCTCTGAGAGGTGCTGGAGCACCCCATGGACCACGCTGGTTAGAGCAAGGAGAGGGGCATGTCTGATGAAAGGGGGAGCCGAGAGAAAAGCTGACCCTTCCCACCCTCACCCACCGAGGGGATGCTACCCACCTAAATCACCCCAGATTCAAAGGGAAAAGAGCCCCTCATCCTGTAGGCTGTTTGTCGCTGTGATCTCAACAAGACTTCACACTTACTTGCAATAATAAAGCGTAAAAGGGATGCTCAGCCTTACTGTAGTTGTCACAGCAAGGTTAAAATTATTGCTCCCTTTGCCAGTGTTTTACAGAAATTAAGTTTTGTGGCCATGCCTTCTACCCTCCTCTCAGAAACGTCTCTCTGGTCTTTGTCAGTTGATAGTAACCAAAGTTACCTTATGAAAAAGGTACTGTATATTTCATTTTGGGAAAACATTGTATTTATAACTTATTTTTATTCTAAATTTGTTATGAGGAATGCTTGTCTGAGTTACATGTGAATGAGTCTGAAGTGCAATATCTATATAGATAAGTGGTTCATTTTTGAGAATGTATCTATTGAAAAAATTATTTATACAAGAAATTCACTATTCTACTTAATATAATAGTAACCTTACAGAAAATAGTGAATGTTTAGGGCTTTTTAGGGCTTTTATTTATTAAAAAATTTCAATTAAGTGCATGGCATATGCTGCCATTCACATGGTGTGATTTATTAGTTTTTGTAACAATGTTTATCCTGCAAACTAGCAGTGTCATCTGATTTTTCCTGTCCTGATAATGTATTTTTGTAAATTACCGTATTTAAAAACAAAATCTTTCTGCGTGAATATTTTATTTCCCACTAAAATTAACCCATTAAATTGTTGTAACTTCATTTGAAAAAAACTCGCAACCCTTTTCCATATCACTTTAGAAATGACAAGGTACAATTTTCATGTACAGTGAATGGGTCATTTCATTTCTGATAATTTAGGGCTTTAAGAGCTTAATTCCAAAGCCCCTTGAAGTCAAAGGGAAAGTTGCTTGAGGGTTTCGTGGTTGATTCTTCCAATCCCCATCAATTTAGGAGGGCTTTGGATCAAGCCGTATCTTATTGACAGACTTTTGAAGCCTTCTTAGAGTCCAGTTTGGATAATAAAGCCTTGACTTTTTAGTCTGCCATATGGAGCTGCTGTTGATAATACTTGCCTTATTTTTGGTTGTGTGAAGTATCTTGCAATGACTGTTGCTAACTAGCCAATGTCTTGATGTATTATTCGTACCTCCTAATTTTCCAATAGTAAAAACTTAACCAAGCACATATAGTGTCATTATTTAGGGAAAAAGTATCCTGGAGACAAAACCATCTTTGTTGTGGAGATGGTCTTTTGTACTCTATTTAATTTATATTTTAAATATCTACAATTAGAAGAAATAAGCTGTGAACGGACAGTTTTACAATTACTTATAGGTATATGTCCTTGAAGACCACAGCTAGGAACAAAATACTTTTTAGATGAGTTGCTGGTATATAAAATTATGGGACCTATCACCTATTTAAATTGTGAATATTGATATTTTCATAAGTAGACAATATATTGTGTTTGACAAACTTGTTTGTATTATAATAAATTATGAGATGGTGCATAACTTACTACTGTSTTTGGAGCTATTGTTTGATTTATAGATTCTTATGATACACTTTTGATTTATAGGTACTTATGATATACTACATACAAGACAACCTTGGCAACCATTACTCAGTAAAATATTACTGGATTGGATTATGGGTGTTCACTCATTTGTTGAAAAAAGGAATCTGTAATATAAGATGTATARGTTATTACTGGCCCAATTCTTCATTTTGAACCAAAGTCCCAGCTGTTTTAAGTTAAGTTTAGCTGTTAAAGTCAGTAAATCCCTATCCCTAATACCAGTGGGAAGTTGGACCCAAGACAATTTACGCCTGTCCACAGCACGTGTGGTGCCAGATCAGGCGGCTGCCCCCCGTCATTGCAAGTGATGAGATACCCAAACAGTCAGGCCCAGGAGAGCAAAACACACAACCCTAATTCCCACCATCGATCAGTGACAGAGATTCATGGCAATTGGGCTCTACTCAGTCACAGGAGCCAGGGCAAATGGGACAAAAGGCAGTTTGATTCAAATTTGAGAACAAAATGGGGCATTAAAAAGGAAATCTTCGCAACCCACTCTCCCTGTGGATGCACAGGGTCCRCATGTTTTGCAAAGACAGAAGGGGACCAGCCTGTAAGTCCTCTCATTTTGAGAGGCACTCAAAATGAGAGGACTTGCAAAGACATAAGGGGACCAGAATTCTGACAGAATGCTTATCTGGCCATGAGCATCCAGAGCCCCTGCTCCATCAGCTGGTCCTAAATATTTTGGATTTCATACATTCCTGTAGGGTATTTCAGTCTGTTGCAGAGATAAGGATACCTCATGAAACACTGCACTTGCAGATCTATATCTTGTTAAATATCTGAACATGATAAATATATTATACCTGTTGCCAGAAATAGAAAGCGCAAAAAAAGAACTATGATGAGAAAATACAAAATACTAGAGATAAAAAGTGGATTCAGGACCTCCAGGACCGCATGTGGAAGAAGCCGAACATTTCTTCAAATGAAAAATACTAACGCTATGCAGAATTCATACCCCAGTCAAATGTAAAACTTTGTGGGATCAAGCTCCTAACTTCTCTGGAGAAGTAATAGGACATTAAAAGAATATTAAAAAAATTATTAAAAGTAAGCAGAGTGAGGAGAAGGAACTGATCAGAGAAGTCCAGTGTCTTAGAGATCAAGAAATGTAGGGTTAAACACGTGAGAGAAGAGGGCGACCCAGGTAATGCCAGTCCCGCTCCTCAGATCTCCCTGGTGTGAAAAGCTTGGGAACAGATTTTAAAGGACAGCATCAGAGAGAGACAAACGAGGGGGAAAGGGGCACTGCTGAAAAGGGCAGTGTCAGATTTGATGGAGCTTATCAGAGCTGTTCCTTACGGAGGGAGCCTGGGATCTGCCCGTCTCAGTACTTTCATTAACAGCTGTGGCATGAAAAGTACTGATGAAGTGTACAGATTATTAAAAAAGGCATTGTACTGCCGGCAGAGGACTGAAGGAAAGGTATTTCATGTAAGAACCAGATGACCTTGAAGATTCAAGTCATAAAAATGGGATGAATTAAATAGTAATAAACACAAGGCTTTCCACTTGTCTGCCTGCAACAATACATTTGCTATAAAACCTCAGTAGTCAGAAACAACCRAGAACCCAGTTGTGCCAGCTGGGCTTGAATGATGGTGAGTCACCAACAGAAAGCAGCTGAGAAAAATCTCAGAATTCAATCACAGACATTTCTAAAGATACAGCATAGTATTAATTGCATTTTGCAAGGCTTCATGTGCCATATGCATGTGTGTGTGTGTATGTATATATATMTATCTATCTATCTCAAGGGATAAATAGCAGTAGTTAGAGAACTTGATAAAGAAACAGAGCTGGAACAAGAATAAGCGGTTATGAWCTTTCCTTGGGTAAATTTACCCTGGAAGTTAGAAGACAGCCCAGATGTCCCCACTGGTTTTCAGTGAAGCTCGGTGGGTTTATGGACAGGATTATGAGACGAAGCAGGCAGCAGGATGGACTGGGACCATGCATCCTCGGAACTGGCAGTCCCACAACCCTAACCYGCACCGGCCCCCTGCACCTCCTAGGCAGCTCAGCAGGTCCCTAACTCAACTCGAAGGACAGCAGATGTGGCCCCCAAGTCTGTTCACCCACTGGGGCTGCTTCAAGGGAGATGGCCAGCACAAGAGCCATGAAAGCCACCAGCTGTTGGAAGCGATTCCTGCATGCAGCCACAATTAACTCCGCAGCGCTGGCTCAGGATGCTACAGACAGGAGCACTGCTAATGCATTCCCCATTGAACTCGCACTGACTTCTGCCTCAGCTGTTCAGTTCTTTAAAAACCTCTTTAAACCCACTAAGCAGAGTAGAATAAAAAGCAGTCTCAAACAGTCTTGAACTGTTAAATAATAATCCCACTATTAGCAGGCTGGGGCTGGATTTGCAAGATCTGCCTTTCTGACAGCATGCAATTAATTCCCGGGAGTTGCCAGACACAACAAGGGGGTTGAAAGGCTCCAGCCTTTTGTAATAAATAGGCATCACAAATGAATTTACTATTAGCTTGCTACAGTGGACCAAAGGCACATAAATATTTATTACAATTACAAAGTTGTGTCAAAAAWAGTGAAAGGCTCATGTTTTCCTGCCTTACCAAGCAGCTAGAAACCCTACTCCACCTATTTCTCACTCAGCACCTTCTTTTAGCAGACTAAATGGACAAGATGAACCGCAGGCAAAAGTATGATATTGAATATTACAGTCAGAAGATTAATTTGCTGTAACACAGCATTACCAAAGACCTTCAGCTGAGCATGGCACCTCGCATTGGCTGGTGCTGTACAGCAGCACAAGGAAACAGCCCCTGGCCTGAGGACTTTGCAGGGACTTACGGTGTCCAGGCAGAGAGCCTAGTGCTCCAGGAGGTCCATCAGGTGCAGGTTAGCCTTGGAATGGGTCAYGGGAAAGGCAATAAAATAACATAGAACAGAGAGAGAAGCACCCTATGATGCTGTCCTCGCCGTGGCAAGGAGAGAGACCCCTGGACAGGTYCTGCTGCCAGAGCCTGACT
The DNA here is from genome assembly GCA_030449065.1 of Oceanodroma leucorhoa. Taxonomy (NCBI): domain Eukaryota; kingdom Metazoa; phylum Chordata; class Aves; order Procellariiformes; genus Oceanodroma; species Oceanodroma leucorhoa. The sequence continues at coordinate 9,642,782 of JASVER010000008.1, read as the reverse complement.
CCTAATGGGGCAGCGGCCCCCAGGTACAGGCACAGCACTGCCGATGAACGATGGCCTTCACATCCCCAAACAAAAAGCAGCAAAGGGTTAGTGTCACAGGATGGATCAACTTCTGGTGGTTTAAAACATCAGTGGCTCCCACCCTCACAGTGCCACAGCACAGCGAGGCAGCCCAGCCGCAGGACAAGTGCCCAGTGCCCTCGCCATCCCCACAGATCTGCCTCGCAGGTGGGGTTCACCTCGCGAGATGGAGATGCCTGTTGTGTTGACAGCTCCCCATCAGCCACTCATCCTGACCAGCAGAGAGAAATTCATATTGGCCACTGGAAGTGCCCAAAATGCAGCAGAGGAGTGCCATGTGCCACGGCCCCGAGTCGCTGCCTCCGTTGCACGAGTGAAGGCAAACAAGCCCTGCCTCCACTAGCCATGCTGCCCACTTGGAAGACTTTTCCCTGCTGGATTTTACAATGGAGTTTGCAGCCCAGCCTCAGGACAGCCAGGCTTTGCAGCAACAGGATTAGAGACATTCAACCTTGTGAATTTAATATTGATATAAACCTGGTGATGGGCGGTCGTTTCCAGCAGTACCTTCTATTCATTTGTCACAGTCATCTTTGTAAATGTAACTGATTCTGCTGGGCTGAGCTCTCACAAGTTTGTCCTGCAGGTACAGACCTTCAGCATTGCCATGTTTCTGGGATAAAAAAAGTAAAATAAAAGTCCAAATCTGAGATGTTGTGTTAATGAGGAAATCCATCAGAGCCTCTGGCTGACTACCACACATCTCAGGTATTGGGGTAACTTAGGACCACACATGACACTAAAAATCACACGGGGATGCAACCAAACCAAATCATGCATTTTAGCAAACRTTGCTTAAAACGGCTTTTAGCAGAGATCCCTTTCCCTGATTGTCTTCTATGTTTTTAAGGGACCCCCCCCCTTCCCCAAATCCTTTAATGAAGAAAAAGCGCACACACTGTGAAGTTTTTCCTCCTTTTTCTTTCTTTTATCTACTTAGGATTTCCACAAAAAGCTACCGAATTGAACTGCAGGCAGTTTCAAGGAAGGGATAATTATGCCCAATAACACAGGAGCAGTAGCAGAGGGATTGCTCATATTACCTCATCTTTTAGCTCTATYGCTGGGGGGGCTCAATTTAAACAGAAACAACCCAACGCCCCGTGTCATGCTATGAATCTTAAACAGGCCCTACCGAACAGGGGTCGACTGATGTTAGATAAATGCTTTGTTTGTATTTAAGACAAGAAGTCCACGTTGGCGATGTTGAACCATAACATGCAAAATGCTCCAGCTCCCCCAACAGCTCCCGCTCTCCGAGCTACCAGCCCTGCTCCTGCCCTGGGCTGGCCCTTGGGCTCATCCATGCCCTCCTGCTCTTCCCCTTGCCTGCACAGCCCCAGCACCCCCCCCCTGCACCCCCTTTCCCTTCTCACCCCGTCCCCCGGCTCAGAGCCCCACAGGGCTGCTCCGTTGGCACGGAGCTGCTGGGCTCGTACGCACCACGTCCCCCCGTCTGGCCACCGCCTGGCAGGGACACTGCATGAGTGTGCTACATGACGCGTTTTCATGTCGGGGGGAAATGGGGAAGTTTGGGGAGGTGCTGCTACGATCAGCCCCTTGTCTCTAAACTGGAAAGCACAGAGTGTTACACAGAGCCCTGGTGTGCAGAAACCAAGACCAGAAGATGTTGCTATTTTTTTTTTAAATTGTAGATGTCAGATTAATCATATCTACATCCTTCTGATCAAATAGTCTCTTTAAAATAGCATCTATTGTTATTTATCACAATAATAGAGGTTATGTCGGGACAAATTAGCTGAAAGCTGCTTTATAGATTATACCTGACTCAAGTTAGAAAAGTACAGACTAAGTAAAGAGAACCAAGATACTTCTCATAGTTTTTGCTCCTGATAGATAAAATATCCAGGTAGATAAAAACATTTGAAATGGGAGTCCCCTTCAGTGTCCAGCACAGCCCATGCACTCCAGCACTCAGACAAGTGAACCGGAGGTGGTTCCTCCCCTTCTGATGCTCCGCACACCAGCAGCGTGAATGACAAGCAGCCCTGCACACGCTGGCGACAAGCACTGTGCCCGACTGTGATAAAAAGTACCACAAGTCCAACTGAGCTGATAAATAAGCTCAACTACAAGTCATCCAAACAGTCTTTTAAAGCTGCGTGCATCCCAGAGGATCTCCAGCAGACATCTGGCCACAGCTGGCTGCTTAATCAGCTGCCTACAGGAAGAGCCACATGCATAATAAACCAATTTTCATTTAAGCCAATATTGCACTGGTGTGACCTTTTCCAGGAGTGCGTATGTGTAAACTCCAGCAATCAACAGCACTAAAGCTCAGCAGCTGCCTGCGGGAAGGCTCATGCCTGACAATTCACTGCTCACAGCTGAACCCGGTGTACACGGAAGAGGAGAACAGCACTTTGTGTTTGCTTCTGCGAGCCCTGAGAAGGCAGCAGCGCTCGCGGGGTGAAGATAAGGATACACATCTGCAGATTAGCTGAAGAAGAGACCTGCTTAACATGCAAACCCACTACGCCGTGTGAGCAACTGCACCAGTGACTCAGAGAGGAGAATGAATAGGGAAGGGATGAAATTTGCAGTTTAATTAAACTACTAGGAATTATCAAAGTAGGGAAAACTGAGAAAGAGCACAGGGGAATCCATGGGCAGAAGGCAGTGGCTATTTTGCTAAAGTGTCACCTAATACAGGAGTACATCAGTATAAATAAAAGAAATCTAAATCTCAAAAGCATCAGAGAAATCCAGGACACACAAAGGCAACAATTAGGCCACCATGGTCTAGAGCAGCAGAAAGGCCAGTGTTCCTCTGGATCACCAACTTGGAGGGGTCCTACCAGACCCCCATAGAGACTGAGGGCGATGCAGACCACGCAGCAGCTCTCCTTCAGGGGCTTCCTCAGCCAGAAAGTGGCTTGGAGAGTCTTTTCTTAACCAGGACCAGAGCAGGTAGAAAAGCACCGTGAAGGAAAGTGCTGCTTCCATACGTGTCCACGCAGCACCTGGAGGCATCTCAGCAGCTTCCCTCCCTCCACAAGCTGCGCCCTGCAAGCTGCTGGGATGCTTCAGTGCTCAGCGGGGCGCTGCCTCTGCACCAAGGCAGTTACCTGCGCTACCGCAGGTTGGTAGCTATAGCAATGAATGAGTTGAAGAATCAATAGGTGTAGTTATAATGAATAAAACTGCTGGAGTTAACCAGACAATCCTAAGATTGGAGTCTGATATTTGCTGCTGCTGTTCCTTTTGCTGCTTAGCTGACTTGACTTCTGTTCTGTCTGAACCAGCCCACGCTCCCCAGACTCTGGGTATACATAGGCATAGCCAGTCTCTGGTTTGGACAACACTGGAAATAGTCACATCACTGGTTATCAAATAAATATCCTTGCACAACTCAAGGTTTCAAGCTCTCGCTTTACAGGGCCTCCCAGGGCTACCATGGGATTTCTGCTCCATGTTCACCACTACGCTCCTTCCACTTTGCTGGTTCACATCTGCCAGCTCTGCCCCTGTGAAGGGGCACCAATGCTTGCTCAGCTCCCTGCATCCCACCTGGGACAAAGTCCTCTGGTCCATCCTGGGCTGGCAGGGGGTCAAGCCCATTAAATGCCCTAGATCCAAAGCCCCAGCACAAATGTGTCAGAAAACCTGGAGAAGAGCAGGTATGTTAAAGCACCTCACCTGGAGCTCAGGAAAGTGAGCAATACAGTTGTACCCAACTCACACAGCTATGGTCCTTCAGTGCCCGACCAGCCCCTTCTCAGCATCCCCTACGCAGGAGCCTTGTCTGGACTGAGGGTTGTTGGCAGCTTTCTCTTGAGAACAGCCCCACAACCAGCACCAGTGTATGGCAGCTTCTGGCAACTGCCACCTGACCTGTCCTGTCCAGGAAAGGCTGTTCAACAGGCATCGGACAAGGCCATCAGGCAGGCAGGCGTTTGGGCGCAGTCCCTGCTGGTGCAATCACTGAGCAAGGAACACCAGCACCCAGCCAAAAAGGGGGAAATCAATGCAAAAGTCTCCTCGGCTCTGTTGTCCTGGCCTGGGACCTCCATGGGAATGCCAGGTGCCGCAGCCGCTCAGCCAGCACGGGCAGCAGGAGCTTAGAGAAGCCCTTGAGAGGCATATCTACTTCTGTCCAGCAAAACCTGTCCCATTGTGGAGTAACCTGCAGCCAACAGCTCAAAGGAGCCCTTTCCTCCCTTGTATTTTCAGTGTTTCAGTACTCTGTTTTACTAACCATAAAAAGAAAAATAATTTAACTGAAACATGTGCCAAAGGAAAATGTTGGGGGTCAAACATCCATAAGTCTCCCTGAAATGACAGCCAGATGTGCCAGAGGAGACTTTGCTCTTCTCCGGGCCAGAAGAAACCTCAGAAAGGGACAGCAGTTTTGGAGATAACATAGCAAAAAGACACATGCGAGCGTGCCTTGACTCCCTGTCTCTGCACGTTGCTGCTAACGGACTCCATGCCCACAAAACTGGCCCCGAGAAGAGGCAGCCCAGGCCTGCACTCCAGCAGCACTACCCTGCAGGGGAGCGAGAGAGGAGGTGCGAGCACGTCTCCTCCCTCTGCACCCACCGAGGCTCACGGCCACCCGGCAGCACAGCCTCCCGCGGCCACGGCCGCCCCCCCCGCTCCTCTCCCAAAGCGGAGGGAGCTGCCCGTGCGGCACACCACCCCCCGAGAGAAAAGCACACTGTCACATTAACCTTAAGGCTCTGGGTATAATCACAGATATTAACTGCATCACTTAGAGAAACTACCGCTCGTTCGGTAACCCCATGTCTGCCAAATGGTACAATTACTGCATCGTGCCAAGCTGACAGACTGCAAGGTACCCCCCGACCAGAGATTCAGCCACAGTCTAGCACRTACAGGCAATGGCAGAGATGACAACTAATCAGTGCTGCTAAAGTGCATTAAACAATRACAAACCATTCTCCACTCAGGCCTCTCTACACCAGTTATCCTCTTGAACTCCATAAAGCAGCAAAGGAGTAATATCAAATAGACCCCCCCCTTTTTTTTTTTTTACAGCTAAGTTTGTCATCAGCTTTAYCTGCCTGTTAAAGTCTTGGGGAGATATATAAGGACAAGTTATTTTTCTCTACAGCAAGTCATGTCCACTTAGAGAGTTCTTTGATTTATAGCAGGGAGAGAAAGCCCCAGATGATGGAAGATGCTGCCCATCAACACCCCCACTCTGCCCCCCTTCAGAAACGCAGGACCTGCCTGCAGAGACCCAGGAGCAGGTTTCTGAACACCAAGAAATCACCGGGCTCGGCTCCCATCAGAGCCCGTGGGTAAACTCCAGCAGCACCGAGTGCGGCTACGGTTGTAGCAGCAGTTTGCTGCCCTGTGCAGGTGAGCACCAAAGCACTGCACTTAACGCTCACCACAAAGGCAAGCCCAGCACAAGATGTGTTTGCTTTCCGATCCAACTGCAAATTGAAAACTCTTGGCATTTCCCCCCCAGGCAAGTCTTAGACTCRGGAAGATCAGTGGAAGGTTTGATCTGCACCATGTGACCAGGGCTTGTCAAGAAAAAACCTAAAACTGGGTGAGATTCCCTCCTCTCAGGTTCAGATAGGGTGGAAATGCTGCTGACTCGGCAAAGATTTGCCTCTGACTCTGGTGTGATGGTGCTCCCACTCTACCAAAAACGTTCATAAACTTAATTGCGAAGGGAAATTGCTTCTCCAGCCCCACTCATGGTCAGGTGCCTCTAAGAAATCAGTCACATATAATGGCTAGACTGAGGGGCAGCTAGAGAATTTTAATGCTTCTTTCATGCCACAAAGCATATAAAAACTTCATATACTGGATTGTCTCCCCTGTCTGCCCTTTACAGGTTGCTCACCTCAGGTTCATAAGCTTCTGAAATCCATGCCCCTGTCCTAACACACCAGCACTTTTTGTTTGTGCAGCAGACTGCCAAAACCCCTCTTTTCAGAATCAGCACATGCACCCGCATAACCTACAGACTGGTGTGGGTCCGGACCTGCTTTGAGTCTCTGGGTACTCCTTTGACRGGACCCTCAAGCACGAAGGTGCAGGGCCCACCCAGGTGCTGCCACAGGGCATCAGCACGGTGAGGAGGTGATCAAGGCCTTCATTTTGTAGCTGCCACTGAACAGACAACAATACAAAACCTTGCAGAAAAAAATTTAGACAAAGCATCCTTTACTGTATGCATCCCCTGTGAAAGGGCACAATGTTTACACCAATTATTATTTTAATGTCTGCTAACATCTGGGCTTCTATGCTTACAAGGGAGCCAAGGGCTGTACTGAATTATCACTAAGAAAAGATCTTTCTCCTTTTCTATGTTGAATACATTCAGGTGAATAACTCCTTTCCAAAGATGAAATTCCAAGTTGGGCTTGAAAATAAAGCAGTTTTCCTGCTTCTGCCCTAGCATTTACAACATCTGATACCAGGTTCTAAAGCTTTAAATGTTCCAGGAGATGAAAGTATTAACTACTAAATGGATTCAACAAAGCTCATCTTCACATGCTCACAAGAGACTGAGCATTTAAAATTTACATTGCATAGATTTTCTAGTAATTTTCTGGAAAACAAACTAATAAATTCTGAGTTAAAAGACTTTGCTATGTCTTCCTTTGTCTGAGAGGCAAAGCTCAGCATGCGGCTTGTTTCCACCATATATTTTTCCTGCATCTGTGGCCATCAGGCATCCTTCTTGGCTCATGTGCCACACATCTACCCACAGCCAGACTGGGACCACAGCACATTCCCTCCACATCCATTTCCAATGCAATATGTATCAGATAAGGAAAATCCAGCTTTTGCATTCTTACAGAAGGTATTCTGACCTTGTCCTTAAGAACTGATTTGTACATCCAGCACTTCCTTTTGTAGCAAACTGTTCCACTGACTCAACACAAATCTCGTGGGCCATGAGAATTTGGCAGTCTCAAACACAGCTCTCGCATTATAGGGAAAACAGGTGGGGAAATGAATGTGGCTATGGGTTCTCAAACCAGCGTACCAGCCTCTTGCCAGTTGTAAGTGCCACCACCCTGACCTCGGTCCCGGCAAAGCCGTTTCCTGCACCTGCAAAGCCCCATCTCCTCAGTCAGCACTAGCACATTCCCACCGGCCACGCGATGCTCATTGATGAAGTTGGTGACGCAGCTCAAACACTCAGGGGCTCAGAAATGTGAGCTGTTAATGTCCGGTGAGCTCCCAGCTAAGCATTGGATGATCAGAATATCTATCCGTCAAAATGATATTTCAGAAGCAGCTCATCTGGATCAGCCTTTTAAATCACATTGTCCTCACCAAGACATCTCAGTTTTACAATTCCTAAACCCAACCTTTCCTTCATGTAAATAAACAAGCAGGAACTGAAGGCTGAGTTAGTACAGAGTCAGACAAAGGACACGCTGATATCTGCAGGCACACTAACGCTTTGTGAATACAGTTTTTAGTGAACGGTGCACACTATTAAGGTTTTGCTGGCCAGGCTGGCCTCTCAGCACGTATGGAAATCTGCTTCAAGACCTGGGGTTAGGACAGACAGCTGCTTTCCAGGACTGTGGGGATACTCCCCAGGAGCACCACCTTGATTTTTTTTTTTTTTTTTTTAATAAATACTTTGCTTTGAGAACTGCACTGAGGCAGAAACCTGCTGTGAGGATTACTGCAAATAGATGATCTGACATTAAACAGCCACTTTAAAGCCAATTCATGATTTSCAGAAGATCCCTGCCCTCCATCAGGAAACCGTGATGTATGTCCTGTATGCAGACACAGCTGTGCTAAAGCCAGTGTTATCTGACAAAGCTGTACTAAGTTGAACGTGGTTCCATCAATACCAAATGCTGCTAGCACCGCGTCTGGTCACATGGGACAAGTTTCTGTGACAAACACACTTGACTTCATAGCTTAACTGTAGAGGAAAAGCTGTTGGCTTTTTTTTTTTTTTTTAAATGGCTTAAAGATTCAGGAACAAGAAATCTGCATATTTCCAGGGAACACGTACCAACATCCAGGTCAGCAATTTAGGTCACGCTGGCCTTGTTACGTTGCTGTCTTCTGCTCTGAAACAAGCAGCCAGCTCCAGAGGACAGGGCCTTAATACGCATCAAACCAGGTCATTAACAGGCAGAGACCAAGAACTTCATGCTAYGTTTTTTGCACTGAATGCATGTGAAAGATTAATATGAAACACTAAGMGAAGTTACAAATGGACAGAAGGCTACCAACTCTGAAAACGGAGCCAGGGCTGTAAAATCCAGGAGGCCAGGACWCAGCGTACTTTTCCAAGATGGCTATTAACACATTTTAGCAGTTTCTACCATCTTGAAATCCCTGGGGGGACGGTGGGGGAGAACAACCTTGCAAGTCCTGAACAAACATAACATTCAAGCACAAAAATAAGGTCTACAATTGCTTGCCATCTTAAAGCATCACTATGCTTATAAGGAAAGCCAAGGAARCCAACTGCTGTTTTAAATGTTAGAGTAATTATACATTCTCACACGTTAGAAAGGAGTGCTTGAGCTTTATTTCATWCCAAATAAGAGCTGTAGCCCCCCTCTGCTGTTGCACCCCGCCACAGGTGACAATAGTAAAAATAGCAGGTGAACAASGAAGACCAGTTGCCCTCAGGGGACCATCTACCATCAAAAAAAAAGATGACTGAGTATTCAATTCCCACTTTCACACTTGGAAAAAAAAAAAAAAACACTGTTTCTGGGCACAACATAAGTTTGTTCAATTCCAAGAACCAATGCTTCATATTAGTGTAATTACACYGTGTGAACAACTCACACGGAGAAAAGCTGCTTTCTGCATCGAGTCTGGCAGGTGTCAGTAACTGGAGCAAATTCCCTGTAGCACTGCTGCATGTAAAATGATGAAGGAATACCAGCTTAAAGGTGCCAATGAGGATTTAAGTCTCCAGTCACAGATCCCAGCTCTGCCACCAACTTCTCAGATAACCTTGAACATGTCCCTTGAGCTCTTCCCCTCCACAGAAGCCTTTTAGGACACTACAGTTTTCTTCACACACAAGTATTTAACTTCTGAGAGATAAGTACCCTAGACATGAGAGAGAGGCAGGAAATTATGCTGAATTAAGTCTCAATCATCAGTGACTTCGCTTCCTGGCTTCTCAGGACCTTTAAGGCACTCCAGTGCTGTTACTTATCACTGACATCCCTGGCTGTGTTTTCTCAGCAGATTTCCCCAGAAGTTATAATATTTTGATGACCTACCTCTGGAGCAGAGTCTACTTCCCAACATARGAACTCATTGACGAACTGCTGATGAAATACATACAGATATTAAAAAATTACTTCTACAGGTGTTTCAACAAACACATGCTGGAAATTCTTCTTCTGGACAAATACAGTCTTATTTTTCATTACATTTCTGTTGCCTGTCTGAAACCACTACCAGGCTGTTATTTGGAAATACTTTAATGCCTGCTGAAACAAACSTGATCATTCCCAAAAAATAAATGGCCTAAAACCAAAGTGATGGACTTGCAGTTTAAGTACTCAGGAGTTATAGCAATAGGAGAAGCAGAAACATGAGAAGATCAGCTCAGAAACAGAGGACAGCATGGTGGTTCCCGCCAGCATCTGGGACAAGCGCTCTGGGATTAGCACTGGATGCCTCTTGTCCTTCTGCTGATCTTTAAGGTGTCAGCTGGGATTTCCAAGCCTCCACTAAGACCTCTTCATGTCCCTTCACCACATTTCACATACMTTTTATCAAAAAATCAATTTTCAGTCCAAAGAAGAGACTGTTCTGGGATGTCTTGCAAGCATGGGACATCCAAGCAAGCATGGGACATCTCAGCCACCCAGCAGCAGAGCTGAGACACTGATGGCAGCTCTCAGCCTGGACTGCGTCCCAGACCTGGCACCTCACCCAGCTCTTGGGACACAGGCGGTCAGATAATCTTGTAATCACACATAACCAGATGTTATAACAACTCCACTGCCCTGGGAATAGCCACAGCTAGAGCAGATATTCCCCCACATCTGCATTTGCTAGCTACCTGCCTGCACTATGTTGCACATGCAGAAGCTTACTGCTATGCTTCATGTATGTATATGTGCATATATATATGTGCTTGTGTACGTACACATATATTTAGAAAAGTTGTGTTGCCAAGTGCACTGTCAGTGACTGCTACAGTAATGAGTCCAATATGAGACAGTCACATTGCAGATCTGATCCTCCACATGGCTGTTGGAGCCGAGTGCTCCTGAGMGCCTCCAGATGGTACTTCTGGCACAGCTTTATTTTATTTGCCAGAGCCACCCCAGAAAACAGTATGCAGGCTTTGAGTTAATAAARCTAGCTGCTAGGCATGAAGGGTTAACAGTTCATCTAGAAAGATTAATTTATGCTCAAAATCCATTCTGTTGTCACTTACTGAGAGGGAAAAAAGTTAAGCACTGTAAAATGTGCAGCAATAATTGCATTTCCTTAAGGACGTGTCTGGCAGGAGGTCGCTATCTGTTCCATGAAGTACGTGACCATGATACTGTCATTTTGACAACATCAATGTATGTAGCCATTAATCTTACAAGTTAAAAACCCATAAATCTGTTAAACCCACTGTCATTGATTAGGAATTACATTACCACAATACACAGAAGCCTTTTAATTTTGTTTTTCCTCCAAAATGAATAAACAGGTCTGCTCGGTTTATCTTCTCCTATGCTGCAGTGATAAAGGRCAAAGCCATTTCATGGCTATGCATCATTGTTTTGGAACAAAATCATACCTAAGAATCTTGGAAGAAGGGGAATGAAGAAAAATAGGTTTCCCAGGGATGTAATTTAGCCCAACTACTTACTATCACTTTTCAACAGTATCAAACACCGAGGCAGAATTTGCCAAACCTTGAATCTTGTAAATTTGGTTGATATAAACCCAGTGAATAGCTCAGCAGGTCTCCTCATGAGAAAGATAAGCACATTTGTTGTGTTGGATCTTTATCTGGTTGCCTATTTTTTTTAATGCTCCTAGCTATTGGAAATATTCCAGATTGATCAGTTATCCAGTGAATCAACCTTCCAAGGCAACGCAGATAATTACTCCTCATTACAGTAACGACTCAATAATTCACACAAATGACTAGGAAATCTACTACTTTCTACTGAATTTTGACACCTGGGTGCTGGTCTAAAATGTAAAAGCAGATATGAACTTCAGCAGACAGATAATTCCATTAAGGGCAGGGATTGATGTGCTGATAGTTCAGCACACAAATGCTCTACTAGATCAGCYTGACTCCATCTTCACTAAAAAACTCCCCACAGTTTTGGTGTGATCTRGTCACCACTTCATCTTGTTCAAGTATTTGCTGAGTGGGGGAGAAGGGAGGGAKGGAAGCAAAGCAAGGTTTTTTTGATAATTAACTATAAAATTGGGAAATACCGTTCAGTTTTAGCCATCTGGCAGTTTTATTGTTGGGAGGGTGCATATAAAAGAAAACTTCTGAGGACAAGGACTCATTGACAAGAGCTTTCTGGATGATGTTCTTTCACAAACAGCCAGTGGGTACAAGAATGGGAGAGCAAGCACCCATGGGTTCACTCCCAAAGCAAACCCAACGTCCCAGCTGCACTCTAGWAGTTCAAGCAGGAAATAAAAAGGGCTAAGGACTGAAACTTGTTCAACTCCTCCACCTTCTTCACTGATCTTTCCTCGCAATGCCCATCTCCTTTCTTTTCCCCTTGTTTTAAGCAATGGGTAGCTAAACTCAACCAGCTTGTCAGAGTTTGGATASAAGCACCTCAATGGACAGTAATTAAATATAGCATATGTTCTCTTTTAGTAGTTGCTTACAGCTAGAAGATCAAATGGTTTTCTGAGACTTTGATCTTGWTGCTTCTCCTTGAAAACACACACAGACAAGTTCAATGGACTCTAGCTGCAACTTCTTAGAGATGATGTTTGATTGGATGCAGTTCCCCTAACAGAGCTGCACATCTTCAGGATGAGGAAACAAAGTCAGTTTTTCCATTCTGTAAGGGGAACATACTACCAGTGAAACTAAAAGGGAGTGGAAGCTCAGGGTGCAAACCCCAAAAAGGCAGCTTAGGAGCAGAAGTTAAAGCAGCAGCCATTCAGTGGCTCACCCAAACCACAGGGCTGTTTCCCAGTGGCRTGCTGAGAACTGCTTCATCCTGTTCCTGCTCTGAAGTGCTGGCTGACCTGGGAAGGGACCAACCACACCATCATCACTACAACTGCCACTAAGTGCAATAACACTCTTTTTTAATAGAAAAGGACAGATATTTTGTGTAGGAAATCTTTTATCGGCACAAACGGGCCTTATGTAAGAATTTCATAACGGTTTTATATAGTTACCATCAGGAAGTTTTTCCTGATTTTCTGGCTAAGCTCTTGCTGTAAGGACACAAGGCAAGTTGTGTAACTTAAGTAGTCCCCAGGACCCAGCCCAGCCAAAGGAAACTATGGGAGACTGACAATAGTCAACAATTTAATTTGCCTGAGGGCTAGAAAGTCAGAGAGTAGTACAAGATCCTCTGAACACCAAGTAGCCTTAATAAATAGCCCCCTTCAGAATCATTACAGCTGAATCTTGCTTTTCACAGTATTACACAGACACCAGGAGTCACTTAGGAGCTTACCAGCTCTCAAATTGGCCAGCAAACCAAAGTCAATCCAATTGGAATAGAAACATTTGCCAGAGTCAAGTGGACCATGCGAGATCAATAATATAGATCCTGGGACAAAGGAAAATTACTGTGTCTGAAGAAGGAAACAAATGAGAAAAAAGTCCCAAATCAATTATTGCCAGGATCTGGGGAAAAAATGAAATAGAACACAGAATAGCAAAATGGTAGCTGTGTGTGTATGTGTGAAATGAGTAGACACGGGGAAAAATACATATTTACTGTTTACATGCAGAAGATTAACTMCCACTCCACATTCACACAGCTCTTTCCATGGCTGTAGAGGGAACACATGCATTGGATTCAAAGGGAAACCAGTAAAAAACATGATAAAAGATGGAAAGGTTCATTCCTGCAAATRCACCTTTCCAAAGAGCTTGAATGAGTAATGCCTGAGCAATCACCACAGAGCTTTGAAGAGAAACACTACTTCTATTTGCCAAGAGTCTACTTCAAATGTTAAATACAGAATTTGATAACCCACTTCTTGAAAAAAGATACAGATAACAGGTATCAAAGGCAGCAGCTAACGACTCTTAACCACCTACTAACCAGTGCCAGAAACAGGTTGCCAAAAGATGGACTTCTGGTATGGTTCAATATAGTAACCTCTACAAAAATGGGAGGTGAGTAAAAATTGCAACTTCATGATGAGGCCAGACAGATTTTCATGGATATACACACATACATTCAAGATAACATCTTAATCACCCAGTTACAATTTATAATGCTTAGGTTGATATCTACTGTCATGGATTCAAGTCTACAGGATCAAATTTCARTAGTTTGCCTTTCAGATCACATAATGTCATATCTCAGATGCAGGAGAAGGGYCAGTAGTTCCATTTTGAGCACTGTTCAGTTTAGACGACAAAAGAATTATGCATTTTATGGCTTATTGCAAYGTGTTCAGCAATTTTTTCTATAGGTATCACCTCAGAGAGACATGCCCTTCCATTCATAGCAACAAGCAAAAGGTTTCATTTCCTCTCTGTGTGCTTGASTTAAACTTACTGAAGTGATGGGGTATCTTACCAAAAACTGCAATATGGTGTGGAAGTGGCCCTGGTGAAAAAATATTTTGCCAGTGACTAATGCCCTGTCTTCCAGAGTTTCCTTCTGTTTGTGGATTAGTCAGCTGCTACAGATAATTCCTCTATGAAGTTTAGATCACCAAGGACCCCATCATGTGTAAGTCACCAGACAAATCTTGCCATCTTTCCATAGCCAGATTTCTGCAACTTCGAGAAATCCTGTGAACAATCTCTTCCTATTCAGACAATTTCCAGATCACTCGCATGCCAAATTCAAGTCTTTGCAGTCTTGTTCACATCGGAGTACAAACTACAGGCCAACAGCTACCAGCTGGCCCAGCCTGCACCGCACAGTGCACTCCTTGTACGTCCTTGTACGTGTTCGCTGAGGCAACAGGATTAACGGATGCTTTCCCCACACTAAAAGTGATTTCCAAGCACAAGGCACATGTTTAGCAAGCCTATTCATCATCAGCAGTATCAGTGCAGAGACAAGTATCCCTCTTCAAACACACTCGCTGAAACCATGCCGACATCAGCAAGACCGTGTGGTTTTGTCCATAACCATTTMCTGAGTTCCTAATTTCATTTACATAAAGTTCAAACATTTCAGCACATTTTAATATAACAGGATTTATTGTAGCATAAATTTGCTGCTATAAAAACAATGTAGTAAAAGTTGGAACTAATGGTTGCCTCTGAGATAACAGTACGAACTAGTAAGTTAGCCTGTGTACAGATAACTAGCAGTGAAGGTGGGTCTGTRACATGAGACACCAAATCACTTGCTGGCACAAATCACAGCAGCTCTATCAAAGAAGCTCTAATGCAGCTGATTAAAGTCACTTGAGCATTTGAACAAAATTTGTGTCTAGGGGCAGCTTTCAAAAAGGTGGAGAAAGACTCCTGGAAGTAAGAGCTTACGCTATTTTAGAATGACAGAAGAAAAATTATTTTAGAGCAGTGGCCCACATAAAAAGTTGTACTGTGTCGTTATGCATCTATTAGTTCTGAGGTGATGTTAATATAKTTATTTAGACAAATAAGGACTAATTCAAGTCCCTGAAAACAGAAGGGAATAAGGCTGAACCCTTAGATAACAGGCATGAAACTAGTACAAGGTACCTGAAATKAAGACCCTGCCCTGGAGAAGGTGCAGTGCACCCGAGACATAATTTAGTACCTCTCAGGCAGTGTCACTAGCCATCTCCTGAGCGCTCAGCAGAGCCAGCGAGCTGCCTCCTGAGCTGAGCCCTTCCAGCCTCTCCCCTGTCCTGGGAGAGGACTCCTCTGCCAGGACAGTGCGAGGAAACATAAAAAARGACATCTCCTCTAACGTGCACCACTGTTCCCTAGCGTAGCCTGGGGTCACGTCCACCCTCCCTCAGCCACTCCATGCTCTCCCAGAGGTGCGCCCAGCCAGGCACGTGCTGCCCCGGGGCTCCTCCGACAGCGGGAACCACACTGGGACACGCCGAGGGTTTACAGCACTCGCCCCGTTCCCTCTCAGAACTAACATGGAAAGGAGACAGGGAGCCAGACAGCCTGGSTGCCTGAGGGAAGGCAGGAAGCCAGTGCCCAAATCGAGACTCCTGAACCAGAGTCAGAGCTCTGCCTTCAACCCACCCCATATCAAGGGGGGAAG
Organism: Oceanodroma leucorhoa; assembly: GCA_030449065.1. NCBI lineage: Eukaryota > Metazoa > Chordata > Aves > Procellariiformes > Oceanodroma > Oceanodroma leucorhoa. Next base: position 9,627,345 of record JASVER010000008.1, on the reverse strand, counting down.
AGGGATGCAGGGACAAACTTGCAAGTTTACTGCATCATCTTTGGTAATGCGGATTTAATTTAAAACAAAAACTTCCCATGCAGCTCAAACCCCTCCTCCTCAAATACTGAACCTGAAAGCCCTCAATCCCCCTCTCTCTCCCTCAGGGCTCCTTCCTCACCCTGCAGATCCACACCCCATCTTGAGAGCCTCTCGGCCAGCACAATCTGCAGCACATATTTTACCATGACATGCTCCTGCTCTAATCCTGACTTACGCTAATATTGTTCTGGGATTGATTATTAGGACAAACTGCTTATCGGTCTCTCTCCAAATCAATATTTCACTGCCTTCAAACCACTCASTTGTCCTTCCCCAGAGCAAAAGCCCATGTGAAGTGCCCAGTAACTTTAGCAGGATTTCGGTAAAGGCCAGCAGTGCAGGTCCTCTGACACGGTCAGTCAATCAATCTTTATGGATTTCAGACCAGCATCTTTCCCCAGTAGCAGTCTAAAGAAGCTTTTATATTATTTTCACGCCATCTATAAAGTGAGATCTGGTGACATCTGCAGCGGTTCATTTTGAGTAGTTAACAGCCCACATAGCAGCAAATCACCACTAATGTCTGGTTCTCACACTATACAGGGCTGTAAACCGAAACTGCCTCTTGATTAAGAGAGTTGCGTTCAGAAATGCTGCAGCTGGCACTTCAGCCAYGTCCACAGAGGTCAGCTCGATATTGACTCCAAATCCTTCCTCACCTCCCCTTCAAGGTTCTCCTTTGGAGCAGAAGTAGATGCCCCTTCTTAGCACGGGGGCTGCGGTGGTGGTGGTAGTCACACAGGCAGGACAGGAGAGTATTTCCCACCTCCATGTGYGGGGTAGAAAGCCAGTGGCTTTATAGGTATTTCCACTCATGCCTGTGCCTGGGACAGGCAGGAGGTACTGAGCAGTTCTGGGTCTCCTGCATCCCTGTGCCATCACATGGAGCAGGAAAAATTAAAACGTGTAGAAGAGAATCTCTTGTCTGCTCAAAACAGACATTTGTGATGTTGAATAAAAAGGTTAAACAATGACCTGAAAGCAATTTTGGTAGAACAACAGAAAAGGCAGGACAGTCTTTGTTTTGCTCTGGCAAGTCTTGTCTTCCAGTGGTTACCCTGGCAGACAGCACATAAGACCTCTGTCATGGCCAGATGATTTCCAGCAAATTGGACCTCAGAACTTTGAGCTTTAAGCTGGGAATACATATATAATTTCTCCACTGCAGTTCTCCATGGATTTTATAGTTCTGTGGAGACTGTTTGAGAAAGCCTAAGGATTTGTGAGCTTCTGCTAGCAGCTTTAATGCATTTAATTTCTTTTTTCAGGCTGTCAGACTGACTTGAGTGAGCATTTTGGGAAATGGGCACAGTTATCRCTTCCTATCCAAAAGGAAACAGCTATGGGAAAGCCAAGCACCCCTGCCAGAGCTAGCAACGGGTGGCCAAGAGAGCCAGCCTGCGCAAGTCCTGGGCTGCTGTCACTGGTGTCATCCCCTCCATGCACCACCCACTTCCACCTGTGACTGCACCATGCGGYCAGACCATGGGACACCTTCCCTGCACATCGTGTCACCTTGCTACTGATCTCCAGCAGCTCTGCCAGGTCTATCATCGAAGGAGACCATCCATCCCATCGCCCACACAGAGGTTTAAAGGCAGCCTAAGGCACCCCACAGAAAAGGAAAACTATCAAAGTCAGAGAGACCTTCCACCATTAAACAGTCATTACAYCCTTCTGCATCACCTCAAGCTTTTTGCAGCCACTCCAACCCTCCGCAAAAGGGCTCTCTTGCCCCGAGGTACAAACATTTCGGAGGCTTTTTCAGAGACAAAGCAATAGCATATCTACAGGCAGTCCCTCCTGGCCACTCCTCCAAAGGAGTGGAGACAGCCAGCCCTGCTAGGCCAGTTTAATGTATAGAAGTAATATTCTGTCGCTGTAAGTCAAAACTTCCATAGTCCATCACCCCCCTGTCTGGCTGAAGCATTATTTTACAGTCTGAGCATTTGTCATGGCAAAACACAAACCTCTCCCCAACAGAAGTGCAGAAGGAGCTGTATTCTCCAGTGGAGGTTTGCARCCAGGCAGATTTTTAATTAAATGGAAAGGGCAGAATCCACAAAATGATTAAACATCTGCCAGGTGCTCACCCACTTGCCTGCAATTCCCCGCAGATGGCCAGCTTTTAACCATGACTCGCTCTGGAGGCAGGGGACCAGCTTTGTCTCTTCAGCTGACACTTAAAAGACATTACTGAAACACACCCAAGCTTGTCTTCTCTCCTACTRTGCATCATTAGATATCCTTATGAGCATTCATACTTTTTAAAAAGTTAATTGCAGAACAGACAAATACACTGGCAGACAACTGCAGTGCCCCGCTGCAGCACCAGCCCTGCCTGGCTTTGCTGGGGGTGCCCATGGATGCAGGTCCCAGCTCACACCCTCAGATCTGTAGTGTCAATCTGGCTGTGCCCAAATACCACAGTTGTCCCTAGCCTCGTTAAAAAACCAGCTCATTTTAGGCCAAAACTGTGCATGTGCTGAACACCGGCGTATTACAGGTCAGAGCCAGGGCCCYACCTTAGCTGGCTCACAGCCACGGAGGAAGCAGGAGGAGGTCCCCCGAAAGGCAGGTCTGGCCGTGGTGCAGCCAGAAACACAACACATTGGTGCACCCAGGACAAGCCTTTCACCCCAACAAGGGCATCCGCAGAGCAAACCAAGGCTTCAGGCTGCATCCCCCTTCATACTTACCCAGTGCCCCAGCCAAATCCACACAGCACTGGGCAGCAGAGCTGGATTCAAGTTAGGGACCTCTGTGGACTACACTGTGCTTTTGAACGTAATAAATACTCAGAACGCACCCACCTCAGGGCAGTAAACCAACAGGTTTGTTCTCCTCTCTTTGTCCACATCAGTTGTCTGCCCTGTCTCCAAAAGAGCAGGGGGCATCGCAGACCCCTCTGCAGGTCTTTGTTTGCTCCTAAGCACGAACTGTACCGGAGCACTCCCTGTGCTGCTCATCACAATATTTGCCTTTAGCACCCTAGCCTGTCTTAAACCACACTGGCTGTACCTCCGTCCGTCTAGCTGTCTCATTATACATTATTCTGTTTACACACAGGCTGTTAGTTCTTCGTGCTGCTCAGTGCTGTCTTTGCAGAGCCTCTTCCCCGGGGATTGAGGCGTACCRTACGAACTGCTTTCGGTTTATATCACCTCTCCCTTTTGCATCCACTATCATGCACTGCCCTATCATCTGCCAAGAAAGGACTTATTCAGGCCAAGATGCTCTTATCGCAACGACTGTACACCAACACAGCAGCGTTTACCACTCTTGGTTTGCACCAGACCCAACTTCAGGCAAAGCCACGACAGCAGGACCTCAGAACCGGGGTCCAGAAGGATGATCCTGGAATGACCCTACTGCATCGACAGGTGAGGGCTAACCACTGGGGTTAGGGGGACAGCCTGGCTTTCCCGTCTTTGTGACACAAGCTTCACAGCTAGATAAGTTTGCCGTTTAGATGACTGCCACACCTCCCGTACAGAAATAGGCAGCACCAGTGGAGACCTGGCTCTACACCAAAACSCTGTCTCCTCCCAATATTCCTCATATTGGAGCTTTTCAAGGAGTKGAGAATTTAGCACCAAATACTCATTTAAACATAAAGCCTTTTGAACATTCAGGGGCTCCTCTGTACTTCAATTTTTCATCCTAATTTCCCCCATTCTGCAGTTGACAAAAGAAATGTGATTTGCTGCCCAAGCACACTGGCACATCACCACTTACCCAAAGGGTCTGGATGAAGAGTTGTCAGGGAGGAAAGCAGCATTTCTGGGTGTAGCTGTGGTTCGTATTTTCCCCTCCTCCCAAGACACAAGAGCCCTGACCTCTGTCCCCCTCCCGGGGTGGCCAGCCTGGACAAAGGACAGTAACTTCTCCTAGTTTTTGTGCTCTGAGCCTGAACATTTACCATCCACAAATGGGATTGATTCATTTGTTCTTCCCCTTCACCACGCAATGAGATAAGAGCACTGGTCAGTGTCAAGTGTTCCTGAACAACAAATGCAGTCGGCACTGGGATTGCTAAGGCTGGTAAAGAAGAATTTGTTCACTCRGCAAACGTATTATCAATCAGCACAGGTCAAGCACTGGAAAACACATTTCCAAAGGGGAATGCTTTTACTGTTCAAGCCTTATTATTTCTCCAGAAAGAAGAGATAGCCAGAGGATCCCATCAAGAGTCTTCAAAAGCATAGAAGAGGCTCTTAAGCAGTGTTCTCTGCTATTTGCTTTAGAAGGGAAAGCAATAATTAAAGCTTCTCCCAGAGATGCTCTGAGCCTCAGAAGGTGAGCTGTAATAAATACCCTGTCAGAGCCGGTGGATCTGCRGGGCACCCCATTCCCCTCCCTGGCAGCCCTGAGCGGGGCCTCCCCACGCACCGCTCGGCTCACACCGGGGACAGAGAACCAGCACAGGGTCACCCACCCAACACTTGTGTCCCAGCAAAGACCTGGATGCTCTCATCTGTGTCAGCCTGTCCCCAAGGTTTGGAAGAGATGGGAAGCAAGAAAGCATTAAGTGAGAAAGAACCAAGTGCTGAGCAGTGCCAGGGATCCCTTTGCCGGGCTATGCTAGCTCAAGCCCATACACACAGCTAAAGCCTTTGAAGGAAGTCTGTTGGGCAACCAAACAGCTCTGGAAACAATCACCACATTTCAMACATCCCTCTCAGCCAGGAAAATATTCCAGTGAAAACAAATATTGTTGTGAGCCCCATGTAACATCCACAGTGACCATGGGTTTTCAAGGGATATGTGTATTTCCCCAGTCAGCACAAGACATCGGCCTCTCCTTTGTGAGGGACTTTGGTTGCAAGCTGCACCCTAAAACTTTTGCTGAAGAGAAGGTAGAGCCTTTGTATTGCAGAGAGGGACTTCTGCTTCTTTTTTGGCTTTAATTCAGGAAAGTACTGCCCTGATTTAGGTCACTATGAAGAATGTAATTCACAGGCCTAAATGTGAGTGAATTGTGTTCAAGGATCTGTCCTAACCAACATATGTAGAAGGTGCCGAGGTGCGGGTCCTACAGCAAGCTCGTTTCTCCCCCACACAATGTGTCTGGTCCTGAAGCCAACTACTTCAATGTGTATATCATGCTAATATTTAGGTCAGAAGCAATCAAATTAAACAAATCCAAAGTCCATTTGAATTTTTAGTCTTTATTGTGGTTGTATATTTGCCTTAAAAGAAGTCTGGTTCTCAGAAATTCCCAGGCACCTACTCAAGCTCAAGTCTCAAGCTGGGCACCCAAAAAAAGTGAGAAGGAAGCCATGAGCACTGCTGCTGAGCAGACATCTGGTAAAAGAACAAGTGCTTCCCAGCTCCCAAACTGTAGAGAATTTGGGTAGAGTTCCTTATTTTGTAAAAGTGAATTTATTTTAATTAAAATCATTTGGTATTATTTCAGCTATACACAGCATTCATGTTTTATGCCCTGCTTAAATTATTTTGGCCAGACTAGTAAATCTGATAATTCAGGACTGGATATAACCAATTAGATTTACTGTATGATACACCATAATCTGATCAAGCAGTCTCAAAGGATTTGCCTTGTTAGCATTTCAAAAGCATAGGAGGTTTTTGAATAATTTATTACATTTCTTTCAATCCCATCTTTGTTAATTCATGATGTAAAGATAAGGCAGATGTTTTACAGAGACTTGTGCCATATATATTTTAACTTGTATTAATCTGTTTCCAAAGACCCACCCTTGACAGACAGCTCAGCTGAAAGTAACAGGTACTGAAAAAGCTTTAGGAGGAGCTGAGGGTTGTGGCTTTCAAAATTCAGGTCCAGAGATGTAGGGATTTCCCCCACCCTCCACTTTCTGAGAAAGACGTCATTTGCTTCTCCCTGGTTTCCTGTCTCTAGCCTCTCTATCTCACCTAAGTCTAGTTTTAATACATCCACTCATGCTTCTCCTAGAAGCTACAACATTTCTTGCATCAAAATCTCCAGAAATAGAAACATTAGCTGGATTAAACAAATCCACACAACCACAGTTCAATCTGATAGAGGCATGTTTCACCCTGCCCACTAACRTGATTTGTGAGCTGGCATTTGCTCGCCTGTTCAGTACCAGGCAGTACAACCTCCTTTGCTCCACAGCAGTTGTTTCCAGGGAGGTGGCTTGCTCCCCGCCTGCRTCCCAGGAGGACACCTTCCACAGGTTATTTTTGCTTTGTTCTTGTTCTGCCCAGGAACAAGTTATTCACCAGAGGKTTGAATTCCTGTGAACAAACTTTCCTGAGTTCATATGGAAAAGGGCACACATTCATCACTTGATCTTTCTGGGAGCTGGAGGCAGAAGGATAACCCCCRAGAGTTGCAAACCCACAACTTTCAGCACAGGTCCCTCTTCTCCCACTCCGAACTCAGTGATGGCACCACAGTGGCCCTGTGCCCAAAGGTACCATCTTACAGGGATGCAAAATTGAAGCGTAATCTTCTCTTCCTTCGCTGAGTAAGGATGCTAACTTTCACAACCCAGAGAAATCTGACTGCTCACTGTAAAACATTTTTACCTRGATTCCTTTTGCAGCTTAAGCCAGATACAAAGGGTATTTTTGTCTCACTAAACTGTTTTTAAGCACTCTTATCCCAAATGTAACTGCATTTTTGGTAATAGGTTATTTCTTTTTGTAATGACCCTTCTCCAGGAGAATGTGCCTATGGTATGAACCTCCACATACATCTGCATTATAACTCCCTATATWTTATTTTTTATATATGCTGCTATTCTGATTTTACGCCAAAGAACCAGCTGCCTTGGGTAGTACAGCTGGGTGCTGCACACACTGAGACTGACCATAAAATAGGTCTCAGCACAGAAAAGGAGGTCAGCACCAGGAACCAACCCAATGCAACTCACAGCACACTCCTCAGCGAGAGGCACTGTGCCCCACATGGCCAGTTAAAATTACTTGGTGCATGAAAGGAGGATTAAGAATCAAATATATTTACATCAGGAATAGATATGAGCATCCTTCCGAAATACCTGTTCTACCTGAAGAAAAGCTTCCAATAGCAAATTCAGAAATATTTCTCATGCTAGGATCCCACTTCAGTCTTAGTGATTTCCTGACAAGCTAAGCTGACAATCACYGAAATAAGCGTGCGGAGTCACTCTGAAAATACAGAGCTCCAATTATCAAGACAGACTCTAACAAGCAGTCTGTTTTCAAGGCCAACGTCTGAAGAGTCCTGTCTATCCAGAGTGCTTCTCAGTGTTTCCTTACTGCCAGTGTTAGAATGATACTCCTCAGCTGCACCAAGGGAGGATTAGTCTCCCAGTAACAAGCACTTCATGACAAACACCCRAATCTTCTAACAGCAGGTTTCCTCACCCTTGTTGGCTGGCACGGAGTAACAGAGAACACAGGATKTCTGTTCTCATCCCTTTACCCCCCCAAAGAGAAGCACCATCAGGTTCTGATATAAACTCAAAGTTCACCACTGTAGTATATTAACCAAAACAGACCCAGGTTATTTAATATGTATGTTTAGAAACCAGCTAGTCACCAGCTGTGGTCACCTGGAAATCTAGGGTGAAATTCATCTCACCTAAGTGGCAAATAGTTATCACAGTCTAAGCAAGCAGCTGCAATTCAGACACTTCTCTTGGGATATGATGGATCTGGAGCCATTTCTCTCTACTGGCTATAGGTGGAGTGTAGACAGCTACCTTAAACCGAGCAGATGTCTAAACTTAGGGTGGTATGAAACCCAYTGTTCTTCAGGTAGAACAGTGACTAAATTCTGCAAATTCTGCACATGCACACTGCAGTTGCCCACAAATAGCACTACTGATGTATGCGAGCAAGATTATGGTCTCGCCCATGGGGTTGAAAAGCGAAAGAAGAAATTACTTGGAGATTTCCTAGAGCACTTCCACTGCAAAAGAYGTCCAAGTGTGCCAGGTCAAGACATTTAGACAACTTGAAGAGATGTTTGCTGGAACTGAAGGCTACTTCAAAGCAAAATTGTATTAGCAAAAGCTACAGACATGTAAATGAGAACACTGTAACCCAGAAAGCATACTTCATGAATAAGCATTACTTCTTTAAGTGAGGGTTCAGCCCRTCTGAGGAAGTTCCTGCTGTTTCCAGTCCAATACTGTGCTACCCAACAATCCTTCATGGGAAAACAGCTATTTAAGCATCCTTTGAACCAAGGCTGGTAGCGCTTCCTGTCACAGGTCATGCCAAGTGTCTTCTCCATTATAAGCCATTGGTAGCTTTTGAGGGTCAGTTAAAGTTTGGCAAGGCTACATGGTGAGCATATGCACCAAGCAGAAAAATTTCTGTATGCAAGCACATAGTAAGGTGGCATTATAACATATACCTGTGGCAGTGCTCATGTGCAATATTGATCTGAAAAAGAAATCCAATGATAAAACTGGAATGATCCCAACATTTAATACTATTCCTTAGTAATCTAGAATAATTTTTTGAAACAATAATGAGCTTTGAATTAATTAATTAACTAGAAAGCAGATTCTGATCCAGGAAGTTGTATTTTATCTGGATTCCATTTTCAAAACCATCTGGATGTAAATCACACAGATAAACTAGTATCAAAAATACATGGCTATTACTAATTATGGTATGCTGTGCAGTTTCTCCCACCACCTGCTAGTGATGACACATTACTCAAGAATAAAGCTTGATAAGCTCGATGAATAATTTTTAGACTATTTTCTTGCAAATGATCTCTGAGCAGATTTTTCTCCCCCCCATATCTAACTTATTTAAAATTAGTCACAATGGTTTTGGTGACTAATTCCTGATCCGTAACTGTTTATGAGCACTGCGTTGCAAATGTTTGAGATTTGAAATTCAAATCTTCGGTGCACAGTTTAGACTTGACATGTAACTCAATAGTGCTTTACTCCCTGACTAGAGAACAACACCATCACCATCCCAGGATGAATATTTGCATCTGTAGACTCAAAGCTCACTTTCTACCAACTTGTAATGGTTCCTTACAGTTTGCTGCACCTTCATAGACCATTCAAAGAATGCAGAAACACTGCATTAAGGAAGCTTGCGGGTTGGAGGAAAAGGTGGGAGAGGTAAGGAATTGCCCGAGATTACTGCTATTTTTGAAGATACTCCTGTAAAGCCAGAAACAGTCAGCTATTCCTAGCAATGCTTCCAAACAGTATGTTCACCACGGGATCAACGTAATATGGGACTTCACAAGCACCTGCAGACAAAGGCAGACACCTTCTGAAAACAACTGTTCTCAGCACTGTTCATCTCTCAGCCATCTTCCTGCAGAGGTAAGAATGGCCTCGTTAAGAAAGCACACTAATCCCATAAKAAGTCACACATGCACTGTTCCCTGGATGAGGGCTTCAGCTTCCTCACATCTCCCATCTTTTAACCTCCCTGACATGCACCACTTCCATTTTGAAGGTGGACATATTTGAAAGCACAACATRTATAAGCAGAGCACGTTCCACATGGGAGACAGCCCACTGAAGTGAAGCAGGAGTATTTCTACAGTCCCCCCAGCTGTTTAGACCCAAGCCTACATTTTGGGAGCGGAGTTATCACATTGTGGGTCAAAGGAGACAACCCTTCCAGTGCAGCACAGGAAGTCTCCCCATTCCCATCCCCCTCAGTTCCATCCAGCCCTGTGCAACCAGAACTACAGCCCTCACCTCCTGAGTTTCTAGACATCCTAAGATTGATCTTTTTCCTCTTGGTTTATCTTTTTTTTAAGATGACCTTTGCTTCCTCTCAGTCAGGCTCCCATGGAAGAGTTTCAAGTCAGCATGGCCAGGAGAGCAAAGACCATTACAGCYTCTGCAATTTCAGAATCATCCCTTGCTAGCTGGCCAACTCCCTAACCCATGTTTTTGAGATAGCACGCTCCATGCCGAGGAGCAGTCAGCACAGGGCTGCTCCCTAAGGGAAGGATGAGCCAGGAGCCAAGGGTGACCTCAGGGCAGCAGTGTCCTCACCCACCATCACRCAGTCCCACAGGCTCCAAACAGTGAGGAGAACCAGGTGCTGGTATCAGCATCCATCAACAGTCCCAGACAGAGAGCAGTTGTCAAATATACTTCACTGTCACTAATATCAGTCAGCCCAACTATGCATCATCAGAGCTTTGGAGTAGAGGCCTTAGAAATAAAAGTTGCCATCTTCTAAGGCTTTTCCCTGCCAGGCCATCAGCTTTGCCTATGGGCTTCCCAACCATCCTCAGACTGTATTGTAGAACTTGGTCATTACAACACCCAGTGCTACAGACCTGTTTGTAACTTCTGGGCACCCATCAACTTTAGGTACATCTTCGCATACTCCTCTGTTTCCAAGGTACATTCTGAAGAAAGCTTAAACACAAGACAGGCACCCTCGGGAGAAGTACTCTCAACCTATCCACATGGAGCAGAAAGCTGGGAGAAGTGCTCTGCCTGGGATCAGGGAGCTGAGCACTGAGAAAAAGCACAGCCGCTGCAAACCATGGGGGTCAGACCTGCTGCCACCCAGCCTCCGCAGGCAGTGACACTATCTTGCAGTCAAATATTTCTGGAAAGTAGCCTGTAGCTTAAGGTGGATAAAAAAAATCACCAGGCAGCAGGAGGTCTGCAGTACTCTAAAGGGATGATAAATGAAACTTATGAGAAAGAGCTTGCACTTTCACAATACAAAGCAGATTGGCCAAACAGTAAAAGAAATATCTTGTGAAGCAGCTGTAGCATCCGCCCCATCAGACTTAACTACAGCTTGTGTAATAACACACTGCACCTGACTGCTCTGTGCCACGTTACATCTCAGTCCACTGATCTTATAGGACTGGTTATTTATACAGGATGGCACAATCAGATCTTAAAGGTCCCTCCAGCCTAAAGTTTATGAATGTATCATCGTAGAAGTTTCTAGAACTGCTATGTTCTCCTGACTGCCCTGCCACAGGTACTTTGGAGCATGCAAAGATGTGCCATAACCAATATCAAACTTTATTAATTAAAACAACAGAGAAGAGTTAAAATTCAGTTTTAATTTTGTCCTATTAATTATGATTAAAGTACTTTTCATAACTKGCTAGTAGCATTTTCTTCATTAATGCAGTAATTTCTCTCATTAGTTTTTGTCTGCAAGTCAGCCTCACTTACACCAGYGCTTGGGCTTGCCTTGTAAAAATAAATGAATAAAAAAGAGCAGCCAAAGCCATCCTTTCCAATGAAAAGTTATCCTGCGATTCTACTCAGGAGGTTAATTCAGCCATATGCTCCCCATTCGCAGTTCTGCCCTAGGGAGATGAAATGCATGGTCAAATTTCTTACAAGTTTAATTGAATAAGACAGGACCACTTTGATGGAAGATTTKACTGATAAAGAGGGGGAAAAACCCTAAAAGATAGCTTAAAACTCCAGTGGTTGCTTCAGATTTACTCACATTCTGCCTGTTTCTCAACTATGTAAAATTGTTGTGTGCTTGCTTGGAAAAAAAAAAATCCAGAAAGTTTTTTGTCCTGGTGTTCCTGGGGTGAAGTGCTCAGGTTTCTACCTTCATGGTGATGTTTCCCAGCGGTGCACTAGATCTTTAGCTGTCTTTCAGGTGAGTCACACATTTAGATTTGTGGAGCCCATCTCACAGCCCGGGGAAGCTTTCAGGGTGGTAGGTCCAGGGCAACGTTGTTCATCCCATCTGTTAACTCACTCAGGATCTGGCAGAGACGGGTGAGCGCAGCAGGGGAATGCAGCTCTCCTCCAAACAGTGCAGGCTAGGAGTCCTCCAGGCTCAACTCATTAAACAAAGTTTAGAGTTGGGGAAACACCCTAGATCAACAAAAACTAGCTCAAAAGACATGTTGATCTGATGTCTAGGCAAGAGAACAAGGTAACGTGGGACTTAACGGAGACTGATTGCTAGTCCTGTGATGGCACAGCAGGAATACAGAGAGCACTGGGCTGGCTCCTGTTTGATGTTACTCACCAGGAAACTCAAAGCTTCTGCCTTCCTTTGTACGACCTTTTTATCCCCAGATCCTAATTTATTGTGTCCTCCTTACCAAGGAGAATTTTCTTTAATGGAGAATAAAACAAACTAGGTTTTAAAATCATTTTGGAAATAAAATGCTACATCTGGCAGTTAGGCACTGACAGCACACATTTTACTGGGAGCAGCAAGTGGCTGAAGCAAGGGTAACAAATGGGAAAGGATAAAACCCAAAAGGTGGAGGAAGGACCTTGGCACTAGGACCATGGGCTGTAAATTTGTTTCCTGTTGCTGTGGTTAACCCCAAGAGAAAGGCGAAAGTGAAGTACTGGGGCTTGGGTGACTCTGTGGGACTGGGAATAGGACAAACTGCTGTCTCTGGATAAAGGCTTGCCCTGCAACACCAGGGCAGTGGTCACAGGTTTTACTCCGTGCAGTGCTGGGGGAACAGGAGTCGGGGCATTTCTGGTGCCAGCTCAGTTTCTTGTTAGTGACACCTGTCACTAACACTACTGCTGTTGGAGGATATGGGACCTGCTCTGAACCTTCCCAGGCCRCCCTCACCACCCACTGCCTGTCCGCAGGGGAATGAGGACCCAGACATCAGACCACTAACTGCTTTAAATAAACATTGCAATTTTAAATCATTAGGGAGGGGCTGGGTTTCAATTGCTTTTTGATTTCCTTTCCTCCTTGTCCCTGCCACCCCATTATTTTTTTTTTTGCACCATTTTGCTCTTTATGCTGATATGAAACATGTTTCATCATCTCATTTGCTAGTTTCCTTTTCTCTGGGAAAACTGAATGTTGTGCTGGAATATCTCCCCRTTCTCATGGCCTGTTTCATACAGTAAAAACAGCCAGACGACAAAGCGCACGGGGTACCATACATCTTGAGCAAAGACGTCCTCACGAAGCACAAGGTGAAAGGGTCTGGTCTTCATTATAAATTGCAAACTACTGTAAAAGGGCCTGAGGGGGGAGGAAAGAGGAGGAGCCAACTCATTCAGTGATGTTACTCCTACTTGCAGTGTTTCTCTCAGAGCTCAGGAAGAAAGTCTGCGCTCAGACCACCGAGCCACATACCTACCACCAGCATCTGGCCTGCAAGAAAGACTGGTTACTTCAGCAAGCTAAAGGCAGAGCAGAGTATCATTGACTATCAGCAAAGAAAAATTAACAAGTGATTGGCTTAAGAAGAAATCCWTCACCATCCAGAGCCAGCAGCTCAACAGTAACAATAGCCTAAAGGAGATGCTGCAGTTCCAGCACAGGCCAGGCAAGAGCAGCACAGGGCATGTTAGTGCAGGTCAGACTAGGTGCCCCTTCTGTTCTCAGCAGAACAACAATCCACCAAGAGACCCAACCTTTGTGTGACGCCATCTTCAACTCCATAARTTCCTCCTTTCCTGCTGGCCATGGGAAGCACACAAGTTCCCCACAGCTCATCCTCTGCCCACAGACCCTACCACCAGTTAGCCTTAACCTGCAGAGCCACTGAAATCAATGGGAAGACAGTCCCACACAAGAGCGATGGCAACCCTGGGACAAAAAAAAAWAAATTAAAATCAGTTCTTAAAGTACTTTGGCTCCAGTTGCCAGAGCAACAAAAGCCCACTCCTTCACAAAGTAGCTTAGGGAATTGAATTGAAAGCCAGGAGAGAAGGGAAAGTAAAAAGCTGCAGAGAACAGCAGTTGAGTTTGGAAAAGTCAGATGAGAAAGTGGGTCTTTGGCAAAGGAGGTCTCAGCTTATCTCTGCATGAGCCAGTTCCTGCTGATGGCCTAGAAAACGTATTATGTGTGTTCGAGAGAGGAGGCAATAGGAGGAGGAGGGCACAGATCATGCAACAGAAAGCCTTAGTGAGGCCAGAAGCCTTGTTGATGCCCCCAGCTTCAAGGACAACTAACCCACAGGACAGGAAACATYGCAAAGAGATACCTGCAGATCCACCCACCAACATCCACCCTCTGCTTCTCCCCTCCTGTTACCTGTCTCTCTCCAAGCTGAAAATGGCCACTTCTAATGAGCTGACACACACCAACACACTAGATCAAATATATACAATGTTTTCCATGTGATGGTGAACTAGTAATCACGTACAAGACGCATGCTCTTAGGTTGCGCACAGAGCACATACAATACACCACAAAAAGTTACACGTCTGTATTTTACCTGCACGTCACATATATTAAACTGTATGAAAATTGTCCTGTACCAGAGACACCAACTGTGATCACTTGCATATCAAGGCTATAGAAACAGGGTCTTTCCCTCAAAAGCACATGTTCAGAAACCAGCTAATTAAAGTGTCTCATTTTCAAAGTAGTTGGATGCTCACACACACCTTTAAATATGAACCTGGACTTCTCCAGGACTTTAAACGTAGAGGGCTTCTGAAGAGCCAGAAAGTCACCGGGATGATTTGTTCTTGGGAAGAACAGCCCTGATGCTATAGAAGCATCCAGGTTTCGTTAGCACAACTCCCATTCAGTTAAGAGCACCACTGACCACCAATCTATAAACCACACATCAATGCTCTAAAGACAGTAACAAAGCTTGTAGTGCTTACAAGCCACAAACATTAAAYTGTATGTATTGTGTATTTAAAAGCATCACAAGGTTCTCATTTGTGTGATTAACAACCAACTCAGTGCTATAATCAAACGAAAAGCCCAGACCTCTGCTGACCCCAAAACACTTAAAACAATCAGTAATAGCTAAATAAAAACTGTCTTACATTTTACTTTCCCGTTTTACCTTTCCATATAGCTTTCTCCCCTACACAGCCCCCAGTGCCCCAGAAAGATGACATAAGTCTTTCCAGGTCCTTAAAAGCATTTTTGCAGACCTATTTTTAAGTCTACTAAAGTCACCTTGTTAATTGTGTCTTCTCTGCTTCCTCAGATGACCACTGCCRAGGATGACTTCACTTCAGGGAGGGATTTGACTGTTTATGTGGATATTCACACAGCTCAAAAAGATTAGCAGAACAAACATCTCCAAACTGAGTCCTGACACTTTATTACACATGGTATTAACATCAGCAAGGATATATTTTGGGGTTCAGGACTCAGCGAGCACCTGTGTTGATAAGGAAGGCTAAATAAACAGCACATGCTCAAGGTGATAGTGCAAACATAGCATCTTAACCTCCTTCCCATCCTCCCTAACAGCCAGGCAAATGCTATGCATGACTCRGGTGTAAGAGTCAAGCATTGAGCTAATTTTAAAACTACCTTGAGCTGGAATTAATACAAACCAGCCAGAGCAGGAGGGATCCTGGCTGGCAAAGCCCACCCGAGGAGGAGGGCCTGTACCTGACAAGTTACCTTATGCTGGTCTCTGCTGCTGCAGCCAYGCTGCTGGCAATAAATTAGCTGGCCCTGCCAGAGCCCACTCGGGGAGGGCAGCACAAGCCCCTCTCGCTCCTCTGATGACAGCCTCAAGCAGGTCCGGGGATGGCCCCGTTTCTTATTTGCCCTCAGACCCACCACCCTGATTCATCATGTCAGCTCTCCATTCAAGACAGCAGGACAGGAGACTGTATGAGCTCTGTTTGCTTGCTCTCATCTTACCTACTCCTCTGGGAAAGTTTCGAGCCTCCTAACTCTTGCCATCAGCTTTCAAGATAATTAGTTATTGTTTATTGCAGCAAAGCACTTTGATTGATATCCTTGTAAGAGTGCAGAGCTACTGCCCTGTGGCAGAAGTGGAGAAAAGCGTATAGTGCCATTAGGTTCAAGGCAGGTAGAGAAGAGCAGAGATGTTATTCCTTCTTTGGCTTCCCCTCTGCAGTTCTCATCTGACAGATGACAGTGCATTTTCTTGAGTTTAGGTTTATCTTAAGTGGGTCAGCAGTCGCTGACCACTGTTTCTTGATAYGATGTTACATCCGGAGAGGGAAGAATAAAACCAAGCAAAGCTTGGTAGGAAGATGCATTTAGCACACCTTTATAAAGGGCCCTAGCACCAGTTTTGGGAAGTGTCACCAGAGCTTTTCTGACTCCAGCCTCAGGAGTTTTGCTAGGTCACTGCTTCTCAGTCATACATATTACAAAGCAAGAACAGATATAAATGACTTAAAAATACCTTTCCAGAGGTCAGCATTGCTCCTTCCCCTGGGTTACATCTGAACTTTTCTGTTCTTTATCTGTATGAATCTACTCCCCAACTAATGTTTTGCTATGGCACAAAATCCCCAAGAATAAAAAGAGCAAGTCCGCAGTAATGAGGACAGACCTGCTTACATAAGAAAATGCAAGAGAACAAAACTTGCCTTTTCAGCTAAGAAAATAACATTCTGAAAGACTACATTTGGAACCAAAGTTGTAGTGCCTGCTGTAGTTTAAAGAATGCTTGAGGTCATGTGAGATACCATCAGGTGGTTGTGTTCATCCAGGACAGGCAGGATTTTACTTTAATCTCAGTCCTTTCTCCTCCATGCAGAAAATTAATACCTTCCCCAAAATGCAAAGGTGACATGGAAAGTTTCACCTGAAATGGCTCATCTCTTACAAAATTACAATGAACCCAAACCCTACCCAGTAAAGCAGCAAGTGTTTGGTAACCCCGCAGAGTTCTGTTTTTCAACAGATGTCGTAGCACGCAACATCTGACCCCTGAGCCCAGGATCAGGCTCTGACAAAGACACCCATCCTGAAAAAGTCACAACCCTGCTCTGCTCTATATTTTCAACATGCATTAACAGGAAAACAATGCACAGCATCTGACCTCTCCAGATAAATTATTCTAATTTGAAAGCACTATAAATCTCCAGCTTGGATGCAATCAGCCTAAAGGCCTGTCAAACAACTGCTCTTCTATCACCTTTTCTCCCATTCACTTAGTACAAGGCTGACGGAAGTGCATTTCCTAAGTATTTTTCACCCTAGCAAGATATGGAGTAATAAAATGGATCTCATTTTAAGAGGCATCCTCATCAGCAACCAACAGATCTATGTTCAATGGATATTTACTGTTTATAAAGAAAAAATAATTGGCTGGTCTGCGCTGTGCAGATTAGAGATTTTTCAAAGGTTTAAAACTGACACTGGCACATTCCCAAAGACACTGTACTTAGCTAAAAGGCAAGAATTAGGAAGAATTTTAATAACAGACACACACTAGTCCATTCCTAATTGAAAACATGATGGGGTTCACACTACAGCAGGGTGACTTTGGGTAGGATAAGCATGGTATTAGTAGTAAATAAGCATTTAAATTTTATTTCTATTTACACTTGCGCTCAACATAGCAAAGCACACCCAGAAAATACAAAGGAAATACCAGAGTTCATTAATGCTCAAGCAGCTTTTGCGTTCCCCATTTTCTCCTATTCCTCTGCAAGGTAACCCAGACCTCTGATGTGGCACCATCAGCTGGAAGCTCTGCACCTCCCCAGGGTTTCAGAAGGACCATCAGGACATGGAGCTGAACTTCTGCTGGCAGCTCTGAGAGTGGGCTGCTTCCCAATCCCAGCACCAGAAGCATCCAAGCCCTCTCTACATTTGCACTGAACTCTTCTTATAACAAAAATAAAGCAAGCCACATTACAACTGGCAACAGCCAAAGCTCCTCCAGCACTTTTTGCTAAGCAAGGAGAATAGGGATGTGGAAACCTTCTGCTTAATTGCATCTCCAGGCTGTAGTGACCTGCCATGTCCTGCCTGCGTTGAAGGCAGTGGGGTGGCTTGATCCCTTAAAAGATGTTGGCTCTCAGTGCAAGATGAGCATCTGCAATTAGCAGCACACATCGGTTTCATCCGTCTCCAGTGCCCAGGGGAGCCGACTGTGAGAATAGCTCCAGCTGTTTTAATAAAGCTCAAACCCACTATCTAAAGGTTAGTCCCCTTCTAAGCCACACAAACACTTCAGGTGGCCTGGCTTTGTGGGCCACTTACACAAAGGACTCAGCTTCCCTCATCCCTTTGTGATTTGATGGCACAAAGTGAATAGAGAAAGAAGCAGAGCTGGTGGGGACAGTCCCGCAGCCCTTGGAGGGGAGGGCAAGGAGCACCACTGCCAAAAGCCCTCCAGCAGCCTGGGAACACGTGGTAAGCGCTCTGATCCAGGATACAGAGAGCAGGATTGATAACACACTAAAGGGCAGCTTACAGGCTGCAGAGGGAGGTGGAGACATGAAGGAGGTGACCTGCACATGATAGCAAGAGCTGGGGAACACCTCCACGCACCTCCAGCAGAGTGGAGATCAGCTCTACAGGCCACCTTCCCTCTGCCTTCCTCCTGGGCAGGCCAACCCCAGCTCCCACATCCCACCCAGTCCTTCAGCTCCGTGGTGCAACGTCCTCAGACCTGGGGAAGAGTGATTTGCCTCAGAACCAGCAGTTGCATTGCCACAGGTCTGTCCACCCACTCAGCCAGCTCCCCATTTGGGTTTTCCATTTGTGACCGAGCAGAGAAGCAAACATGAGTAGGGTTACATGGCTGCATAGCTATGCTAGACCTGGCCTGAAGAGCTCAGAGCGAGGGACCTGGACTCTGTTCCTAGAGCTAATTCACCTACTGTCTCTGACATGTCTGTCTGCAGGACGTCAGTTCAGGGCAGTGCAGGCAGGAGTAGTGTCCCCCCCCTTTCCAGAAAGCAGCAGTTTCTTGTTCTATCAAGAAACTTCGTTAGCATAACACTGTGTCACTTCATTAATGTATGATTCAATGCCATCAAAATCATCCTTTAATGATTTCTGCCAGCAACTGCCCTCCAGCACACAATCTCTTCAACAGGATCCTTTGCCATCCTCCCTCTAAACATTTCCTCACCAGTCTTCTAGTCATTGCCATCTTCAGGTAAGTTTATAGTTTGTTACTAGCCCTGAATAAAATACCCACCTGAATGAAGGTTGAAGAAAACACCCTTGCTAGGTACTGTAAGGGAAGGCCCATCAGGCTGCAGCTGCCACCATTCATTCTCTGGAATCATTTCATGGCAGCGCAGGGTAACCCCTGAAGCACCACGCTTGGCCCCARATTTGTAGAAATGGGGCAGGTTGACACAGCTACAGGGAAGGCTGAGCTGGGAAGCCCRTTTGCACTTGCCAGTTACTGTCCCAGCATCACAACAGGAAGAGAGTACAGACACCTGAGGCTGGCACACTCTGTACTGGGACCAAACCCAGCAGTATCAAAAACTGCTCTCATTCAGAATATTTCTTGCACATATACATTGGCTTGGGGCAACAAAGCTTCCACTGACTTCTGAATAGAGGGTCAGGGATGAATTTTAAAAAGCACAATCAAATCACTTGCACCATAGCATCCTCTAAAGAATATCTCAGTGGAAAAAAAAAAAATCAGAAGACAATACTGCAGTTAATACTAATCTAATGATGGACTGTACAACACAAGAATACTTAGCAAATTGGTGTGCACTGTAACAATGGAAAGTCTAACCAAATTAGATTAGAAAAGAGAGGGTGCCAATCATAAGACAACAGAATTAGGTGTAGCCTCTCAATCAAGTACCATCCTCCCAAAAACGGGCAGCCCATCTCACATGTCAAGCACGGAGCATTCATCCTAGTTCAGATGAGACTGACAGGCCTGTAGTGCAGCATTTACACTTCTCAAGGTCTTTTCACCCATTTCCCATCTTTCTGATCTGAAAACATGCACTATTCAAAAGTAAAAGAGGTAAAAACGGGACAGCATCTTAATGCAGAGAATGGGGAACATTTGCATAAAATGAGATTGGAGAGGCTTTCAGCAGCACAGGCTGTTTCTGGGGAGATCAGGGTGGCTGCTGAACTATCAATTTCAGTGCATCAGAGCCTAAGTGGAGCAAGACTGGATGTTTTTGAGACAGTGGCCTTGACAAGATCATTATTTCTTTTTGCTATATCCTGAAACACCAGGACATACATGCTGTGCAACATCTGGCTGAGGCTAATGCAGCTGCCAGACACCAACACCAGCACTCCATGGGGAAGCTGAGCCATTTGTGCTCTCCTTGGAGCCCCCAATGCCACACCGGGACAAGCGCCTGGTCCTTCGCATGGTTTTGGTAAAGTACCACCTGCCACCCTCAAGTAAGTCCCCAGGGACCTCAGGATCAGCTCATTCAACTCAAACCTCTTTTGTACAGACTACTGCAGTGCACCTCTCCAGCAACACAAACCACAGCGTCCACAGCTGCATGCTGGCTTCTTAAGAGTGATGTTCAAGAACGGTATCTTTCATATGCTCCATGCCTCACCATGCTAAAAGATCACCTTCCACTCCTTGATGAAGGCTGAGATGGGGAGATACATTTCCTTGGTCTATAGAACTGGCAGAAAGCTTTTCATTCAAGGGGATCCAAGGAGTCAGGGCTTTCCTGGGCTTTAGCTCTGCTAATAAAGGATGATACATTAAGAACTAACCATTGCAAGACACTCACTGCCCATGCTTCTCCTACAGAGCAGATGAAGGGAAACTGGCCCATATTGATATTAGCCATGTTAATGCCTGGAAGGCTCAGAAACTAAAGATATGCGTGCACACAGCACAGACACCTGCCTGGAGGAGGACAGGTTACAGGACCATCCTCTGTTAAGCTCACCCTGCTTCTCAGAAAACACAGCAACAAGGAAGTATTCCCAAGTTTTTCCCCGGGGGCTCATTTGAACACTGGTTTCCCTAAAGCTAAGGTTCATACCCAGCGATGCATTTGTAAAGAGAGGAACTGCACAGCAGACAGGAGAGCTCAGGCGAGCTTGGACAAGGAGGCAACACCCAGCAGGCTGCAATTCCCTTGGAAAGTAGCAGCTACAGAAAGCAGCGTTATGATCACAGACTCACCAGCCAGCATCACCGACACCAGGCAGCACTAAATACTGCCACTGGCACGCACAAATGAACAGAGTTCTGATTTCAGTGTCTCTTCTGCACTTTTTAGATTAAATAACCTTTTGGTATAAGGATGGGTCAGTCTGTCTAATCAGTTAGGGGTTAGGCAAAGAGCAAAATGGGAAGAAAGGATGAACAAACAGTGCCAATTATTTTTTCAGCTCATTTCAGATTCTCTCCATCCCTGCCTGAGTCTCTAGCTCTATCCCTTGAAGYTTCTAGCATTTTTCCCCCACCATCATGCATCACTTTTTATCACTCCTGCCATTTGGTTTCTCAAGTCCTCCTCATCTAATCAGTGAAAACTTTATCTGTCCCCAAAACAAAGTCTCAGTGAACTATTTCAGAAGAGATGCCAAGAGCACATCTTTCTGCTGACGGGCAAAGTCTCAGAAACTGCCTAATCATGGTCCTGATGCCCTATATGACAGCCTATTCAATGCATTAACTGATACTTTATGGCATTAGAGAGATAACATAAGTTTTTTAAAAAAGGTCCTGATGCCAAATCTCAGGCGACATCTTTAACTCCAACTGCCAAAACTTGTGCTTACTCATCCATTGTTATTCCCTGTCACACATTTTCTGAATGGGAAGTCAAAAAGCTGAACACATTTTAACCTAAATAATCATGCACTGACATCAACAGCAGCAACTGCTCTAAGTCACTGACTTGTTTTATATTTTAGGGGGAAATGAGGKTTTTTGTACTGTATTTCAGCTGGTGCCCTTCCCAGGGAGAGGAACCAGGATGGGAGTCAGGCAAGGCTGGGGTCGGCGCTAGGCAGACAGCAGGCAGACCAGGAGGGAAGAGATCAAAGTGATTTTCCATAGAGGAACAAGCTTGAATCAGAGGTAGAAAAACTTACGTAAGCATATAATGACATATTATTAGTATATACTTACAGTATTATGATGGGTAATAGGATAATGTATTTAGATAATAAATATAATAACCACCTAAGCTTTGAGTAATACATTAGCAGTAACTATAGGGTTTTCACACTGCATTCTCTGAGTCAGCCCAAGGTCCTCTCTGGGCAGCGCTGGGGCTGGTCCAGCTCAGGCTGCAGCCAGCAGCCTAGAAGGAGAAGATATAGAGAGTCTCCATTCAGGTCACCTTGGGTTTCCCAGCTTGATGACCACTCAGCACTGATGCAGAGAGTATCTATGGGGGCAGCTAGGCACAAACACAGATTTCTAGATCCATCAGGGAAATACCTAATCCTGTCATCACCGCACTCCTGTCTGCCACATGGCCTCAGTGGATCCCCTTTGCCGGAGCCCCTCCTGTCACCAGGACACTGGGAGCAGCTGGCAGACTCCCCAGGGCTTAGAAACCCTGAATGTSCACCGTAAGGAAGCTATTCCCAGCTGAGACAGTCTAGCAGGTCCTGTGACACTGGACACTAGCACTTCATATCAGATACCACACTCTGCTAGGTGGAGCACACCATATGGATCAATAGCAATACTTGTTGAAGCACAGCCACATGCCTGAGGATTTGGTTCTCATCCAAACCAGAACATCAACTTGGACAAACCCAGACACTGGGAAGAGCTCAGCCCTGAACTTTGCAGTTCATTTCCACCTGGGTTGTCAATGTAGGTCTCCTCTGCACTCCAGGGGCACTCAGGTATTCACTAGCTTAGAGGCCACTGCTTACCTTTGAGTCAGCCCACGGGCACTCCCAAGCTTGAGTGCAAACAGCACAAGAGCAGGACAGACTCACTGGCTGTTGGCCCCCACACAAGCTGCCTGCTCTCCCACCCTTCTTAGGCTGGGATTATATCCAGGCCTAGAAAGTTGTTCTTAGTTTCCACCAGTACAAATCAGAGGACATTGAGCCCCACCACCTGACAGGACCCTCATCAGAACAATCTTTAATGAGCCAGCACTGAAGAGCAGCATTTAAGATATGTACAGCAACAAAAACTGCAGCTGACTCCCAAATAAGGATGCTCATCAACGTGCAGAGCTACAAGGCCACGCTGCCCCACATGCTGCTGCTGCCACCAGCCCCAGGACTCCCTGCAGGCTGTGTGCACTTCCCAAAGGAGCCGCAACTAATCCCACCCCCTGCACTAGCATCCTCCAGAAACACGAGCCCCATTCCCCTCCTGCAGCAGGCTGGCACAGCCCCGCTCCATGGGGTTTGCTCCTGACCATCACAGTGTTAGCGAGGGGGAACAAGCGGGCAAAAATCATTCTTCCTGCCACGAAAGAATGTTTTACGTATGTTTGTTCTCATAACATAATAGCAAATTTTAATCAATCACTATTCACTTATAGCAACTTCTTATTTTAATTAGTTTTGATAATTAGCCTCCAATTTTCTGTGCATAGTCTATTATCCTTTTCTATTCCCAGCACTATTTTTCCATTACTTTACACTTAGGTTCTACAGCAGAAGTGCGATGTTAAATATTTACAACCAAAATACCCCCAGAAAGTATTGGTTTCCAATTTCAAAAACTAGATGTTCCAGTGAATGCTTTGATTAAAATTATATTTTAATAAAAATCTTGTAGCAAAAAAATCTTTTTGGAGTAGCTCTTCCTGCAGTTATTGCTTCTATGACTGTCAGTATGCCCACAGCAAGTTCTCTCAGTACAGGTTGGCTTTAAGCAAAGCACTAGTTTATAGCAAAGCCCCTGTAATGCTGGATGACAACAAGACACAAAGGCCAGAAATGGAAAGATGATAAAGTAAAACAGGTAAAAGAAAAAACCTCTCCCTCCCACTGCCACAAGTTGCTGACATAAGAGTTAATTACCCTGCAAGACCATAGGGGCGCTGGCAGGGGATGAAGAGGCAGCAGCAATATTCAGCCGTCGTGTGTTACTCCTGCTCAGATGGACCCACAGCTCCTCCAGCAGTGCTGGTACCGGTCCCACATCGCTTGGCGGGGAAGAGGGGAGAAGCTCCAAGGGCCAACAGCACAGGGAGGCCAGGGTGAAAGGCAGCTCTGGTGTCCAATTATTCTGAGCATGATGGGTGCACATACCCTCAGTGCTAGGAAAAGACAGACTAAAGCTGTGGCAGAAGATACCCAGTAGAAGATATCCCTGAGCAGCTTTCCCTCTCCCTGGGTCCCTTGTGAGACAATTGGTGGCTCCCGAGTCCTGCATGTCCCATCTCCTCGCTCCTAATTCAATGGTGCCATCTAGTGCCACCAGCTCTGGCACGGGACAGCCCAGGTCCCACTGCAAAGTGATGCTTCACTTGCATCCTCTTGGGCAAACTGGCTTCTCCCCGGGATCCAGCCCAGGACACTTGTTAGCATGGTTCTTCTGCAGACAGCCCGTGGTGGGATGGGATTTATCACCCACTATCACACTGGTGAAGGTGGTGCTCAAGCAAGGGAGCCATCAGGAGCCAAACTCCTCCTGAGCTTTGGGGTCCGGGGTCTCAAGGACATGCTCTGGAGAGGGCAGCTGTGGAGATGCTCCTGCTCACTGCGAGGGCCAACTGTAACCTGACTTCCCATCACCTGCCTTCACCATGCTTTTCCCAGGGGAGGAGAAAGGGACCATGTCCCATCACTACAACTCAGCCAAGCTTCCTCCTCACAGACCCCCATGCTCCCAGGAGGGCCAACCACCGCTCACAGCCCTCCAAGAGGATCACAACTCAGGAGTAGCCAGAAATCAGATCAGACACAAGCAACAGGCTAAAATCCTACCTTACAGGCCTGAAAACCTGCAGAAWATAATTTAGCTGTCAGACCTCCCTGAATCACAGGTTTAACACCTTTAACAAGGGCTGCAGGGCTGGAATTTCAGGGCCAGTGCAGACATGCTGGGCCAAAAGGAGACGAGTTCATGGTGACACCAGCAGAGATGAGAATCTCCAAGGGGCCCATCTGTGGGAGGTTCACATGTGGCAAATAGAGTCATCTGCTCAGATGACTGCAGCAGCAGTCACATGAATTGCTCCAGGACTGCAAACATCATCAGTCCTGGATGCATTAGCCAAGTTCCCAACCACCGAAGTCTGCACAGAGCACCAGGTGTGCGAGCAAGCCCCAAAGCTTTGGTGCTTTGCGTGAGCAAGAGATCCTGTGCAGAGACCTGACAGATTTCAGTGTTTCCCTGTGCAGGCAGGGGCCAAATCCTGWAAACCAGGAGGCAGAGTGAAACCACAGCCCCACCAAGACCAGAGCCATGGCCCACTGATGCTGCTGTAAGGGCAGGAAGCAAGAAAAGTTAAGATGAGGCAGCCTGCTTCTCCTGAAAGCTGTGGTATGTGACAAAMGCTGGCTTAGGCATAAGTTACTGCTCTATACCCTGCTGAGCAGATATTTTCCTCTGGTCTCATTGTGCTACGAGCTGGAGCTCAAAGGCCAAAGGCAGAAGAACAGAAGAAAGGAGACTGGCTGCCTTGCTGAGCTTTTCGYCTGCCACACAATACAATAAAACCATCACCACTACCAGGGCTCTCCCTCCATGATGATACTTCAGACCAAGAAGTTAAACAAATGTCTGCTGAAATTATCCTTAAAGGGATACAGTATTCAAAAGTTTTTTTCTGAATGCAATGAGGCTGCATATCCACTGGGAAAACATTCATGCGAGAATACAGCCAAAATGTTCTTACTATTCCAAAGTGCGACCATGCATACAGCCAGGTAATTTCAGCTAAATTAGGGTGAATTGATCTCAGCAYCATTTCCTCTACATGGAGGTGGGGATCAAATTTTACTGTCAGCATTAATTAAACTGGTCACTTGATTGTGCATTTATTCAAGGGTTCCCCTGGGTTTCTGGAAAATCAACCCAGTCTCTGCTTTTCAGGGGTGCACATGACCTGAAAAAGAGTCATTTAATTTCATAGCCTTGAGATATAAAAGGGCAATTTCAGTTTTTGGCAAAAGAATGAAGCTGGATCTGAAAGATGGGGTGCTCATTCAGATCAAAGTCCTGGCCAGCCAGCACAGTGTTGTCAGCTCACAGATCAATGCCCAAGTTGCTTTTTGGATCTCTTAATAATTGGATTTGATCAATGCTTTGAGAGGCTGTTCACGGCTCCAGCACACCTCATCTCAGCAATGTTTCCTGGTGACGGGAGCCACGCAGGTTTTGCAAGGGGTTGGGTAGCAACATAATGAACTATTGTAAAGTGAATTTGAATGTTCAATTCTTTATTTGGATGCATTTTCATATTTTCCCTATTGTCTTCCTTACGCACTTACTATTCAGCAACAGCAAATTCATCCTGCAGTGCAGGCAGGCTGCAAGGACATAGCACCCAGAAGAACTGGCACGCAGGGAGCACGAGGAAGCCACGTGAGCAGGTTAGATGTGTTTGTGCAGKTCTGCACTCAGGCAAACAGCAACCTGAGCAAGGCAGAAAACATCCCTCTGCTGCTGCTCCCAGCACCACCCCCTTAACACTCCTGCCACATCTGCTGYCTCTGCGTTACCGCCTCTCCAGGATTAATGTCACCGTAACTCAGCATCACACCACAGCAGGACTAGACACCGGGATGCTCCCAAGATGTGTTGGGGCTAGACAGCGGGGAACAGACCTGTCAGTCCCACCCACAGAAGGACCAGGAGTACTTCTAGGGACAAGTGGATGTCACAGCACACCCCTGGCCAGCAGCTCCTGACCCTGCTAGATGTAGCCTTCACCCAAATCACACACAGCATGTCTACAGTGTGCTCCCTGGGCAGACACCTTCCTCTCCGCCTCCCTGAGGCACCGTCAGGCTGCCGCCACTCCTGAGCAAGGCTGTACCACGAGCAGGCATGACTTCAGCGGGCAGGGAGAAGGGTGTCCCCTTCTCCCCAAGCCAAGGCGAGGGAGCACCTCGCTGCCGGCCAGGCTGAAGGGAGCAAGGAGAGGAAGGTCCATGCACCCCTTCCTAGAGCAGAGCCAGCTTTACCTGGCCATGCTGCAGACTCGGTGCTTAGGTGTTAAACACAAGGTGACCGTATATTCCCCAGGATGTAGCAGTTTAACTGCGCGGGCCCGTTGTCCCCTCGTCCCCTCTGCCACCAGGTGGCACCGGCCGCCCTCCCGCAGCGCGGCAGCGGCTCCAGCCCGCAGTCCCTCGCCCCGCACCCGCGGACTTCACAGCAAAMCCGCACTTCTTGTTTAAAGTTTACCGACTTCTTTTGTTATTTAAATAGCCCTTCCTCTTTAAAGAGCAAGCCCTCGGAAGTGCAGGTCCCGAGCCCCTCTGCCTGCTGCCATGCAGCATCGCTTTCCCCAGCCCCTTCTCCAGCCAAGCCCCGAGGTCGGGGCTGCCGAGATACAGAGCATTTATAAACATTTCACACGACGGTGTGTCTCTGTGCTCAAGCATGAGAGCATAGGCTCTGTACAAGACTGTGGGGATTAACAGGTACCTACTTGCTTGCGCTAAAGCCAGCAGGAACTCTCAGTGCAGCCACAAAAAGCCTGCTAGCCAAAGCTGTAGGAACGTTACGCAGCAGCATTGAAGCACTGCTGGCTTTACCTGTGTGCTCACTGGGACTGAGGCAAGAAGCTGAGTCTCCAGCCCTTATCAAAAAAGCTCAGTTCCAGTTCAGTTTCCCAGGATCATTCTTTAGCAGCCCCTAAAGATTACTTGATCTGTTTGTGAAGTGCTTTGAAAGCACTTCAGAAATCTTTCAAGGAAGGGAACTAGAAGAAGGATATCAGTTTTAAATGAAGCAGATAAGAAGCAAACTTACACATGTTGATCCCAACAGTCTTTCAAAATCATGAACAGCTGATGTTGCACCAAAGCTTTCACATGGGGCCCCAGCAACTGCCTGGTGCAATGCCAGGTGCKCAGCCCAGAGCACATCCCCAAAGCAATTCCTCCACTGTGAAGATGGAAGCTCTCCACCACGCACAAATTCTTTGTGAGCTTTGCTCTCTAGCACAAATTTGTCAGATCACATCAGAAGGAAACTGAGTTTCTAAAGTCATGCAGAAACAGGAGCAGGTTCAGAGAGGGGCAGCAGACGRGCACCCTCCACCTCCAACAAAACCAACAGCAAGGAGACACTAAGCTGCTCAAGCACAGCTCCCATGAGTAATGACAGCAGGGAGCAGGTAAGTATTAACAGCACACATGTGGATGTACTTTTCTCCCTTTCCCCAAGCACTGATGAAATCAAACCACCTCCTCCCCAYATAAATAGCTTCTTCCCTTGCCTGAAGCATTTGCAGCATCTCTTGGGTTCAGAAATAGAGCACAAGCAGTGGCAGGGCACAGCGAGGGCCAGCTGCACCCTCAGGACCAAGTGCGGTAAGAGCCGGCAGGGCAGGGGGACCACCCGCAGTACCTGAGCACAGCGAGCAGGGCAGGCGCAGAGACCACGGCCAGGTTGCAGCAGGAGTTGAGCTCACCAGGCAAGTTCATAACAATGAAGCAGCTCCTCGGCCAGGCAGAGTAGGCATGACTGTGGCTGACCTGGAGACTACCACCCTCACAACGTAGCTCAGGAAGGGCCTTAAGYCCCTGGGCTGAGCTTAAATAGAGCTCCCAGCCCACAGCTGGGGAAAGGGGAGGCTCCAGGTGAGGCTGGTCAGGRCCAATTAAGACCTATTAGGGTGCTCAGGCCCTGACAAGCAGCTGGCAGAAGAGGCAGCCTTCCCCCAGGCTGCAGGTGGTACRTGACCTTTATTGTCCCCCTGAGCTAGAGAAATGTCTCCTGGGGAAGGTCCATACAACAGGATCTTACCACCCCTCCAGTATGAGCAGGTGGGCGGAAGATTTAAAGGAGTCTGRAAAGAAAAGCTAGGACACAAGAAACATCCCCCCATGAGCCAAACCATCCAGGCAAGGATGGCTCCCTTGCCAACATAACTGCTCATCACAGCTGTACATGAAGACCCCACAGCTGCCAACCCTAAAACYCGTGAGTCTTCAAAGCCCTGGGACATCAAAAGCCCTGCCACTATCTCAAGAAAGAAAAGACTCAACAACATAAAGACCATTTAGACAGACGGAGGGGTGGCAATGCTAAAACACAGCCATGCAGTGTGGCAAGGGGCTGGCTGAAGCCCCTGTGCTGATGGCACATAGCATAACTGCTCCCACATCGCTGGATGCGGACTGCAGCAGTGATGTCCACATCAAGCTCGCCATAAGTCTGTGCTGGGTCACAGCTCGTCTGCAAAAGCAGGTGGATTAAATGGAGYGACCAGAAAGGTGGAAGATCTGCAGGCTGGCTCCTGCTAGGCAGTGTCCTGTTGGCTGTTAGGGATAAACACTGAAGTCAGGGAAAGTCTGTGCAGATTGTTGTGGGGAAAACAAAAAACACTGCAGTTCAACTGGGAAACCRTGGGGGAAAGCATGGGGCGTAGGGAACCATCTCTAAAACATCTCCTCCATGCATGCATTTAGCTTTTGGTGGCATCGCAGCACCATCTGTTGGAAATGCATTAAAATTGGCCAGCCTACACTTCACGTTCTCAGCTGATGCTGAGACAGACACAGACTCTGTCATCCTTACACGCACGAGCAGGCAGTTTGGGGATAGAAGCCCCGATGCTTCAGTTCACCCCAGTGGTTACCAACCAAAAGCTGGTAAACGTGTGCTTCCCTGGGGAAGGCAACCTCCTGAAGCCTCACCAAATCTGACGTCCAGCCCACACCTGGGTGCTCTTTCCTGCTGCTGAACCTGGTGACTGCATCAGTATGAAGACATAAATGTGGACCTCAGCAGTGAACTGCGAAACTAAGGAGTGTCRTGAAGAAGAGCTGTGTCACAGAGAAGTCACTGTGCCCCGAGCCCATGCTGCAAGCTGCAGGCTGCATGGCTCATTGGAAACTCCACAGCAGACAATGATATATTTGCTCTAGGGACAAAATTTAGCCCTTTGTAACCCTTTGGTTGGTCACAGCGCTGGGCTTTACACCTGGCAAGGTTGACATAGGTTAAAACACACAAAGTATATATGCATTATGGGAGATCTCTGATTTCTTGCCTGCAATACAGTAGGACAGGCCAAGGGGCACAAACCTCCGTCCTCTCTCCCTTCCCGCCCGCAGGCACAGTGCCATGTGCCACACACCAGTGAGGCAGCGGTGATGCCAGAGCGAGAGTGTTACCTATCGAGAAAAGTGAGCATGCTCCAGGGGTGAAGCCCTCCTTGTATGCTGAGGAGAGTCCACGTCTGCATTTAGGCTAATCACCTACTGCCTGCCCAGACAAGTCTGAACTTCATTTTCACTGAGAAAAACCTTTCTCAAACCCATGTGCCAGCTTTGGGGATTTCAGAGCTGTGGATTCTACCCTGGGGGCTGAGCTCCCGCAGCTGGAGCAATGCTTCCCTGGGCATTCCCGCGTACGTCCTCTCTCTGCCGCGCACACGCTGCACCATTAAACAAGCACTAGTACTTCTCCCCCTCCTACCGCTGCACTGGCAGAACTGGCTGTGCCACRTGTCCTGCAGCTCGGTGAGGATCTTTCTGTTAAAAATGTAAYGAAAGAAACAGCTTTCCAAAGGTTGCATCTTATTAACTGGGATGCTCCATGGCCTCATTCCTCCCCGGTGCTTGCAGAGGCATTACCATACGGTTGCYGGTGGCCATTCAACGCAGGGGCTGCAGCAGGAGGATTCCCGCTTCGCTTGCCAAAAGTCAGCAGCACCGGGGGATTACCGGACAGGCAGAACCACGATGAACCTGGTGACCCTTCTGCCGCTTCATTCCCATCACCTGCGGTGACACAGGCTCTACAGATTTCTTCTCTGCGTTCATTTACTGCCTTCCTTTCCAGTATTATCATTTTATGTAATTGGCCGTGTCAAACRAGCCCTTACGTAACCACAGCCACCCCAGGCACATGTCTTGAAACACATGCATGCCTCCCCTCTCTGTCAATTCCAATATCCTGCACATGGATGGATTCAACCCTTCTCCAGGAAATACTAAAAATAAAGAAAACACTTGCAACCATCAGGGACTCACTGAGCTTAGCACAACAGTTTTTCATGTCTCTCACAGACAGTATCTGTATTTTACAGCTCAAAGAGACATGGAAACAATACATGCCAGTGGGAAAATAAYAACTTGCTTTTCTCATAGTCACCTTCTCTGCATTCAAGCAGAGCAAGTTCTCTTAATGAAAAAGTATTTTTCTAATCTTCGCAAGCACACASATCTGTGTACAAGCCATCCATACAGACCAAGGACCGGTACAGAGGCTAGAAACACTTTGCACAAAGTAATTTTAATCATCTAAGTGATTCCATTGATTTTCTTGGGCTACTTGCATATCTAAATGAATCTGAACATTTGCATGATTGCTGCCCAAAAGTTTACTGGCTAAAAGCATTGGCACAACAACTTCCTGTGAGATCAGCTTTATCATTGGCACAGGGAACCATATTGACTTGCTCACCACTCCGCTCGCACGGATCATTTGCAAGGGGCAGGGTATCGCTCACGGACAAGCTGGAGCCTGTGTTGCRATGGAGAAGTCAAGGAGCACTTTGGCACTGACTTCAGGGAAAGCCAGATCAGGGCATAGATAACGAAGGTCATGGTTTGTTTGCAAAGCAAACAGATACTTATTCCACCTGATTAGTCATTGCAACCTTACTTCAGTCTGACAGCAATACTTTGTCGTTTCTTTTTCTCTTCATCTGGTTACTCTGCTACCGCTTCCCATGCGTCCTAGGCAGGTGTCTCTTCTTGACCCTACCATCGGTAACTGCAAAGGTACTAACTCCAGGTACATGCTAAAAGGAGTTGGGATCTGCTCACATCTGTTAAGCTGATTCTGGCTAAGAGCCCTCATACATGTTCCTAAGTGCTGAAGGCAACCGCTTGCTTCTTCCTTTTTATAGTCAGCATTTTATTTTACAAGGCTTATTACGACAGCCCTTCTATGCCCTTGTAGACTGCTAAAGTGTTGTCTGGCCTGAAAATCTTCCTAATTTATGAGATGATGTCAAAGCCTTGGAGTTGTGAGGCTGTGCTGACATCAGTCTAGCTAATGATGGTCTTCTTGGAAGGAAATTGTTTTACTTTTCTCTTGGGCTATGATCACAGATTGTGTTAGGGTTATTGATGGTGACCATGGAGTCACCAGATAGAGGCCAGTCATTTATTAATCATTTATTTACATGAATGACTTTTCCAGCCCAGCAACCCAGCTGGCACAGAAATGACAGTGGCTTTCTCCTGCCTGGATTTGGGTAGAGCTGCACTTTGGCCAGGCCTGGATATAAGCTCGGTGTCAGCCCCTGAGGCATGATTCCCTCTCGACCAGCAATGAGGCTGCAATGCCCAGCAGGTCACACCGTCTAGGCCAGTGGAGCTACCTGGCACTTACACCAGCAGAAATGCCAGAAGAGTGGAGAATTTAAAGACAGGAGATGCACTGTTCTCTGCAGAGATGCTTTGTTTTGCTATTGTTACTTTTTAAAATAAATGGATGTGATTTGAGTAGAACTAAGTCAAAATATTTAATTTAGATTATCCACACTAGAAAAGTCGCCACATTTGGGCAAAGCTATTGTGTTCCTGGGAAAAATTCAGCCAGCCATGTGTTCAACACCCTACCTCATACACACGATACCCAGCTTGGCACCTGTGGCTGATCCCTGGCTCCTGACCATGCGGACACCATAATAGTCCACTTCTTTGGGGTAATAAATGGCCAAGAGTAGGAATGCCTAACCCCAGCCCTRGCTCTGAGAGAAACCATGCCAGTCAGTATTTTGACAGAAAGTTTTCAGCCAGCTCTAAGGAAAAATCAGAAATCCCCACGAGCTGCATTTGGCTGTCATCTCCCCACCCCCTCACGGCTTTTTTTCTCAGGAGAGCTCRCTGTCTTACAAGCATTAATTAATTAAGCTTCTCACACACTTCAGATGCTTGCTGTGAGGTGAGTAAGAGCTTTCTGGATCACTTCACTCACGGCTGAAGCGCAGCCAGCCGTCCGGGGAGGAGCGCGGTGGCCGCACACCCGCTGCAGAACTGCTCCTTGCAGTCGGGTACCGACCGCTCCTGTTGCAGCAGCCCGAAACACCTCGTCAAAGCCACGGCAGTCACACCAGCAGGAATGACGGGAAAATGTGGATCTGCACCCAACTGTACATGCTGGGCAATTTGGAGACAGGTAATGGAGCCTGTCTTAGCTTGCATAAGTCCGGTACCTTCCTCCTTTTGAGAAAAGTGGGCAGGCTTTTTCTGAACTAGTTGAGATTCCCAGCGTGTATTTCATCTGGACATCTCTGCAACATGTCGGTGGTCTGAGATAAGAAATTTGCTGGAAGCTTTGGGAGCTCATTGCTCAGGCCCAGCAGTAAGTTTGTCTGATAGTATAATTCTGACAAAGTTATTTTGCGTAAAACGTTAAACTCTCTGGAGAGAGTTCCTCATTCTGAARGACTGGAGGCTAAGCACTGATGCAGTACCAAGAGAAGGTACTGCATATAATTTTCTTTTACATTTTTCCAAAGACATAATTTGCTCACACTAGGTCTCGGTTAAAGCAAAGCAAACATTGGGCAGGGCTCGGGAAGTGCAACACAGTGCACACAAAGCAAAACTCGACACAAACTAAATCCTGATTCTTTCAGAAAGTCTCCTGACTTCCCACAGGTCCTCCACATCTCTGCTCCCAAATGCACAGGACTGCCATAGGAATAAATGCATGAAGACTGCATGTGCTGAAACGCGATGGTAGGTAGGACCATACAAGCAGAGCAAATGCCTTGCCATATTTACAGAAAAAAATGCACAGAATTGCTCATACAAGAGAAAGCTGGGCTCATTTAGTTTCAAATAGCTCATAAGTGAGTTGATCTACCGCTTCTTCCTGAGACACGACGACCTTGCCTACCAAGCACGAGCTGCAAGCTCTTGGTCTCAAATCTGGGTCCCTCTTCAGAGAGGRCTTGCCAGCATGGGGGAGCTCCACCAGCACAGGTCCATGGAGACAGTGACCCGGCTCTAGGTCCTCCCTGGGGACATCTGGTGACATGTTAGCACAGTAAAGCACCGAAGCTCTCTTCCTACCAGAGAGAGGACTCCTTTCAGAGGGGATGCTATTTAAGAGATTTATTCATTTCTGACCCCACCACAAAAGGAGTTTCGAACTGAGTAATTCTTATAACATAATCTCGTTCATGTGGGACCTTCTCTACTGAAGTTTATAAAGACCAGATTAAGGCTCACAAACAGCTCTGGTGGGGAGCAGCATTAATCTCATTTCACAAAGGACAGGCAGGGAGCAGAGTGCACAAGGAGCAGCAAGTGCCTTGTGCGGAGCTTGCCAAGCAGCAAGCAAAAAGGTACTGAGCTTTTTTTTTTAGGTTAAAATGTTTAATTCACATCAAATTTTTTTGTGTGTTTCAGTATGAAAAAGTCTCTTCTGGTTGAAAAAAAAAAAAAAACATTTTAACAAACAAACTAACCATCTTTTGTGGTCAGTCACCAGCTTTCCCATTTACTCTACAAACCCCATCTGCTTACTCAACCCTGCTCTTAAAGGTTGCTGTGCGATCTTTAAGTCTGCACTTGGGCATTTTATCTTAACATCTTTATTTCCCACCTTCCTTTCCTTTCTTGTGTAATCGATACCATTAGATCAAAGCACTGCAATGCTTTGTGGAGCTGCACTTTTGTGAAATCAGAAGCCGACTGGTTTGAAGTCTTCCTCAGCAAGCTTTGTCAGCTTCCCCAATTCTGGGAAGGTAAAGCTGGGTCAAGCCAACAGCACAGCTTGTTACAGCACAAAGCATCCATCTCCGAGGATAAACAAGTTATTTGCATGCTTTTTCACTCTTACAGCATCATACTCTCCAGCCAAATGTAACACCGTAAATAGTAAAACAAAGCAACACGTCATCCTGCTAGCTGAAGACCTTTATCTTCAGCGGTTACAATGACAAACAACAGGCGAATGAAAATACCCTCCCAAACACAAACAAAATAAGGGTTAAACTCAGATGATGTTTTTTCTATATGGGTATACAAATCCACCTGCCAGATTAGAAAAGTATAAATATTATGCCTGTACATAGCCCCGTGCAGCACCTGGAGCTGTGTTTGTAGTACAGGTCCAGCTGGAGGCCCCTTGCTCAAAATCAGGAGTGGGGGTCTTCAGTTTACCAGATGTAAAGTCAGAGTTTGAAAATATTTGAAGTGCCATGACACCTAAGGGGCTTGCTAACTAAACACAATGCTATTTGTATAAATATTTGCAAAATCAAGATATCTTAAATGCACTTAAAGATTCTGATCTACTGGTTTGTGGCAGCCCAAGTCCTGCCCCGCTGCAGAGCTCCCGGTCCCACCTGCCAGCTGAAAGCAGTCTGAGTTTGGGTTACACGGGCCAACAAATGCCTCCCTTCCAGGGATGCTACWGAGACAGTCTGTGTGCACACATCCAATTTAAACCAGAGACTTTCTGCATGTGCAACACCTATTTGGATATCATTCTTTAAGGCCAAGAAGTTCATGAAACTCAACCACAAATATTTCTAAAACTAAGTTTATAATTTTCTTCCTGTTCAGTTCCTTCATCTTACATCCTAAAGACGGAAAGGGCCTTTTATTCCTCCCTACTGCAATATAAAACCCAAAAGAGGCTAGAAACCAGAAGGAACCTGGAGGAATGTGGCCCCTCTGTGGCCAGGACTCTCAGAAACATCAGATGTCCTCCAAAGCCCCTTTGAGTGTTAGCCAGATTTGCAGCCTGAGCCTGAACCTTAACAAAATAAAATTCCTCYGCACCACGTAGGAGGAACACATAGAAAAAGGCCACATTTTCACAGCTGTATTTGATAGGTAGCTTTGCTAATAATTTAATAAATAGCCTCACCGGTCTGACCGTGTCGGGTGGTACCGAGTGACCCTTCAGAAGCTGCTATCTCCTTGCAGGCCTCAGACTTTTCACTTTACCGACTGGYTGCAGCAGAGGACAACCTGCCCTACCATCACTCCAGGGGAGGCAGAGGAAGGACCACGAAGTCCTGCCCAGGAGGCAGGAGGGAGCACTCCTGGGCCGCCTCTCGTCAGCAGGGCTGTGGCTCCTATAAAGACATCCTGCCAAATGAATGTCTCTGGCCTTTCACTGCCTCTGAGAGTGTGACAGCAGTGGCATCCTGCACCAAAAAAAGGGGGTGRAAGGTCCAGGGCTTTAAATTAGGTACGCCTAAACCTCTCCCTCCTGGTGTGCTCCCTGAAGAAGATCAAAAAGCATCTGACCTCAAAYAGCCAGGCTTTACCTGAAAAAAAATCAAGAAACTTAACTTCCTAAACAAATTCAAAGTCAAACTAACAGTGACTGAACATGCAGCTCTCTSCCTACCCTATTTCAAGGCTTGGCTGCAAGTCAATGACTTTCTGAGCCGCAGCCAGCTGTGCTTGTCCAAGAGGGTCCCTGGGGAGCCCTGAGCCGGCTGCCTTCTGCCCACTGCTCTGCAGATTCTTGATCTCTGTGCCCAAGCTGTTCCTGCTCCTGGGCTCTCTTCCCTGTCTCAGTCCCCTGCCCAGGTCTCAGATCTTCCCCGTGAATGTGCTCAGTAGCACCCCAGAGAACGGGCTGCCTACCTCTGCTTCCAGAGGTAACACCTGATCCAGTCCCTGCCTTAAGGAACACAAATGTAACTGGGGTAAAAAAAACGGAGGAAAAGATATTGCTTGTGACAAAGGGCATGAAAGATGCCCCTTTGAATCTCATCACTTCTCCTGTACTACACTGTAGTCCAGTCCCACTCATGATGTGAGATGGAGGTGACTTCTAATGACAGGGTGGATGCTCTGCTGCGCATTCCTAGGCATGGCTGCACCTTCTGCAGCATGGCTGCAGCAGACAGCAYCTTCTTCCAAGCTGCACAGCTCTGCTTGCGTGGTTCCCCCCTCTCCCCCCCAGCCCAAGGCAACACTGCTAAGGACATCCGCAAAGGGACCATCCTGCACCCTGCCGAGGTGCTGCCATAACACAAGAGCTTCTCTCTCCTTTCTCAGCAACCTCAGTCAAAAATGCTTTGCCTTGACCAAGTCCCAACAACAACTGTGTCAGCCCCAGGCGGTGAGCAAATGTTCATCATCATAACACTGAAATACAAGACCCAGGGGGGAGTCCTGTTAACTGCAGGACTGTTTTTTGAGGGGAGGGAGAAGAGCAGGATCTGCTSTTCTCACTGTCATGGACCTGTCACCAGAAGGATCAACGAGTTCAGACGAGCTTCAGGTGATGAAAACGCAGCACAAGGAATTTCTTTCTGACCTTCARTTCTCCCTTTTGCTGAGATACATCATTGCGTTTGCACAGCTTGAGCAGTCTCTGTTTGCTGGATCCATTTGAGACATGTAATGCTCTTGCCCAAACTCCATTTCCTTCCTTCCAAAGCAGTAAGATCTGCTTATGACTCAGCCTTCAATAAAACACACAGCAAGGACCATTAAAATGAATGCGCAGTGCAGGGATAAAATTCATAGGCTATATTTTTTAGGTTAGAATCTTCATTGGCATTTATTTACCCTCAAAACCAATATTAACTCATGTTATGTTTTGGTGCGAAGTAAACCCAAACAGCAAAAGAGCAGTTTTAAAGGGAATCTTTCTCTAGTGGTGACAGAGTATCTCCATGTGATAAATAAAGTGATAGACAGGACTGAAGAGGCTGCGTGACGGCCCCCRGAGAGCCCGTGCTCCCAAGCCTCCGCGGTACTTACAGAGACAACGCTCCCCAACCATCTTCTGCCTGAATAAAGATCCCACCAGCTCCAAGGAAATGACTTACTGAGAAGCGTGGGCGGATAGAAGAGAAGGRAGCCAGGGGGATTTTTTTCTAGTTTTTGCATTCACAAATCTGGAAAGAAAGCATTTCAGGCAAAGGTTCATATTCCCAATGAAGTTGGAAAGKCTGTGGTTTTTACCCGTTGATATTTGTGAGAGCTGGCCCCAAAGTCTACCTGGCTGTGAGCCAGAGGTTTCCAAGTCCTCTTGACACCGAATGGCCTTGAAGTGTTTTGTTCTTTTACAACAGTGCACAAGAAGTGAGTRGTGAGGTAACCTATAGGGGAGGTAAATAGCATTATCCATCCTGCACAGTGGGGGGGACTGAGACTCAGCATCCTGTATTAATCCACCAGGCCAAAGCCTCTCATGAAATGCATTTGAAATCTGATCCTAAATTCTTTGAAATGACCCTTTTCACTGAATTTAGTGGAATTTCACGCAGACTCTCTGGTTTTCTTTTTCACCAGCCACTTGCTTTCATAAGASAGACATCCAGGCACCCAGTGTTTTCTGACAACAATTAAAGCTTGTAAGTGTCCAAGCACAGGAATGAAGTGAAGGGAAATAAAGGGAAATAATGTACCCATTTCACAAAAAAGTCTAATAAGAAATAAAAATATGGCCACTTTGCATAAATTCAGTGCTAGGGATTGACTCCAGACATGGTCAAAAAGTATTTCTAAAGTACATGAAATCTATTTTTTACAGATGTGAACTAAGAGGCATATGAAAAAAATCCATAAAGAAAAAATCTCCTCTTTAAAGTTYCAGTACAATATACGGCAGTGAGTTTGAGGATTACTTTAGACGTGCTTTCAGGCAGCAATRCCCTTGTGAACCCCAAGTGAGCTGAGGATACTTGTCATACAGCCTCTACGGCATTAGCTTTCCTCTCCTATCAGCAGTCCCGCAGAATGCCAGTAATACGGCTCAATTACATATAAGAAAAAAATACAGATTTTAGGAAGAGCTATAGAGAGTGATGCTTCATTGGAATAACCAGTGAAGATGCAGTTTTGCAGTTCGGCACCTGTTGTCCAGCTCAGCAACTCATTTCTGTGTCTTAAACAGAAAAAATCCCAGCTGAACTGCGCATTTCAGGCAGTACATTAACCTGCTCTCAGGTCTGGGGAGGAACAGGGGGGCACTCCTTGAAACGGGGAGAATAAACCACCCTGCGGTCCCATATTCTAGCTATGAATTAAGACTTGCTCTTGTTTACACAGGTTGAGGTTCTGGCCCAAAGACTGTCAGAAAATGAGCTAGCAGTGACAACAGACGTGAGGGCAGGACAAGGACAGGTCTAAAAGAGCTTTTTAGAGCAATTCTTCTCCTTTCCTGAGCTCTGCCGGTCAATACTAAGATGTGGCCCTTTCTTAAGGCTGTCTTGTATCCATGGTCTAATGTGATGAAAATCCACCAGAGACAGAATAGCTGGTCCTTTTATTTTACTTTTTTTTTTTTTTTTTTTTTTGCCTTTCCCTTGA
Source organism: Oceanodroma leucorhoa (assembly GCA_030449065.1). Lineage (NCBI taxonomy): Eukaryota > Metazoa > Chordata > Aves > Procellariiformes > Oceanodroma > Oceanodroma leucorhoa. Next base: position 9,588,260 of record JASVER010000008.1, on the reverse strand, counting down.
GTGTTGGTTATGGCTTATTTTGCTCCCATTAAGTTTACTGGAACTAGCATTTTACGACACATCTCTACTGTGATGAGATCCTGGTTTCCTTTGCATTAAAACTCCATGAAATCTGGACATTTTATAAATGAGGAAGCTTTCTGGATTYCTGATCTACCTCCATTTACAGAATTACGGCCCTTTTTACAGTTAGATAAAACAGGAACATCTCAGTGGTGTAATTTCTAAAGGCAACGCTGAATATTTAATTCATCAGACTGACTTTGTTCCCGAGATCCTGGTGAGCTGCTCCGTGGCCAGTAGGTGACAGTCTCAGCACCAGAAAAGCCTGGGCAGCTCACAAAGAGGGGGTTTGTTCAACACTCTGCCGGGATGTAAACGTTACTTGTTTGTAGATACATAGTCCACAACAGGGGGCAATATTTTTTACCAAACATGCCAATAAAGAGGAAGGCCACGAAGTTCCTGAGTGTGGTTTCCTACCTCCCGGAGAAGACATTACAGATGAGAGCATTAATGATACTGTGCTGAAGAGGTACCAGCGTGATTCTTAGCRGCATTCAGAAAAAACCCTTTACATCTCAGTGTAGGTGTGAAACTAGCAGATATAAATAAAAGCACTTATAAATCAAGCCYATTTGAAACATAAGTACATTCAAGCATGGCACAGTTACCCCAGCTGGTACCTTTAACATCTGGGGGAGGGAACAGGATGTAGAAAATCTGTACGGGCATTTTAGGTGATTGCAACATTTTCCTTGCAGCAGCCCTAGACAGGGCTGTGTGCACAGCTCGGAGCACAACTGCCTCCTGTGAACACAGGCGTGTGCTTACGGCACGACTGCTTGTGATGACCAAGAYGACCTTTGCACCAAAAACTAAGAAAACATTTCCTTTGTTCATTTAGACACACACGTTACTTACTGGAATGGCTGCATGTTGTTTGAAATCTAAAGGAATACGAGAACTGCTTGAGCGGCTCAGTCAGAACCAGGATGTGGGATTTAAGGGAAAAATGAGAACCCATAGTGGGTAGAGAGAGGTTTTCCCCACTGCAGAGCTGTCACTCCTAGAAACCCCAATGCACCCACCATCATCCACAACTGATCACTKTAAAGAAGCTCTAGGTTTTCAAACAGAAGTTACCAGTTTTGGCCAGGGTCACTAGCTCCCCAACACATGCAGTTTTAAGGAAATGTTCTCATGCCAGAAACAGAAAACGACAAATCATTTGCCTGATCAAATTTATTTTAACCCAATTGGGACTTTGCCTGAGCAAAGGCCAAGTATAAACTTCTTAAATTGAAATGGTTTGGTCAGTTTGAGAGGTATCTAGCTAGCTAGACCCTCAGAGCGTATAACAATAATTCAATAAACCAGAGATATGCTGATTTAAATCTCTCTCTCTGGCAGTTTTTCTTGTGAAATGAGGATTTGAAGGTGTGCAAATCCCCAGTCATAAGAATTTTAATCACACGTGCCTGGTGTCACAGACCATCTTGATCCAAATTGTGTTGTAATTGAATTCTACCAGCTGCATTAGATCTTAAAACTTGTCCATGTTTCTCTACAATTTAAAGTAAGCATTTATGCATTACTAGTGTGATAAAGAAATGTGTTRAGAAAACAAACAAATATCACATTGACTGCATTGTAAATCTTGCCTGCATTGCTACTCTCTTGTCTTTGTGTTGAGAGCTGTGCCTGGGAAGTGGAGAAGACTCACTGCCTTTCCATACGGCGTATGTCAAGACAAGTGATGGGTTGAACTGCAGGACAGGTTGTATTTATTACCAAACAGTCAAAGAGTTATTAGTAGGTTCAATGCTATAAAAGGTGTGTTCTTACCTTGGTTTGTCTAACCCAAGTTGAAAAACAAGTGTAATTTGGATCTGAACACGGATTTGACATCCAACACTATGGCCGTTTACCCACACTATACACCCTGAGAGCACCTTTCTTTTGTGCCATGGATATAAGTTCTTCTGGATTACATTTCTCCTTAATGTTTCAATAATTCTTTCTTTCTCTCTCCTTCTTGTATCCATCTCCTGCCTGCCATCCATCTTTTGCTTCATATTGATTTCAAGACTCTTTCCTTCTTTCATTTCCCCTTCTCCCCTTCTTATTAACCACATTTGGCCACTCAGACCCATTTAACAGAGTACTGTGGAGAGTGGACTCTGCCTTTGGCAGTGCAAGGAGCAACGTGTGAAACCCTCTGCAGTTACAGAGAAATCATCTTGCAGTGGTCACACAAATCTCRCCGTCTCCTTGATGCTGCCAACCAATGGGAGCACCAGGATTTGTATCCTGCCCTGAGAAAAAGCAGGGCAAGTATTAGGCAAACTAATCATGCTGCAGGGATTTGTGTAATGAAAAGTACCTCTGCTTGTGGGTCAGAAACAGTGTAAATCAACCACACACCATTGGTTGGGGCAAATCCAGCCGGTAGCTCTTTATTCTCTTCTGTCATGATCATTATTGGGACATCTGAACATCCAGGAAGCAATACCACAGCCTGGTCACCCTACGATTAAGACGCATGGTTTAYCTCCAGGTATTCTTTCAGAGACCGCTGGAAAGCACACTGGTTTATAGTCTGCACTGCACGCAGGAGGGCTGGCTTCATCTTGCACCGTGCAGTCCTGCCTCTGCCCGGCGCCTCTGCGTGCTCCCTAATGCAAACAATAGTAACGCAGACTTAATGATCGCTGTCATTTCCACGTGCCTACCGCTGATCTCTTAATGAAATATTCTATTTAAATTGTGCTGGCACAAGCACAGTTCCATGCTGGCAGGAGCCGCAAAATCAGTCTGTCAAGTGAAAAGGTTCTGCAGGACCTGCCGTACAATAGGAAAGCTGTTGGTGAAATACTGTTTGACAGTTTTTCTGCCTGCTCCTGCAGTAAGCATGACACCTTCCTGGCGTCCAGAAGGGAAAGAAGAGAATAGAGGATGGAAATTGCCTTTATCTCAGGTTGGGACACAGAAGAAATTCTGAGATGTGGATGACAGTCTCTGGYGATATGGATTTGGCATTCGTTGATGGGCGAGTGCTATCCTATCCACTCAGTGCTGCTGTAACATGCTCGCTCTCTGCTGTCAAATCCTGCTAGGAGCGCTGCTGCAGAAGAGAAAAAATTGTGGACATGCAGCATCACACAGGCACTCTGTTTACCTATTGTCACAAGCAGGAAGCCAAATATTGAGGGGAAAAAAGCTAAAAATCAGTTAAATTATCAAATGTGTGTTGTAGAAAATAGAAAGTGTAAAATTACTGAAGAGTGGTGGGTTTTTTAAGTCGAACATACTACATACCCAGTGTAAAATAAAGACAAATTGATAATATATGTATTCTTCAATCTKTCAGAGATGAACAAAAGCATTGAGCTTACATCTTTTTAAGTCATTGGCTATGGGAAGTATTGCATGGCAGAAGCAGAGTTCTTTAAATTTCACCTTTATTTTGGCCTTGCACACCTCGCCCCTTCGCCCGTCTCCTCCGAGCAGAGCTCACGTGCGGGCAGTCGCTGCCTGCAGCTGCTGCAGGGTCCCAGGAAGTGTTGTAGGAGCTGGGAGCACCACGTAAAATCAGGGAATTCACATGGTCCATCTGGGTCATAGCACCTACCTACTCCATCCTTCTACCAGCACCCTCCAGGTGAGGAAATGCTGAAGTTGCTGGTGAGTTAGTGGTTGACTAATGGAAATACTTTTCCCCTTAACAAAAGCATATTTTCAGAGCATATTTTCAAAGTTAACTACTAAGAAAAGTAATGCAACAAGAGCTGTAATTTTGTCCGGCTACCCTACGAAGTCCTCCTATAATTTCCTTGATGATTCYGTGTTCTGTCCTACACATTTTCATGGTAGCCAACACTAAAAACTGCTTCAGCAGGACAGAAATCAGCCTTATTTGCTCATGATCCACTAGTAACGGTTGAGAGGGGCATTATCTTCCCTGTTCTATCAGTAAAAGGCAAATGGGGGAGGCCATTTCCTTTACTCGTACCACGGGTTGTGTTAGAGACACACAGAAAGAGGGGAACAATGACCACGATTTGCATTTGCTGAAGGGCTCAGAACATTGCTCCCTTGTGAGCGGGCCAAGACCTTCAGCACATGAATTCTTGTGATTCATCCTTCCCTCTGGTCTACCTCTCTGTATCCAGCATGGTACAGAGAACTCTATGTGTTTATTTATACACAAAAAGGTCTTTGCTTGCTACTGTCGTATTTGGGTGCTTGGCTCAGSCTCCCAAGCCGGAGGGGGGGTACAGACTGATCCGGTGAATCAGTACTTTTTACACTCCTGGCAGACTGCAGAGTGACCTTGGGCAGTTTACAGCTGCTTCACCTCTCACCACCTCAGTTTCTGTAAAATTATCCTGTTTTACTTTGAATAGCACGTAGATATCGACTGATGCAAGGGCAGGGTATTATTGCTTACGTGTGACTTAAATAAAGCCAATGCCTAAAATCCAGAATCAGCAAGACAGAGAAATTGAGAGAGAAAAGAGCAGAAATGTGAAATTGTTCCTCTGCTTCAGCTGTTCTCCCCCCCCGCCCCGCCTAAACGCAGGCAATTACAGCCCAACCGCACCATCCGATTTACTCCATGTCAGCCACGCTGAGAAGTTCAGGTAACACCCCAAGGCATAATAAGTGACATCTAAACAAGCCCACGCAGGTTAGGGTGAGTCTGTTTAAAGGTTACAGTTCTCCTGTGCTGAGGAATGCACGTTTCAGGGCAGAGGTTTCCCTTTGGAAGGCTCTGAATACRGAAACCTGGCAAGAAGGGCGGCGTGCTGCCCAGGTTCAGGAAGGACAGGCACCAGTTGCTCCCCGCCGATAATGCCGTGACAACTGTAGCTGCTCAGTTTCTCGTTAGCGGTTTAAGTGAAAGCATAAAACCACGGATGCACGATACAGCGTGGCTGCCAGTCACAGAGGTGTCACACAAACGTACTCTAACCAGTTGCAAAGGCAAGTGAGTTTCTTCTGTTCCTGAACATCACAGGCTGAAGCTGACTGTCTTTCCCTRCTACAGGTAACTCCTCCTGAAGTTTGTAGGAAGCCCTGTCCTCTGCATGAGGGYTACAACTGTCCCAGAATTGAACTTTGGAGAAGCTGGAAAGCAGGAGATCAGCTGCAGATCGGGAGGTGGGAGGCAGATACCGAGTGGTTCCCAGCATCACCTTTGCAGGGCCTCACGCGCTCACAGGGCCTGCTCCTGAATTTTGCTGCATAAGCAGACTGTAAAATGTCACTTCCACAATAAAGAGGCASTTAACATTTTTCTCTTCGAAATGTTTAGCTGCTGTCTAGCAGGTTGGAGGCATGCATTCGGGGCAGATTTAGTGAACGTAACCAGCCCACTGCAAAATCCCCACTGTCACAGGGCTGCAAAACTTCCCACCTCTGAAATCCCAAGATTGGCCATAGGTGTGCATACGCAGCTAAGGTGTGCATACGCAGCCAACGTGCCCGGGAGGTGTTTTCCTAATCCGCACTGCCCGCATTTCTCTCGCACTCACCTGTGCAGCACGGGAGCAGGCAGGAATGCCTGTCTGTGTGCCTGCTCACGCCTGTCTGTGTGCCCTGCCTGCACGTCCCCTGGTAGGAGCACGTAGAGCTGCGACCATACGCGTGTCCGACCGTGCAAGGCTACGCTTATAGAGACGTATACGTGCCAGGCTGCACATGCGGCTCCGTGTGTGCGCACCCTGACCCTGTGGGTGCCCGCCGCTCCTTCCCCCGGGGGTGCAGAGCAGCCCCGCGCTGCCAGCACGCCCCGGCGCCGGGGGGTGCGCTGCCCCGGGGTACGCCCGCCCGCACCGCGCCGTACCGAGCCGTACCGAGCCCGGCGCCGCCGCGCCAAGCCAAGCCGTGCCGGGGCGGGGCGGTGGGAGGGGGCTGGCCGCGGGGCCGTAGCGCAGCGGGGCGGCGGGCGCAGAGCGCGGCGGGCAGCGTACCGTACCGTACCGCACCGCTGCGCACCGCTCCGCACCGGGGCCAGGCGCTCCATGAGCCGCCGCCGCCGCGGGGGGGCTCGGCGCTGCCCTCGCTCCCCGCCGCGGAGCCGCCGCGCCGCCGGTGCCGGGATGTGACTTGCGGCGGGCTGGCGGACAGAGCTGCCCCGCCGCCCTCGGCCGCAGCGGGTGAGTGAGTGAGTGAGCGGGCGGGGGGGGGGCCGGTCCCCGGTCCCGGCTCCGCGGGGCTGCCCCGGAGCCGCGGCGCGCCCGGGGCAGCGCTGCGGGCGGGGGGGGGCACAATGGAGCCGCTCGCCCGGCTCTGCTCCGTGCGCTGCCCGCAGAATTAGCCCGGTGGCCGCGAGCAGACAACAGGCTGGATATAGGAGTCCGGGAGGGGGATTAGAGGGGATATAGGGCAGGACGGGGAGGGGGGGCTGGAGCAGGGGGCTGCGCACCGCGGCGGGGAGCGGGGAAGAAGACGGGCGAGGAGGGTAGAGAGTTCAGCGACAGGATGGGGAAGGAGAGCCTGGAAAAAGAAACCGAAGAGAGAAATGAGCGAAGGGACAAAAGAGAGGAGGCTGGAGCGGGATAGACATCGTACGGGAGGAGGAGGAGGAGGTTGCAGGCGGTTTAAGGGGAGACCGGGGGGAGGCAGCTGCGCACCGGCCTGCAAGGAGGGGGCTGCTTGGCTCCGCACCCGCGCTCCTACGCGGACACAGCGTAGTTGCAGCAAAGCCAGGCGCCTTTGCGCTGTTCTCCAGCTCACTTCTCGGCGGGAGCTCAAGGGCAGCGGTAATGGGATCTGGGCCGAGGGGGAAGAGCCTTTTGTTGGCCCCTGGCTGYTGTTGTCTGGTCCCGGGGCCGGTGGGAGCCCCAGCCGGGGTTGTGGGTGCGCAGCGCTGGGTGCAGTGCAGCCCCGCAGGAGGGCTGCGCAGCATGAGCAGTTTTCTCTCTAGTTAATAAAAAGCCCTGTCTCTGTATTACCTCTCCCCAAAGCCAAATAGCTATAGGATTTAGCACTTATGTGAACCCTTTGTTTACACCTGACCTAATGGTTATCCCAAGGCTAACAAGATTTSCTGCGTGCTGAACCTAAACACCTAGGTTGGTTATCACCCCCGTAGTACCCAGATAGTATCTATCTGTCGGTGATATGCTTGCTACTTACCAGCAGTGAGTATCGGTGTTGAGGTGTTCTCTCGCTGCATCAAAAGAAATCAGGTGAAGGAAACCCATCTGTCATGAGGCTGTGACATGAATAGAAACAGTCTGAGAATTAGCAAAGAAAAGAAAAACATTGATTGCTATCGCTGACTGCTATCAGTAGTATAATGAACATCAGGCATTATAGTCAGAAGTATCTAGGCACAGGCGATCTACAGAATCTGACCAAAGGGAATTGTGAGCACCTAGATTAGAAAGATCATTTCATATTGTATTCAGCATTGCAAAGTATTTCTAAATGAAAACAGTACTTTTTCTACATGTCCTTCTTGGAGTGGGGTCTTACTTTCTGTAACTGTGAGGCTGTACATAGCATGATGTGTATTATTCTAATGCAGGGGATGTTTAAATCACTGCTGTTATTTTTGCATACAAAGCACAACTGCACTATTAATTATTATTCTGGAAATACATCTCTTGAGTCGTCTGATCTCGGCTTAGCTGTTGCTGCTCTGTTATCAGTCCCGAAGCTCATTCGTCAGATCTGATCAAAAGGAGCTGGCAGAGATCCCGTGTTGTGATTAATTCCTCACTCACTAGCATCTCTCCACAACACTTTGTGGTGGGGGCGGTTTTCTTTCGGAAATTGTACAGTGAACCAGTCTTCTGCCTATGTGTGGCAGAGGAGGTTACTATTTGTGCTACTACTGCTTTTATTTACTAGATTGTTTTTCTTCTCTGTGATTGGATGCATCTTCCTGTATCAGTTGATTAACATTAGGACTCTAAAAAGGGGAACAGATAACACCTCTAACCATGAGTAGCCTAACCTTAAATCTTTGCATGGTTACAGATTTATTCTTTATATATATTCTGTAGCAGCATACAGCAGTATCTTTTTGACCAGGTAAGAGATATTTGCAATCTTTGGTCAGAAGACTTCAGCTATTGAAAGCCTCATTGATTTTTAACCATGACAACTTTTTGATGACAACTGTGAGAATTCGTGTTTCTGCTTAGTTGCTTGTAATTGTACTTTGTACCCGCTGGGGCAGCTTTGTGTCTGCCATTTCTGTAGTGATTCTACACCAGATAATGTAGGGGACTTCACTCTGTTCAAAACAGTGGAAATATTGCTGTTGTCATTGAGAGCAGATTTTGGACCGAAAATTGAGGACTGGATTTGCAAGCTGTCCTGCTAATTGTTTGCTGCTTTTGCCTGAAATGGCTAAGGCTTATTGATTGTTTTTAAGTGCTCGTGATTGCTCTGGGTTCAGGTATGTTGGCTTAACTACTTGTAATGAAATATAATTTTGAGGGGGATCTGGGAACAAAAAACCCAAAAATCTCAAGTTGATTTCCTTCTGTATGAACAGTTCCATTCAACTGTGCGGGGGATATATTGGTGCCGCTTACTATATCTGTGCTGGAATGTTTCTGTGACATTTCTGTATTACTATTGCTGTAGCTCTCTGATAATAGTAGAAGTGAAGTGCCAGTCAAATAGAGCGTTATTGTTACTACCATGACGTTTCATAACTTTGCTAAGAGCTAATCTAGACATAGAGGTAAAAATACTATTCCTCTACAGTTACTGATTTAGGTAACTACTGGGGATAATGTACAGACAGAAGATTTTACTACAAAATCTCGAGAGACACAGAACTCTGCCATTCTACCCACAGCACAGGCTTGAGGAAGACACTGTTTTAATAAAGAACCCATATTGATATACTTCTCTTTTCCAAAACAACTTTTCTGACAAAAAGACTTTTTAGTTTTCCCTTAAATTTATTGAATCTATGGTTTCAACTAAAGCTGTGGTATTCCCTTGCCGAACTGGTATGTTGTAATGCAGTGTTTTCCCTTGTCTATACAGCTGTCTGAGTTCAGTGCTGAGTACCAGTGTTAGAAAGAGGATTTTGGCTGGTATTGTCATGGGGGTTGATTATTAACATTGCCACTTTTTACCTAGTCAGGCAGAAATACATAGTAAACAGGTTGCAAACATGGCTATATTTATAGCAGTGGTGAGGGAAAGACTCCTCGTTTGGAGATTTCAAGCTCTGCTTGCAAGCTTTGGTGTGGACAGGATCTCCTCTTTAGCGAGACTTACTGACGTTTAGTAGGAATATGATTTCACGCCAAGAATACCTGTCAGCAGTCTTAGAGATTTCTTGGTCAATACTATAGCTACCTAGGAGATTTCTAAGAGAACCACTGTTTATTTCCATCAGCTCTCCCGAAAGTAATTTCACAAATGGAAGTAACTTGGAAGTAAGTAAATGGAAGTAACTTCCTCGAGTTGAACATCTCAGCATTTCTGAATATATATTTTGTCTGAATTCTCAATATATTTTGTCACAGCTTAATTTCCCCTTCCAAAAGAAACTACTTCTTCGTACTCAAAATTCATTAACCCTCCCTTCCCCCCTCCCAAACACTTCCAAATAGGAAGAGGAAACAAATGATGGGCTGACAATATGACTGCTTACCCATGCAGCACAATCTCCATGGAAACCGACTGTCCTAGAATAGCTCAATCACATGAGGGTTACATGACATGAATAAAGTAACCAGAAAACTGGAAAATATCTTAGAACTGGAGATACTTGCACTTAATTCATTACCCCCCAGGTCTTTGGAGAGTAGTTAATAAACAAAGCTAGTATTGAAACCAATTTAGTACATGCATATCATAATTTGTAAGTGATAGGATAGTGGAAAATTAACATGATCCTCACTTAAGGGCTTTTTATTGTTTCCAGTTTGGGAGACATTTAGAATGAATTTTGAATAATTTTCCACAGGACCTGCTTCTTGAAATTGGTACCAGTGGTTTGCAGTATTCCCCTGGTAGATCCTAGTGGATTTCCTCCCTTTGTATCAGCAGGCACTGACCATTTCACACTTTTTAGGTCATTTTGGATTTCTAAAGAGTAAATGCACTAGTTGAAGTAGGAACTGCCTGTGCATAGAAGGAATGGCAAAATTACCTTCAGAATGTTTCTTTCCAGTTAATTATGTACTCATAGGGCAAGGAGATTTATTGAGTGTAACCATATTCAATAAAAAAAAGAATATATTTCACTGATGATTAGTTTTCTGTCTGGAAAGTCAGTTTTTAACGTGAGCGTTGTGACAGAGTCATTGAGAAACCTGTTATACAAGTCAGATATAAACAAGTAAATATTCTACCAATTTGCCATAAAGTAAATTACAGCTAGGTAGAAAAAAAAAAAATCATTAGTCATTAGCTGCAGGTCATCGCATCATTAGAACATTGTAAGGATACTGTAGTTTCTATGGGCAGGCAAAGATCATCAATTAGCTTTTCCTGCTTGTCCAGTCCCAGATCACATTATTTGTCACAGCTTCCACTTCTGAGATGAAGTTTTGTAATAAGCTCTTTTGTCTGTTGTATGAATGAAGACCATAAAATCATTACACATTTGTATTAGCATATTTGCTCTCTTGGTGCCTCTAATAGGAAACAGCTAATTTCCATCATCTGTCCCCTGGCAGAGGCCGAAAATGGGTATTGGTCATTACTCAGTGAAAGGGGGATGAACATTAGTTTGAAGATTGAGATCCTCAAGATTTACCTTTGGTCATTACAGGACTGTAATGCACAGGAAGAAAACCCATAGTTCTCAGCTGTAAGAGACTGTACAGTTTTGGACAGTCTATGTAAATAGTTTTTGTATTGGTTATGACTGATCGTGTTCAATACAACAACATTGCACTGTTAATGTTAAATCATTTTCAACTCATGTTTTCAACGTTTTCATTAAATGCATTTCTGATTCATGAAATATCTTTAGAGGGGTAATCATTTAGGGCTGTTTGTCTGACTTACAAAAGAGCTACCAATAGTTTCTCTGCTTCTCTTCGCTTTATATCTTAAACACGTCACATGAGCTATGTGACTAACATTATTGCCTGTTTATGTGGTGCTTTTCTTCCATATGGTCACACCATACAAATGGAAGTCTCACTCTGAACATTTCCACCTGGGCATGTTGCTCACATCAGTGAACGCAATCCTGCTGGAACCTGCAGCACTGACTGTGCAAGTGAAGGTTAACAGCCTCAGGTTTCGYACCTGGTGCATGTTAGGTGTTCCTTCAGACTGCCCTTACGGGGCAGCTACCGCTGGGGCAGGCAGTTCATTTAAAGGTTCCATTTCTAACAATCTGCTTTGCTTTGCTTTGCTTAATAAAAGCAAATGCCATAACATGTATCTTTTTAAAGCACCTAACCCCTGTTCTTCCTAAAACTAAGTTGGAATCCGTCCAGGCTTTTGGTCCTGATGGTGGAGTGGGATGTGTTGTGTTCCAGGGAGTTTACCATTGTTCACTCTCTGGATCGGGGAAAGTGATGCTCTGTTTTTTGTTGTTTGTTTCCTTTGAATGGCTTTCGACTTGCTAAGAAGCACAGCGAGTCATTCATTTTTGATTAGTTGATTGATGACACTGCATGTGTGCACCATTGTTACAGAATATGGGATCTCTCCAGCCAACCATTCCYATTTGCAAATGCAATCTAATACCTGGGCTTTCGGAGAGGATGAAAGGAGCGAATATTATAACTGCCTATTGACTGAGCATGAAAACAAGATTTTCCTTTAAAAAAAAAAACCATAGTGTTTATTTTCGTGGGACTGCTCTATCCTAAAAAAAAAAAAGTGCTTTTGACTCTGCCTTTATTCCAGCAAAAGGGGCAAGGCTGTGAAACAGTCCAATTCTGATACAACTTACACTTGCATCAGGCCCAGTGCAATTTACACATACTTTAAGCACCTGAATTTGAACAATAAAGTACTGTAGATAATGTATTATTTTGCAACAGGACACATAATTTCTTCTGGTTGTGTTTTAGGATATTTGCAGGGGCAGTGTTTGGAAATGTTGGTTTCAATCTGGGCAAACGCAGAAATGAGTCAGTTCGCATTGAGTACAACAGGCGAAAGCAGCTTTCCGGGAGGGCAGCACAGGGGACTAGGGGTAGGCTATGCCAGCTGCAAATCCACTGCAAAACCCAGTAAACATGGGCTATTGAAACGAGCTGTGCTTCCAATTGCTGTGAAATCCTCCAAAGTCAACTGTAGCTAAACAAACAAATATTTTGTTGTCTCAGACAGAAAAATGAAAACCTACCCAGCCATTGGTTTCTTCCTCCTCTTCGTGATCAGCTATGGCTCTTCTGAAAACTCAAGTACGTCTAGAGGGTGCGGACTGGATCTTCTCCCTCAGTACGTTTACCTGTGCGACCTGGATGCCATTTGGGGAATAGTTGTGGAGGCAGTTGCGGGGGCAGGTGTGCTGACGACGTTATTGCTGATGCTGATTTTGCTGGTGAGGCTGCCCTTCATTAAAGACAAGGAGAAGAAGAGCCCCCTGGGAATGCACTTCCTCTTCCTTTTTGGGACTCTCGGACTGTTTGGGCTGACGTTTGCTTTCATCATACAAGAAGATGAAGCGGTGTGCTCTACCCGAAGGTTTCTATGGGGAGTTATCTTTGCTTTGTGCTTCTCGTGCTTGCTAGCTCAAGCCTGGAGACTTCATAGACTAGTTCGACATGGGAAGAGTCCATCTGGCTGGCATCTAGCTGGGGTGGCAATCTGCCTGATGCTCGTTCAGGTCATTATTGCAACCGAGTGGTTAATACTGACAATTGTCAGAGATAACAAGTTGGCCTGCAGCTATGAACCAATGGATTTTGCTATGGCTTTGATTTATGTTATGTTCCTGATGGTATTTACCATGGGATTTTCTCTTTTCACTCTCTGTGGAAAGTTTAAGAAATGGAAGAAGAATGGAGTATGCCTCATTATAACACTTTTTTTTTCCATTCTGATTTGGGTAGCCTGGATGACTATGTACCTCTTTGGTAATGCTGAGCTAAAGAGAAGAGACAAATGGAGTGATCCCACTCTTGCTATTGCACTGGTGTCCAGTGGTTGGGTGTTTGTTATTTTTCATGCCATCCCAGAGGTCCACTGTACCATCCTTCCATCACAGCAGGAAAACACTCCCAATTATTTTGATACTTCGCAGCCAAGGATGCGTGAAACTGCTTTTGAGGAAGATATACAGCTTCCTCGGAGCTACATGGAAAATAAAGCCTTTTCAATGGATGAGCATAATGCAGGTAAGAATCTACTATAGAGGACTATATTTTTCTGTAGTAGCCAAGAAAATCAGCTGTATAAGACATTTTTCAGGTGTTCAAAACAAGGGTCATTACAAATGCCATATTTTTCACTCTATATATTGCTCCCTTTTACAATTTTCATTAAGATATCACCTAGTGGGCAGAAAAAATGAAAAAAATGCAATACAGAAAATATGTCTTTGGTTAAAATGATTCTYCTGCATGTTGTTTTTTCATTGAAAAACTGAACAATTTCAAATGCAAAGCCCACACTGAAAGCCAAAAGAATTTTCTGTGGAAAAAATAGCCTCTATTTTAAAATAGTTTAAATGACATTTTTTGTCATTATCAGTTAACAACATTTAATATAAAATATTTTCCAAAAACCCAAGAAAAAATCAAGTAAGTGCTCTATGTTACAAAATGCTCAGCCTCTTGAGCAGCAAAATAATTATTATTAATTATATTTCCATTAAAATGGGATTTAGTGCCACTTTGTGACACTGGGGGGGGGGGGGAAATGCCAAGTGGCATATAGAGAAGTTCAAAGACAGTCTTTGTTCTGACAGTTTTAACGTCTGAACAGAGTAYGCATATATAGAGGTTTCCAGGTAATGGTTGCTTTCCTTGTCATAGCCGTTTGGTGACATAGAACAATGTATGATGACACATCATTAAAATCTGCAATGAMAGTGTTTCTGAGTGATTACTGAAAGGGCCAGCAACAACTGTTAGCTTAAGAGATCCAAACCATTGCTGAACGTTTAACCCGTATCAGAAAATCCACAGGGATGCTTATCTGACCGGCGATGGGAAGCACGAGCCCGGTGGTGTTCTGTAGTGCAGGTTGCGGTCTGGTGCTGTCCCACAGTTGGATAAAGGATTTCAGTACTAGTCAAACTGCTTTTTATTCACTGTAATTGAGAAGAGGACTTTGGTATCCCAGCCAATAGTTGCCACATTGCTTTGGCAGCCCCCAGAAGAAGGCTTGGGCACGTTGTCCAGGCACTTCAGCTTCCTATTCATCTTTATGTATCTTTGATTTCCTTTGGGTTGGATGTTYCCTCTGGATATAGACCAGACATGGAGGAAGACAGCACTCTTGTTTGGCACACTGTCGGGCAGGAAGGCATTTTTTCTCTAAGTCTTTTAGCAGGAACTTTAAAGGTCTCCTCCTAGTAKGGAAGCTTTGAACAGAAAGGAGTTAAGTTCTGTGAGTATATACCAAGGGCAGTGGTAAAACAAACTAAAAATCGCATGGATAAAAGAATGGTTGTTTATTACTAATGTTCCAGAGCAGCAGAGGCAGCTTCATGATGGACTGTAAAAGCACTCATATTTTTTTTTTTACTGTCCTCCAGCCCCCATTAAATTAATTTCATAGTAAGGTGCAGTGGCTTCAGTGGAGCTATTTCTGACTAAGGCAGATCTAAGAACGAAATTGGATCTTTCACTCTGTATTACCCCCATTCATGCATACATTTTAAAAAGAACTGGAAGCTCCTTTTTAATCTAATCATTCAGTGATTTAAGTTTTTTAGTGAAATGGCAGATGTATCATAGCTATAAAATCATTATAGTGTCTATTATAGTGCAATTTATGTTCTGTTTTAATCTATCTGAATCTTACGCAGTACAATACAAAATTGATTTCCTTATTTGATGCCCTTATTAATATTTATCATAATAAATGCATGTCATTCCTATTCCTATGGCACGTGGGAGAAGGATACATACATTTTTAATAAATCAAAACAGATTCATTATTCCTTCGCAGCGGTTCTTTAAGTACAGACTTATTACAACAGGGTTTGGAGACAAAACTTACTAGTATGGTAGAGACTTAAGTAAATACAGGTAATAATATTCAAGTCACATATTATGGCTGCTGAAGTGTTAATTTAAGTCAGATCACTGTACTGATGGTTGTCAGTGGCTAAGCACCTGGAATCTATTAGCAATTGGCTCTCTGCAGGTATGCAGAGAATGTTCTCTTCTTTTATTCATTTAATTAACCTCAATTCAAGAATTCATCATTAAGAGTTTAGAAATTAAAGGAAGGGTACTTTCTTTAATTATACTTAAGAACTATGTTTAAAAATACAAGATCTAYTCGTTGTAAAATTTTGGAAGACATGATAACCAGAAAACACCTCTTAGTTCCCCGAGCGTAATATTTGTTTTAGTAAGTAGTTAGCTTTAAATAGAAAACATGCTTGGATAAACATATTTTCCATTAATTCTTGCTATTTCCATTAATTCTTGTATAAAATAATTTAGTAATTTTGCTCTTTTTTCTTTCTTTTTTTTTTAAGATGTTAAGCAGCATTTTAAGAATCTGAACAACGTTTGAACTATAGGTTCAAACAAGCATATGTTCTCCTAGTTTCTCTYTTTCTTAGCAAAATGTAGCTCCAAGTTATACATAACAACAAGAGCTGTTCTATTCTAGGAATATCATTAAGCATTAATAAAGCAAAACTATTTTAAAGTCAGTTATTTAAGCATGATTTAAACAACATACTAATCTGGGATATTAATAATCATACGATAGATAAGTTGAAATATCTACTTAAAAGAGTTATTTTCATACCTGTGCCTTGTAAAAATGTTAGTAAAGTATTTAGAAACCCTGGAAAAAGGCAACTTAAATAGTTCTCGGTGCTCTCTGGAAGTGCAGTGCACACTAGTAGGGCAACTTCTGTAAGGCAAAGAGAATTTGCCTTATACATGAAAAATCTGGATGTGAAATGTAGAATGCTACAGCTGTCAAGAAACCCAAGCCTCAGCAGTTCTGGTACTCACTGAATTTCATTTAATAACTTTTAGTACTACAAGTCACCCTCAGAGCCAATGCTTAAAACCAAAGTTAACAAAATTTAAAATATGTGCTAAAAGGAGACTTTGACATGACATTTGCTCAAATCTTCTTGGCACTATTTTTTTTACCTATACATATTCTACACAAGTAGATGTATTTAATAGTAATGGAAAAAATACAAGGAAAAGTGGTGAAAGTGGTATGAGAAAACAATTCCAAAATGAGTATTTTGTCCACAAGCTTTGTCTCTGATTCTCATGTTAAAAGAATTTTATACTTATTGCAATAATAGGGAAGGAAAATTTAGCAATATGAAATTGAATTTACTGCCTCTTTAAGATAACTTTGAAGTGACCATGGAATTTTGTGTAAATATTTTGTGTAAATGTGTAAATATTTTAATGATAGTATGCATTATAAAGCCATTTTTTTTCTTTATGTGTACTAGCAAATACCAGTGCAATCATTTGTGTTTAACACACAGTAAGAAGCCAAACTACAAAGAAAGAACACTACTAACCCTGAGATGGTTAAATATAAAAYAAAAAATACATAATTCTAGTTCAGGCATTTTCATCTTTTGTTCTCCCAGTGTTTTGCAAAAATATTGAATTTTAAAATATAGAGCAAGTGAGGGTCTGTGTATATCTGAAGTCAACAGCTGAGCATTTGCAGGGCTGGATATCTAAATTTCTGTGCTAAATCAATACTGTTGTTCATCTCTGCGCACAACTCCCAAAGAGAGGAGTAGCAGTGGATAGAGGACAGCATATGGCAGTTTAAATCTTGTTCCATACAGTGCAACTATATTAAATCCTGGTTTCATTAAAAGTCTATGCTGAACTTCTTGTGAACTTCAGCTGATTCACAATTTCAGCCAGAGAGTGTAGAATTGTAATTTGAATTAAATCTAAGAGAAATTCTTGCCCCAGGTGCCTGAACTAGGCTGTCTCTATTTACCAGCTCACAGATGAGTATTGCCCGTTGTAACCATGCAAGTCGCATGGATAAATGAGCTCTGTTCCCTGGCCACATCTGAATTCAGTGAAGCCGCTATTTACCCCYGAAGTAAAAAGAGAGTTTGTATGTGCCAATCCCCGGACTGGTTTAGAGAGRAAGAAGCATAACCCTAACTAATTGTATCTCTCATTCAGAATATACATCTTGAATCCAAACTTGTGCCAAAATTAATGGAGAAACTGATGTATTTCTGGTATAAACATTCAGAAGGACAATCAGTATCTTCTCTTTCACTTCAGTCATTTGCCATGTTTAAGCTATTCGAAAGCAATATTTACTTTGTATTTCTAGTTTCTCAGAGTAAATATAATCTGAAACATCTGGAAAATCCTTATACACTAGTCATGCTGAAGTAATGCTCAGGGGGGTTGTGAGCATGCTTACTGGCTCGAGCAATGTTTTGGATCCCTGTCCTCTGAATTTGATAGAAAGCAAAATGTAATATCCGTTTACTTAACCCCGCAGTATCCAGACCAATACAGTAAGCACTTTGCAAAATACATTGCGCAAGATACATCAAAGGTTCGGTGACTGAAGACATTTAGCTCCTATTGAAATGAGACTAAGCAAACTGCAAAAATTTGGTTCCAATAAATTTTTCCCATTCCACAGCAAACAGTTAATTTTATGTAAAACTGATTCTTCTGAGATCCATCCCCAACTATATAAGAAAAACTGCTGTTCAAAAGCAATGTGAAAACTGGTATGGCAGCATGAAAGTTAAAATCAATGGCAAAGTTTCCAATAACTAAACTGGAAGCAAGATACTTTTATTATTTCAAAGGAGATGCACAGCATTAATTGTGTTCCTAAGAACGATCTCTCTTTTCTAAACACAGCGCTAAGAACGGCAGGATTTCGAAACGGCAGTTTGGGAAGCCGACCTAGTGCTCCTTTTAGAAGCAATGTTTATCAGCCAACTGAGATGGCAGTTGTGCTAAATGGTGGGACTGTAAGTATCAAAATGTGATCATTTAAGAAATCTTTGATATGCACTGATATATACAACCACTACTAATAGAAAAACCTGCTTTTAGCTTATTCACAGCAGGGGGGAAAGCTATAAATGAAAATTCGGGCAGCAAGTATGCATGTAATGCTTCCCTTCCCTCTAGAAAAGATGTAATTACAAAGTATTTTGCATTTCTTTACTTGGCCGTTCTCATTTTGCAATGTAGCTTGAGTGAACCAAGTTCTTTGGTGAGACTACATATTCAGTGGCCCYTTCAAATTAGATTTGTGCTAAGGTATTTAACATAACTATTAAGTGACACAATTTCTAACCTGATTTTTTTTCAAGATGATGTGAATCACACAAATGTTTACGGGCCAGTACATTACTTTAAATAAGAATCATTGTTGCAGRTAGTGATGGTCTCTCATGTATCTTCCATTTTCTTGTCAAATGTATGTAATTCTTTGTAAATTACAGATGTGTACATCTCTGGGAAGGGGATTCATAAAAGAGGAATATAGAATATTTTAATGTAAATAGCATTGATTTTTCTTTCTTAGACAATAGTTTGGCATGCCATTCTTTGATAGACATGTTTTTCTGCAGCCTGGTTGTTTGAAGAATGGCTTAGTGATCTGATGCCAAACAGACTTTCTAAATGTTTTTCATATGATGTGTTATTTGCACTTGAAGACATTTCAYGTAGCAGGCATACTGTTGAAAAAGAAGAATTTTCATCCCCATATTTTCCATGCATACCTACATGCTTCTTAAAAATCTACCCATGAGCCAGTTTATACTCATGTGAGTTGGGTTTTCTTTATTTTGAATCATGAGCTGATTCCATAACTCAACCTCTACATTTAAAACCAAATAATGTGAACTGATTGCAGATCTCTTTTTGTTTTTAACTAAGTAAAGTTTTGGTTGATTTTAGTGAACAAGAGGGACTAGATACAAGGATTCTCCTGTATGGGTAAGACAGTGGGAAACATATCAACTTGAATAAAATGAAAAGGCTTGTGCTTCGCTGTCAGTAATGACTAGCATCCTTCTAATGTTTGGATTCACCTATGCCTATGTTTTCTGATACCAGAATATGAAGTTACGGATGAGAAGCTAGAGAATTTGTTTTGGGTTTTTTGTTTGTTTGTTTTGCTTTGTTTTGAGGTGGATACAAAGCTTAATGGAGAACATCAGTAAAATGAGAGATTAATGTGTATATATAGTCATGGTTTTTACAGAGAGGTAAATGTACTGTATGGGGTGGAAGATGAGTTTGTTTCTATCACTTTGCTCTGGAACTGCTGTCTGGAAAGCTGTCATGTACMTGTAGCATGATAACACTGATTTTTGCACAGACTAGATCTTTCAGTTACGGGTTTATTATCCTTATTTGCAGATACCAACTGCTCCGCCAAGTTACACTGGACGACACCTCTGGTGAAAGGCTGTAGGCTGTAGAGAATAAGAATCCTTGTTGCAGATGTTGTTCCCTGGCAGTGTGTCTTTGAGGGAGGAATCCATAACAGTACCAGAACAAAGCAACAAAACATCCAGGAGCTTTCGAAATCCTACAGAGGATTTTGTCTAAATGTGAACACCATTGAACCAATAAGATAATCGCGAAAACAAAATTGTAAAACTGAAGCCTGAATCTAACTTAAAATAGAAGTAGGCACACCTTAAATTGGAAGAGGGGGATATTGTAAGCTGAAATGTAAGATATTCTCTTGTCTGTAACTAGTATGCAAGGCAAGCCTGTTTTTCTTGGTTGCCAGTTGCTTGCAAAATACCCTCCTCTCACCTAAACTTAATTCATGTTGCCACAAGAGATTGACACTACAGTGTGAAAACGTGCAGGATTTCTTTCCATTTTGCTCCTTTCCCCTTCATTTCAAATGTCACAAAAAGTACCTTGTTTGCTTCATTACCTAGCTGTACTGTACAGTCACGTAGCATCGTGTGTAGTCAAGCATTGCCGCTCAGTGGCAACTAAATTACCGTTACACTGTAGGCTGATACTCTTCTCTTTAAAAAGCCGRTGTGGGAAATGCAGTTCTGGAGGGATGAAAGGTCTATGCATGTTTCATGCGAGTTATGGAGCTTCTTGAGGCAGAGRGAAGAAGCGTAGGTCCGGCACAGAGGCCGCTCTCCTCGGCCGCGTGGGATCGACTCCCCGTTATTCCAGCCTCAACCCCGGTGCGAGCAAAGAGCCGCGCGCTCTCGCGTCTCCTACAGACGAAGCCATTAAGTGAAACTGGAGGGAGATGCTTTTGCAGAGGCAGCTGGGAGAGAACGTGACTGGAGTTTGCCAGGAGGAGCTCGCTGTGATGGTGGATTAAAGGCAACCCGCTGTACTGCCCGGGCCAGCCCGTTCGGCTGGGCTGAGCTTGTCAGGCAGGGAGGCGGCGGCAGCTGGGGAGTCCTGACCACCGTTCAGGAGAAACGCAGCAGCAGATAGGGTCAAGACCTCCCTTTCCCATCCCTGTTCCTATGAGTAGTCCCCTTGACTGCAGTTGTTCGTGCATTTAAATGTGGTTGTGCGTTTTAGTGCCTAGCTAGAAGAATCTCCGTGCTGGAGGTGGTTTGTTGTTGTTTTTGTTTGTTTAAGGTGGTTTCTTCCCTGCTCCTCCCCCTCCCCTCCACTTTTTTGAGTTGATATAAGGCAGACTTTCTCAAAGCTTTTTATCTTTGTTTTCTCCAGGTTATTTAAAAGGTTCCCATTGCCCATTGTTTGTGCCATGGTTTTTCATTATGTTTAAGCAATCATTCCTTTATTTAACATTTAATACATATCGGACATTGAAAACATCATTGTATCCTCACTGTTTGGCCAATGTAAATCTTTGCTTTCCTCGATACTAAAAGCTAATTGTTTTTACTTGAGGGCATAGGAAACGTATAACACTTAAAMTTTGCATATGCTGTAATAAAAATATATATTTTCAAACTAAAAAAATATAATGTACAAATAACTGAATAGCTTAGTAGCTTCACAGAAAGAAGTTACTTGCTGTATACTGCAAAAGAAAGACAAGCTTTTTATTTTTCAAGAGTCTTCCTGATTCTCCATGTACCTCCATTTCTACTGAATTAGGAACCTAGTCCTGCAGACTTGTACTCCCACGAGTAGTCCCATCGACACCAGTAGGTCTACATACAGGTACAGAGGCTGCAAGACCAGTCCCTAAGTGTTGCACACAGATATATATGTGTATATATATATATGGAAAAAATATATATTGCCATTCTTGCCATGATCATCTTATGGGGTTTTATTTCAAAGCCCTTCTCTTCCAGAAGCAATGTTTTTCTGTCATGCATGYGTAAAGGAGTATGTTACCTCCCCCCTGCCCTTCCCTCCTCGAGGCAAAGGAAGCATGTGCTTGTTTTAGGAATTGCTTATTTAATTTTGTAAGTAACTAGATGGCCTTAGTAACCAAGTAGGGTAGGGGTGGATATTGCATGCTATCCAACGACTTAGAAATACATTCTGCTTGTTTTAAGCAAAGCTTTGATCAAATAAGATAGTATTAAAGACAATGATAGTTATCCAGAAGATGCATCATTTGGAACAATAAAAAAACCTATTACCATCACTTGCCTGCAGAATTTTGCTTGTAAAAAACAGTTAAAAAAAAAAAACAACTCATAAAACTCTTGTAAAAACATATAAGATGACCATGGCATAAATGGTAGGACAGCTTTCTTTTGAAAAGTTTATCATGCTACAACCAGGATTTATGAATTATAATACACATTTTACAGACCTTGGACAAAATCTGTACAAGATATAGTTATCTTAAGAGTCTTTTTTTTTCTTTTTCTAGATGTGACTGAATTGATAAATAGAGTTCCCAATCCTGCTCCTGATGAAGTTGTTTGGAATTTGAGGCCTTATGCAAAGATATGGCCAGATCCTACAAACTGCTACTCACGTGACTAGTCTCATTGGGTTAGTCATGTGGACTATTCACAAAATTAAAAATTAGCAGGATTGGGTTTAATTTGTGGTGGTGAAGGTGTGGCAATAGATTAGGAGGGTCTTTATTTTCCAACTTTATACGATTAGTAATAAGCAACTTTTTTTTTGTAAGTCACTAGTCTGTGATGTAAAATGCCCCAAATAAAACTAATTGAAGAAAGGCACCTTTAGGTTAACTTACATTTTTGTTACAGTAAACAAGTTGTTTACTTTTGCCTTTTATGAAAGTTATCTAGAATGTAGAGCATCTGTGAACAACATAATAAGCAAGTAAGCACAAGCCTTTCGCAGTTCAGTTAATTATAATTAGCTTTTATACTATAAAAGCTACTGTGTTGTCCCTTGATGGTTATATGCTCATGGTGTTTCCATGCAGAAAAATGAAATCGTAAAGCATCTGAAAAAACTATATTACCGAAACAAGATTTATAATAACTGGCACTTGATCAATGGCTGAAAAAAAGTTCAAAGCTGTACTTTACAGATCCTGTCCTGCTTTCAGATGAGTTGAGGGTGTTTGACACTTGCCAGAAAACGTGTAGTATCTTCAGAAGAACACTCTTAATACATACAGTTCTTTCTATAAACCAGGTACATGAAATACTATAGAACGATGTTTCTGTTTTTAGTCTAAACACAGGTATCTCGGTTGGCTTGCTTTGAGCTTGATGCCTTGGGGCTAACCAAAGGCCATGCAAAAGGGAGCATTGTAGCTTTTATAATAAAACAATTGGACTATTCTACCAACTTACAGGATTACAAAGCAGGTGCTTTTTATTAATTGATGAGAGCTAAAGCTCATTTTTGATAGATAATATATATTTATTAAATGTATTAATGTGTTTTATAACGTACCCTTTTTTCCGCTGATTATTGCATACTGGTATCTTATTAAGTACATCTTTAAAGGATTTTCAAGACAATCAATGTGTACCATGATGACTGTACATAAGTATACAAAAATACAAAGGTTGTAAAGCATGGGCAAATGTTTTATTTTCAAAATGCTGTTCTTAACGAGAATAAAGGCTTTACTATTTACTTACAATGTTTGTGTTAACTTGGTGTTAAAATCCACCTAAAATTTTTCCATTACAGTAAACCAACGGTGCTACAGACAGTATTGTCCTGTGGTGATACCATGGGTGCAATTCTGCAATATAAGCTAAGTTAAACTAAAGGAAACCGGCTCCTAGAGGTAGGGCCACATTCCCACATTTACCCTTAGCCCTGGCACCTATCAGTCAAACCCATGGTGAGCCAGTCAAGGAGCTGAGCYGCCAGACTCTTAACACTACAAGTGATATTTTTTTTTCCAGTTGGCTCAGCAGTTTCCTGTACTGGCTCAAGTCCTAGYGCTTGTGAAAAGGAGGGGATAGAGTTGAAGAATGCAGGTTGAGAGTTTTTTCTTCAAATGGTTTGATTTTCCTGATCTGGTGCAACAACCAGCATCATCAACCAGGAAAAAAATGAGGGGTGGGTAGTGGTAGAACAGTGAAGACGAAGTCTGTGTAAGTGATGGAAGAAATCCACATCGAATTGCAGCAAGAGCTAGAGGATATCCGTGTTTTATCATGCTTTCATACAAAACAACTAGACCTTTGTTTGACTTGTATGGAATTAGTAGTAGAACTGCAAACATCTTCTCTAATTGTAAAATTACAAAGGCCTAAATAGGACTATGCTTGACAAGACTGAGTTAAAAAATTAATGAGGGCTTCTTAGCAGGGGGCCTGGTCTGATTCTTATTCTGCTTGCACCTTATGTAASTAAGTACACATAGACAAGATCGCTGAAAATGCTATCACTGTGATCTTAATTTTACACTTTCTCAGCACATGTGCTAAGTGATAACAAAAGGGCCTTTGACTTTTTTTCCCCCTGCAGAAATGCAGAACAACCCTAGCTCTCATTGCCTTCAGTTGGAATTGCAGAGGCACAGCGTTTCTGAAAATTAGACTGTTATGAACAGAGCCTGGATTTGTGTAAATTGTCACAGCTCTGCAGAAGTCAATGAAGCTACTCCAGTTTATACTAAATGAAGATTTTTGCCTTAGTTTTACACTTGCCTACATGTGGCATTTCATCCAGAGTTTTGTCCCTGTCAGAAAAGCTTGCAAGTGAGCATTCAGGAACACAAGATAAACACAGACTCAAAATTTTTGGCTAAATCTGTACAATTCCATCTGTTTTAACAGAATTGTGCTCACTTACACTAGGACTGGATTTTGTCTTGGCATGTTGGGTCCTTACATAATCTCCCTTTGATTTGCAACACCTCACATGTGACAGTAAAACTGTAATGCTAAAAGTGTTTCTAAAGCAGTACCACAAAGTTTAGTCCATGAGCTCTGTGTTTTGTGGTGTTGGTGAGAAAACTAAAATTGCGATGTTGAATAATTTTATGTATGTTCTTCTGAGTCTTCCAATTTGCTTCCCACTGCAACCATACAAAATAAAACATTACTTAACTGTCCAAAACATCCACAGAAACAAAAAAAGTAAACATCCATACTTCCACAGCAAATACTCTGTTGTTCAATAAGTAAATAAATAAAAATCTCCCACCCAACCCAAAAGACCTATTTCTTCTATGCATGGCATCTTTTTGTTTTGACACAGCTTCAGCACTCYGATACTTGCACGCAGTTCTCAGTGCCAACTGTGGGAGTTGTGCATGTGTAGCTGAGGGCAGAGTTGTTTGCTAGTAAGTTATTGGATTGTTCAAAAAAAAATGAAAGCAGCTCTTTGAGGTTTTTGCTTTGAAGAATTTTCAATTAAAAGTCAGTGATGAAGTCATACAGTTCACCTAGTATATAAATATATTTTTGTTATTTAGGACAACAAGCAAGGTCAATAAAGAATAGTTTTTCTATGTCTCAGTGGAAAGAAGAATGTTATCCATGTGATTGCAAAGGGTCTGCCAAATGGGAAAAATCAGTCAAACAAAGAGCACAGAGTTGCTTGCTGGAGTAAACAATTCTAAATGAACAAAAGCTCTACATAAAAGTAAAATGTCCCACCCCCTAGTGAAAGCTGTTTTCAAAGCTCTGTATTCTTTCAGAGTGCTGTAATACAGATTAACCTAATGTTTTTTCTTCTGCTGATACAACAGTCTGGTTCCTCAGTCTACTTCTGTGATTTCAGCTGTCATATTCTGTTCTTAATATTTTAATATTTTACAAACTGCTTTTTAACTTACAAAGGTGAAAATCTGTTTTTCTACTCCCTACACTTTAGAAGATGCATCTGTACTGTACACCCTTCACATCAAGCAAGTTTGTTTGGAGATTTATATATAAAAGTTATGCTAGAGGCAAAGAAGGCCAAATAAGCCCAAAAAATCCCCTTTTGTACATAGAGTTTCAGGAGAGCTTAGTTACCCTTCCAAGGCATGCAACTGAAAACCAGCAAACAAAATCCTCTTGGTACGTACCCGGAATACCAGGCTGCAACAGGCCCATGTGCTAATTTAAGGTGCTCAATGTGCTACCAACCTGGAAGATCTCAGCTCATAGAAAACATACAGGAGAAGTGATGTATGATGATGAGGAACACAGACAATACCTTAGAAACCCAAAATACGRCTGCAGTGGCAGGATACACCCTATGTTCTACAACGGTCAAGGCAATATGTGCCCAGTGCTTTGCTGGCACAAGACCCTTTTGGATTGTAGGGCTTTTGTTTGTACAGCTGGTAAGGAGAAAAATCAGAGTGGATTAAATATCCCATGTGACTATGAATGTCCCATATACAAAATCCTAACTATTGCGTTGAATTTGATCTAATATTCCTTGATGTGATGCGGCTGGCCTTTGCAAATATTTCATAAAAATCACAAGAAGTTCAAAAACCCCAGGGCTCACACACACTGCTTCACATTAAAATGAGCAGGTGTTTTAGGTAGCTGCTAGCAGTGCTTTTAGTCAGGAGCATCCATGTCTTATCATAACCTGTGTTGCTTAAGCATAACAATTTCAAATCACATCACACTAACCAGGAAGCACAGGTTGTCAGCATGAATCTGGATTTCAGGCAGTTATTTAAATAGTTTTCGACATATACTTGCTTCCCATGCAATCAGAAAAGTAAGATGTCCTCATGACTCAGATAAGCTGGAAACATGGGGAAAGAAACTGCCTGGCTAAGTCTTTTCACTAGAAATTTCCATTGGGAAAATATCTTTTTCAGGCTGTGACACCTCAAACTGAACTAACTTGCTTAAAATACTGTGAAACACCTAAGGAAGATGTTTAGTTTGGATATTAGCATAGCTCCCATGAAGTTCAGAACAACTTATACTAGCTGATAATCCAGCCCATTTCTTTCAGACAACACATATCTAAAAGCAATGAGTTGTGTAAATGTCAGTAGGAACGACTAGCTTACAACCATGCCATTCATATGCTGAATTTTAACCACTTCAGTCTTAGGAGTCCTATAATTCGTTCAACAGAGCAAGAGAAAGACCCATTTCTATTTTCAGTTGCATTTAAAAAAAATAATAGAAGTTGAACTTTAACAGCACGGTTCCCATTTTATCCTTCTACGTCCCTAGTCGCTGTATGCAGTTATGCTGGCAGATTCCTGCTGCTGCAGAACTGCGATTCTACTGCAATGGAGACCGTCTCTTTTTCTGTACAGAGATTTCCTGCATGCTGGGGAAAGGCGTATGGACATAACCGGGCAGAACAAACTGCCCAAGGATGCCAGTTATGCGGTGGCCATTGCAACTGTGCCCTGCTGCCAGACTCAGAGCAGTACCAAGAAAGCCATTCTCACAGGAGGCTGGATTCAGCCCATGAGAATTACAAACACCTTAACCAACTCCCAAGATGTTTGTGTAACAGAATGCATGAAAATTATCTACAGAGAATGCATAATCACTAATTTAAAAAGGTGCAACGTAAGATGTAAATAGAAGTAACACAATCATGATCATGGTAGCATGATCATAGTATTTCACATAGTTTTAAAACATCAGCTCCTGTTTTAAGTCCTAAGACATAGAGCAACTGAGGCCCTTAAGTGCTGTAACAGTATTAAGTTAAAAAAAAAACCCTCACATCTCACTTATTTCCAGTATTACGGTTTCTATCTATATAGGTCATATGGTTTCTACTGTCAGGATAGTTGAAATTGTTAGCACTACATTTCAGTCTCATTACTCTTATTTTTTAACACAGACCAAACCTGATTAAACTATGCTTTAGTCTCATGCATATTCTAAATCATAGGACACTATAACTATCACTACAATAACAAGCACTGGTGGAGACTGTGATTAATTAATTTCCTTGGAAGTGAGGTGGGGGTTGCTCTGAGACATTAGCACAACTGTTAACTGTTATTTTTGACTTGCTACTCCTACTATAATAAAGTTATCTATTAGTTYGTCTGCCACGTTCCTTGGAAATGCAGCTCATTTGACATAGTTTATCATGTATGTGTTGCAATGTTGAGGCACAGATGATGGCTAAAGGAAGCACTGGCTTTGAATGTATTTGGATTTACTGTTTTGGTCAGCTCCTGGGAGTGGAATACTCAAAAATCTGCAAAACTGCTATTAGACATTTGAGGATTGGCCTTTGTGCTATTTATATATGCATTAAGTGCAAACATCTTTACCATCTATTTTGGATAACAGAGGCAATTTTCCCTCATCTTAATGCACTAATACAGAATCAGGACTGACGTTCTGGTTTGAGACTTGGTTGTTTCAGCATAACAGTGAACAAACTATGACCTACTTTATACACTACTGTATAATACAACTGGTTTGTGACAGTAGCTTATGAAAGGTTTATACACCCACACTCTTTATTTTGTTTAAATCTTAAGAACTATGAGAATTACATTTAGTAATTTAAACAGTTGAAAACAGTAATGAAAAATACCATAGACTCAGACTATAAGATGATGAAAATCCATTAAAGAAAATCTATTGGAATAACTTGTTAGCAGGGGCTTAGAGTAAAAAATATATATAGAAAGGAGTTTTACCCTCGCCTCCCAATGAAATGCCAAAGAAGCCTGAACATGAAATTGGAGCCATCAGCAATCTGTCTGAAATAAGACCTGACTTTTAAAGAGACAGTTCTTTATAAAGTGCATATAATTTTAGCCTCTTACTATTGGA
Source organism: Oceanodroma leucorhoa (assembly GCA_030449065.1). Lineage (NCBI taxonomy): Eukaryota > Metazoa > Chordata > Aves > Procellariiformes > Oceanodroma > Oceanodroma leucorhoa. Next base: position 9,560,038 of record JASVER010000008.1, on the reverse strand, counting down.
AGTCAACATGTAGGCAAGTATTAGTGAAACCTTTCACTTCAGGAAACCTTCAGTCACTAGTTACAGGAAAATGATGTATTGAAAAAAAAGATATGTTAAACAAACAAAAAATAAATCAGAAATTATGCCCATAGACATGCTTGCTACTCATGAATCTGAAATGGAACTGTCAGAGGATCACTCATCAGAAGAGGCTTCTGCAAAATGGATATATAAAAGTGACAGGACAAACCTAATTCTCCACATCAGCAGCAGAGTTTGTAAAATGCTTAGTCTTGCCTCCATGACTTTAGAGAACAATTTCAGGGCATTTTTTAATTCACTTAGGATTAGATTAGGGAAGCAAGAGCTGACATACAGGAGACTCCCAAACACCAACATCCAGTAATGGAGACGGGGAAAAAAGGGCTGAAAGATCTCTAGCAGAATTTGTTTGTGCAGTGCACCATGCTTTCCTAATATTTTGACAGAAAGATTAAGAATTGGATATATCTGGATGACATTTTTACAATTCAAGGTGTACAAAGAAAAAAGAAATACTGGAAGATACATTAGACTAGATGAACAACTGACATGAACACCTGAGCTTAGAAGAGAACAAACTACACAGAATTAGATGTACTGGAGACTGTATTGCTACTGATTATCCAGGTGTCCTCCAAATCATTCAGTGACCTGAGATTCATGAAGAGACAGCCACAGAAACACAACAGTTTAGGGAAGAAGACCCTAGACTGGGACAAAAATCCAGAATGAAGGCAACCAGTGCCTCTTCAGTGCACCTGATTAATGCAGTTTTTTTCCATGTAAATAGTCAAGACAGAAAAATGAGAATGGTGAAAATAGAAAGAACTGACCAGAAATGGAGAGAAATCATTCTGGAGTGGCAGGTCCCCAGCAAAAAGCAGTTTGGGATTTACAGGCAGAAGCCAACATGGGCAGAAAACCGGAATGCCAGATTTGCTGGGCAGCTTCATGAAAACTGCATTTACACCCAGTAGCCCCTTTTATTTCTGAAATATTTCCTACTTGCAAAATATGATAGGTTCTGTAAAGTCACCAAGTTTAAACTCTCACACAGACTAAAACAAATGATCAGGTAAAAAAAAAAAAAAGACAGTTACATGGAGAAAGACGTCCAAGTGACTAATACCGCAGTCTGGGTTTAAAGGGAAGTCTGGGGCAAGTAGCTTGTGTGTTCTGCAATCTGTCACCCGCGTCTTTGCTAATCCCTGAATCGTATTTTAAGACTCCACTAACAGTTCATGGTCTTTCTTTCCCTGCCTTCCCCCCACCTTTTTTTTTTAACCAAAGAGTCTCAAGTCTAGTTTTGCTGCAGGACTATTTGGAGGTTTTACTTTTTAACTGGTGACAGCCTTTTCTCCAGGCTTTTAATGCATCTCAGAGTTATAAATAGAAATTTTGGTTTTGTGTATCTAAATGACTAACAAAAAACACCAACAGAATTTTCAATAAAAATGCTCCCATTTTTTCACTATTATCTTGAAAAAGGTTAGAAGAAAAAAAAAAGATTGCAAAACCCATGTTTTTTTCTCCTTTAAAACCGAAAAACAAACAAAAAAAATTGTGTTTATATAATCACAGAAAAATCACCAAATTGCAATTGTCTTTTTTCCATTACAAATCATTATTAACAACTGCAGAGTGATGGGTAAAAATACAGCTTTGGTACTGGAGGATTAGTTCAGACTTGTGCTAGCAGATACACTGCTGTGCCTGTGTAAGCACAGTTCAGAAGATCACGTATTTTGTAGCTTATCTAAATGATCATCTTTCCTGTTTTTTTTTCAAACATTCCCAACGTAGTTCTAGAAATTAAATGTTACTGTAATCTTTATAACTTTTCAAAGACGTCTGAGTCTGGGGTGTGGACCAATAAAGCGGAATCTGCATCATGAGTCTTATGACTTTTATCACTACATTCTCAGCTGTTAGTGCCAAGATTAAACTTTCAGAAACATCTCAAGCATCTTGAATTAGGCTTGATGAAAACCACCACATACTCAGCTATCGGCACTGCTTTGTTCTTGGATTTTCTTTTTTTTTTTAAATAAATTTTAAGGTCTTTTGTGTAACTGAAACCTTATACATGTGATTTTAAATCAAAAGCAATCACATGTATGAACCCATTTTAAACCATTTTGACTGCAGCACTTTTGTTTTCAGAAAGACACAACTGACTACCTGTAAATACAGTAATGTTTAAAAAAAAAGCAGAGTCAAATTCTTTTAACTGCAGTGTCCTACTGACAGCAAGTAGCCTTCTACTTTGAACCTGTTTATACGGCTCAGTTTGAAACAAAGTAATTTGAGGAAATACCTTCAGATCTTGACATATATTTGTGTGTATATATATATATATATATATGTTATATAATATATCAGATATACTAAAAGTGTAAAACCATGGAATATGGGGAGGTCACCACTTACAAGAGCTCCATAATGGGATTAATTAAAGAATTACAGCTACAGTAAAAGGTGGGCAGATGAAATTAGAAACAAATTATTTTGTTTAAAATCTTCCTAAAACATGACTACATTTCAACCCCCTTTGGTGAAAGTGGGGGGGGGAAAAAAGGCAAGAAAGACACTCTCACATAAAACTGATGAATTCCTAACAGTTTACTGAGCTGAATTTTCCTAAATAAACCAGAGGTGCAGTCTTTAAGAAATCCATTAGCTACTCAGACTATGTCTTTTCCTAATCCAGCATTATTACCTACAGTACATTTTAAATATTTTTTTTTTTAAGCCTACTGTAAGACATCCCATTTATATATATTCCATTTTCAGTATTTTCCTTGGGAAACTACTCAGTCCTGCAAACATGCATGCGATTGTAGCTTCATTTATGGCCCCATTAATAAGGATCCATTAGAGCACATGACTATACCCATATGTTTATTTGCTTACAGAATGAATTCCAAGAAGTTTCACAGTGTAGCCATTTTTTTCTGGGTACTGAATTTAACATTTTTTCCCTTCCTCAATTCATTCTGCTTCGATGTGATATGATTATTTACTTTGATACRATTACATACAGACATCCTTCAAAAGTATGCAGACTAGACTTCCCCTGTTCAACTTAACTTGGTAAGCGTATTTAGCTTTCGAATCCTTCCTCATAATTCAGGTGGAGACATATCACAGCTGTGTAAGGAATGACTGACTGCATTTCCTTGCTTCTTGACAGTATGCATCTGTTCCTGCTCTAGCACTGCTAAAACATGCAGCCTCTTCTCCCCTTTATCTGCAATCTCATTCATATTTTCAAGGATTTTCCAGTGACAGAACACCTACGTTTTGAGGTCTTCAGCATGTTGCTGGTTGCATCTTCCCAAGGGAAAAGATTCTTTCTATGAAAGAACTGTTTTTAAAATCTCTCAGTATAGGTGAGTAATAACTTCTACTGCCAAAGGAGAAATACAGCTTGAAAATTGAATGGAATGTAAAGGAATATTCCTCCCGTATCTGGAAATTACCCCCCCACACACCTGCTGTGAAGATTACTTTCTGTCTCATTTTGGTTTAACTTGATTTTCCACACACTGTGTACATTCAGTGTYACAGAAGTACCTTGCAAAGCCAAGGCTATGGCTAATCTGTAAGAACTCCTAGGTTGTTTTTGCCGTAAAACCAGGAATATTTATTTCTTTTACTATTTTCCCTAAGAACAATGCTTTTTAAAAATAAAATTTTACAAATTTTACACAGGTAAGAAGAAAAGAAAGCCCTTAGGAAATAAAATAGCTGAACGTACTAGACAGTGTTTACAGAACCAATTCTCTTGCCAACAGCACACCAGCAGAGAAATAACCATTGTAACAGTGCCAGTAAAGTGTTTTGTTCACGTTAAGTGATGAATGAAGATTTAGGTTTTTTTCATAAAAAGGTCAAATATTTTCAAATTCCTTTCATTGTAGGACAGATGCTTTTTCATTTCCAGTGATGTCTCATCAATACTGCATCTGCATAACACACTGCTCAGAATCACGACTAGATGGGGTTTGTCCACTGCACGGAGGCACAAATCGAATTAACCAGGTCGTTAACCAAAAAGCGAAGGCCTATTTCTTCTTGGAAACATTAAAGCAAAAATACAACTAGAGCTATGTGGGATACCACCTAGAAAACAAGATGATGCAGCAAATTATGTCCAGCTTCAAATGGATGTTTTAGGCTGCAGATATTGATGAAATTGATATGGACAACCCTAGATAAATACATGCTGGGAAARGACAATCTCATGGTAGATCATCAGCCCCTTGAAACCAAAGGCAGGTCTTGCTATGTGTGTGCCACTGTGTCACATCCTGCCAATGATCTCAAATAACATGTAGGTTATTAAATCATCTATTTAAATACATTTACATTAAAGTAATTTCAGCAAATCAGAATAATAAAATCAGAAAGGACACCTTCTTCCAAAAAAAAAAAATCTGTTGCTCATCTGCTGACATCCTCTGGAGGTTGGTTTTTTATTAGTCATATTTTCTGTAGAAGGTAATATTCTTTAAAAATTCTGCAAAATATTCTGGAAAAAATTTATCCCATCAGCTGTGCTGTATTGGGGAGAATTCTCTTTCTCCCTACAAGTCTAAAGCTGTAAGCCACTCAACTGAGTCTTGAGTGCTATGCTTCTCTCTACATTTTCGGTCTGAAAGTAGAAACTGTTAAGAGTAAGGACTACCACACCTTAAATATAGATTGTTTTGTGGAATGTAATGTTACAGCAGTGGAACCGTATAGCAAACAAAATGTCAGTTAAGAATGCTGTAGCTTTATGATCTTAGGTAAAGACTGAAAGAAACACACYTTTTTCTTTGCACTCAAAAAGACATTTAGCAGGCTTATGCATTAGAGAGCTCAAAAGTCCTGCAAGATGCTATTAATTTATAAGTCATTTTCATGCAAAGTTTTCCCACTTTCTATCGCAGAACACTTTTCAAAACTAGTAATAAATCGTATCAAAGACATAGTGAAAGAAGAATAAAGAATTACAAACAAAGACAAAAAAAGAGGCTTTAAACGCGCTGTGAAGCCGGGGGAGAATCAGTGGTTTATGAGGCTACGTTATACCCTGGCCTACCAAACCAAGCAGCCATACCATGGAGGGTATGGTTTCACATGACACAGCAGGCACAGGACAGATTAGCTGATCTAAAAGTGAGCGGCCATCACAACTGGGCAGTTTTCCATCCCTCTGTTACTGTTGCACCGTCTCCCTTATATTGGATGCAAGGGTTGTGTCATTACYGGGTAAGTCAGTTTATCGGGCTGATCCAGCAGCAAACTAACCGAGGGGCAGCAGAACAGAACTGAAGAGCAGTTCCGTGTCAGATCTGCCAGCTGAACCAACTCACCATGAAGCCACGATTGCTAGAGCCAAGGAAAGGAAAGGATGGCTGAAACCTTGCTTGAGGAAGGACAGGACTGTCTTTTTTAATGGGGAAGTTGTTGGATCACCTTAGCTGCCCCCCCTGAAAATCATACTTTTGGTCCCTACTTGAAAAAAAAATCCCAAAGTGTTTTGTTCTGGTTATGTTCTAATAAAAACTAAAACTTCACTATTTGTTTCAATAATAATGAACATTTTTTAACACACTTTCTGAAACCAGAAAAATAAATTAAGAATGCCTTTGGATTTTTTAATTACAATCAGTTTACATTTCTAACTTCCTCTTAATATCCTTTTTAAATATCACACTGGTCAAGATCATACAAACATACTTTCATAAAATTACACATCTTTGCCTAAAACATATCCATGAAATAAGGTACACATAGCGTTGTGCTGAAAGCCACAAGAAAGCAGAATCTGACTGTTAGCTCACATTAACTGAGTCTTTGGCTGATATTTTCATGGAAGGTATGCTGATCTTTCTAGTAGTGTCAATAGAATCACATTACTGCTCGAGTCAGCATTTTGTAAAAGCTATTTGGCAGCTCACCATTCATCCCCTACAGTTAGATTCAACTCTGTTTACAGCATCTAATAAACAGGGTTAGTCATATACAAATTTAAGAGATACTTCATTGTTATTCTTAATGTAGTTAACTTTGTAATAAATTGCTGTATCTATTTAAAAATGTTTTTCTTCTTTTTCTTTTGATCAGGAATTTTAATGCTTTATTTGTGACATCTGAGTTTTTAGTAACAATAAATGCTTTGTCTTGGTTGATGTGAAGAGCTCAGTGGTTTAATTAAAAGGGATTAATTGAATTAACTGAATTAATTAGTTCAGCTAAACCAAATGCGCAGAAAGACAAGGTTAAGAAGTAGTTGCGTTACGCTATTCATTATTTTATGAGYCTGAGAATCCACTTCAGCGCAAAGTCAGCTGAGTTAGATTGAATCACTGGTAAAAGCAGTTTAAACTAACCTTGCTGACTTTACAATGAAGTAGGGTTTTACGACATTAATAAACAGCAGAATAATAACAGCAGAAATAAGAGCAGCTGGAGCACTAACAAAATTAATTATGGCATCACAGCTGAGATTGATAATGAAAACCCCTGGACAGTAACTTCTCAAACTAGTACAGCTGTTTCCAAATAGCCATCTGTCTGGGCCCCAAGGCTATTTTATGTATGGATACTCTTAAATTAACTTAGCAGAGCTCAGTTAAGGAATTACAGAAACAGTGTGATAATATTGAAAGCTAATGTGATATAAGCAATACGAAGTTGCACTGGTTTAAGAAAAAACTGAAAAGGGGCAATTTTACAACTTTGTTTGAAGTGATGAAACAGCTGTGTGTCCTAGAGTCCTAAAATAATTGATTTGATGACAGGAAAGCTCTATGAGAGTGATTAAAAGGAAATTTGTTTTTCCTTTTGAAACAATTGGCAGAGAAGGCAAAGGAAATCTTACCRCTACATTACTCTCCAAAACAACATAAATATAGTTTGTGCAAAGATTAAATTTCTTCAGAGACAGGAGKTTTTTGATCAACTCAACTGCCAAATGACACAGTCCACTCCACCCTTAGCCCCTACTTTTCTTAGTTGCAACATTTTGAAAATGGTTTCATATTGTCCTCTGAAAATGCACTTGTAATTTTCACCTTTAAGATTTTACATGCATGAAGACTGTAAACTATGATCGTATAATCACCTAATATCATAGACATCCTTTTTCACAGTGGCATGTTGTAAATATATAGGTTTATTTCTTAGAAATAAGTGGAAAACACATGCATTTGTAACTCTTACTGGTATTGTGGACAATGGAACATGTGAAAAAACATGCCTTGATGAGATGATGTAAATGCTAACAAATTGAAGACAGACAGTCCAAAACACAAACATTAAACTGCAGTCATTTAAAATGAATTAGCAAGCCTGCTAGGTCAACTTCTATCATCACCTTCAGGAATGCAATTTTTCAACAATTAACACTGACAGAATTTTTTTTTTTAAAGTAAATTCTTAATAACGATAGTAAATAGGCTACAAAATCCCACAAAGACTTGAAGAAAACCTTGGTTGCTCTGCCAAAGTTTTCTTTACATATCAGTCAGGACTGCTGGAAGACAACTTATGGCTCATGGATTTTATTTTTCATCATTTTTGTACACTGCTACTAGTTACTACTTTGTTTAATCATCTAGCTCTTAGCTACTAAAGGCAAGAATTCTACTTCACTTACTGCATACGAACACCCCATATATATACACACATATAAATGCAGTTTTTACCTATATGTTTTTGCTCCTCAGAATGAATTTTTTTCACCTATAAAATACCCCTTAGGTAATTGCATGGGTTGGTAAATAAAACCTGACCTTTTGTGGATTAAAACTGCAATATAAATATGAATAAATGTTTGGAAATCTATGCAGCCCTTGTAACAAACTGCTATCACAAAAGAAAAATCATGACAGTCTTCCAGTTTCGATATTTGTACTATAATGTATACTGCCCTGAAGAAAAGCCTTTCTTCTGAACATTTCATAATTAAGTGAAGCAGTGATGCAAAGGTCCTGCACATAGCATAGTGCAGACACAGAAAAGCATGTCAGCTCGTAACACCTTGCAATATATAATACTATAATAGCAGGGCAACTGAGGAGGCCATGATACATAAAGAAAGGTTTTGAAAACAATCTTTTGAAAAATTACTCGTTTATGACAGCTTTGATATCAGCAGATACTTAAGCGTCTTTATGATTTAAAAAATCTACCCTGAGAATTCTACAGACTGAATTCACACTTAAGCTTTCACAGCTGAAATACAACCTGCAGGAACAGCTTTCATTGTGGTCCTGCTGTTGGTGTAGACATGCAGAACAACTTTTGCGGTTGTCATTCATTACTGTCTTTCTTAATTATAAGCCTGCCTCTCAATGTATCTAAATATCTACTCAAAGAAATCTATTGCTATTTGTTTTGCTATCAGTACCGGTATCAATGCAGACTCCTCCTTACAACAAGAACTCCTAACACTGGGAAGGAACATTGGAAGAACATCAAGCATTTTGAAGTGTATGCAGAACACCAACTAATTCTGCAATCAGAATTGGAAAAGTAGATTTCTCCACTGGATATTTTCTAATGAACTCAGGGTGTAATACATATAGTATAAATCTTGCAATATTACAATGGAAGCTGATTTTACTGGACACATTCTATTAAATAGCATGATGCAGCTGAAGCTAGCCAGCAGGAGCTTCAATCCAGCTCACACATTTTCCCTGGAGATCACAAAGAATGGCTGTTTGGGCAGGAAAAGTACCTCCAACAGGAAAATGCTTTTCCTTGCACTTGCAAACATGCAAACCACAGAACTATCCAGTAGCTACTGCTGCAGTCACCACCTCTCATCACAGGCAAAGCAGCAAAACTGGAGAGAAACCTCCCTCTGTGCAAGAGCTTTGTCTAGTGTAGGTAAGCCAGGAGGAGTTGCTGAGGTTGCCCAGGCCCTGGGGACCATGGTGGATGCAGTACTTGAACATGATTCTCTCAGTTGCAAACACTACATCACCTTGAGGTACCAGCTTGTGCATGTGACTGGCAGGTGAACACTGCAGAGGATTAAAGGAGGAGGAGGCACATAGAGGCAGCTTTTTAACAGTGAACACTGTCCTACAGGATAAGCATTGCCACTGATTCACTTCATGCTATGTGACAAAATGTGGATTACTTCAGAAATCCAGAGCAAAAATTTAAAACGTTTGCTCCCAGTACTGCCTGGAGTTTGCTGCACAGCTGTTGTGTGAGAGTGGGTTTAAATATTGTTCCACTTCACACAATAGAGGAGAAATTGTGTTACAATAGCACCATGTATTAAGATATTTATTGGAAAGATTTATACTGTAACTACTGAACCCTGTGTTCCTCAGAAAATACCCAGTGGAAATACCTACTTATCCAATTCTGATTACAGAATTTGCTGGTGTTCTGCATACACTTCAGAAGGCTTGACAGCAAACAACACAGTATATCTGCAACATTACCCTGACTAGATGTCCTAAAAACTAATGCTATCCAACAGATATGCAAGTACAAATAAGAAATAATAGAAGTTTAAGGAATCAAAGGTTTGCCAGTGGGGGAGCTTGAAAACATGGAGAACTTACTAATATATAACTTTGTGTTTGCTGGTATTATAAAAAGTAGCCCATCTGGAAGTGCTGGGATTTCACACAAGAAAGAGTCTAGCATTTGTTTAAAATGTTATTATTAGCCCCAAGTGCCTATTACATTTATTTTGTGTGAAGGAAAAACATCAAAACAAGGAAAACTGAAAACAAGGRGCTATTTTGTAATCCCAGTTGTTACAATGATCTTACTAGTAACAGATTTCTCCTTTCCCGTATGGGAAAGGAGAAACTCCTTTCACCTTTAGGCAAAAATTTCAAAAGAAGAGTGCAAGCAGAACAGGAAATGTGTGGAACTTTCATGCCATCCTTTTAGACTGATCTACTTGTAACTAATGATAGATAGAACGGGTGCACAATAAAAAGTGAAAGAATAATTGCAGTCCACCAGGTTAATGACCTGACTGCTGTTAATTCCTTTGACATTTACAGAGCATGGACTATTTTATAATTAAAATGCTTCATAGGGAAGTTTTAGTTGTATTGTATTAAAAAAACAGGACAGTTTTGAAATTAACAATAGCCACAAAAGATTTGATGACTAGAGTTATTGAAGAATTGCAAGGCTCTAGTCACTTACAACAAGCTCCAATTGCTGCAGCAATGATGTTAATAAGCAGTACATATGTATGGACATTCTTACTCTAGTTTCTAAAATAAAGCATACTGTAAGGATGTCAAACACTTAATTCCAGAATACCCTATTTCATATCTGTACAATAACTCCATTTAATTAAAAAGAACAGTTAAGTTGCATAGAGAATAAGGAAAGAAAAAAAACATTTGAGTGAAGACCCAGCAGGACATATTCAATATCTCAGCCTAGACTTTAAATGTGTAGAAATTGGGTACCTGAAGATGAACCAACAAAACAATGGCATGGTCTATGGAGGCAGCAAAGAGAAAGAGCTCCAAATGGTGACCCACAAATATTCAATGCTGAATGAAAAGCTGCCTAGGTCATTAGGCAACRCAGAAGACAGAGGCCTCCCCATTAAGCTGCCTAATTCCAGATTGCACATCAGCAATTTTCTGTCACTTGAAATCCAGAGTTGTAGACTTTTCTGGATAGTAGGTATCTAACTGACCAGGACTCAGCATTTTAAAACCTTTTACAGAAACCTGATTCCAAACTCTCTCACCCTGCAGGGATTCAAATGCAAGTCTTCCCCTTCCCAGTGAAGTCCCATGAAAACCAGGCTCAGAATGAGGGCATCGACAGATGTGCTTTTGTGTACTGAGCTGAAGAGGTCTAAGCATTGACTTGCCCCTGGCTTTTAACTCCTGCCAATCACCTGGAGATTGGCACTTCCTCAGCCATGAACAGTAACCAGGTGTGAGAATACCATCTCATATTCTGCTCAATTTAACCAAGCTGTGGGCTGCTGAAAGTCATTATCCCTCTCTCTCCCCAGTTCACCTTCTCCTTTGTGTTAGATACAGCAATCACATGGCAACAAAGTTGTGGAAAACTAACCTGCCCCATACCAAAAACCCTCACTGATGCAAACCCATGGTGCAGTTACAGAATCACTAAAATTGATGCAAGAGCTRCAGAGTGGATCAACCCTTTTGGCAGCTCCCAGTTTGATCCAATTGACTGCATGGAACTTCACCCTGAATGCTCTTATGTGGTTTAGGGCAAAGATCGGCCATCTGAGAACACACCTGCAACAGTGCCACCAGACTGAAGGACCACACAGTGGTGACTGGTACAACATAATTTTCCCTCTCTTCAACACATGAACAGCACAGCTGAACAACCTCTTCTCACCTCCATGTGTAGTTCACATCCCTACGTGTATCACGTTTGAGTCCAGCCCACAGAGGCGGATAAAATGTAGACTGGTTGAGGAGCTAGTGAACCCTCCTGCATTAGCAGACAAAGAGGCTGGGCAAATAATCATAATGACACCACTGTGCCTGAGTAAGTGAATGATAACTTCGGCCCTGTCAGTAAAGCCTTGTCCACAATCAGGGCAAAAAGGAAACATCTTACAGTGTCGGTTCTTAAAGCAATCTCGCCTCACTTCCCTTGGCAATTACATTGGGTTGTTTGGGTTTGTTTTCTTTTTTTAGGACTGTACAGGGCAGTTTCTGCTATAAATAACTACAGGAAAATGCCAGTAGAACATTTATCAAATAGAAACCCCACAGTTCAGAAAAACTGTACAACCACCCATCTGGTAAAAATCAGTATTTACATGTTGTGTAGCTGGTAGAGGTCTGATCCTGCCCTAGAAAATACTGTGCCAGCACATTGTCATAGTCCTCTGAAATTATTGAGCTTTGGCCCTGTACTGTATTTTTAATTGCCACTTTCAGCTATACAGGCAACTAATTTAGAGTAAGTAGTGACTGGAAAGAAACAGCCAGGCATTTCCAACAGACATTGCCTTCTCTTCTCACCCATGATTCGCATCTTACTGTGTCCCCTATTTCTTAATACAACTTGAAATATAAAAATTAAACACTGAATGCAAAAAGAAAAATCATTAAAATATACAATTTAATTCACCTACCTTTGGCTTCCTGCTTAGTCCAGAATTCTTTCACTCTTTTAATGATGTTTTTGTCCTCTCTCAACTGCTTTTGCCACTGACGTAGCTCTTGTATTTCACTATCACAGCGGACCTGGGAAAGGGAAAACAAGAAAATGCAACTAAAATTATATACGTTCATGTTACCCAAGATGATGAGACAATTTTTTTCACGGGGCTGTGGCTGAGCAAATACGTGACATCCATCCTTTTTGCAGGGCCTGATATAAAAGCACAATCCCAGAGGTTTACAGTTTTCAACTTATACAGAAATAAAAAACACATAATTGACAAACCACATCGAAGACATAAATATGCCAATTAGGGGATCATTTTGATTACCAAGGACTCCTGAGAATGTGATTGCAGCAAGACGCTTATTCTTTGAGTTAATTAAAATTTAAAGCATTATGCTGAAGGGTATTAGTGCCTTTAGAAAACCACAACACTATAAAACCAACCCATTGACCAACATAATGGAGCAGAAGAGGAGCATGAAGGGTCATACAGCAGGAAATTTATTCCAGCAAACTGATTCACACCTGCTACCAGCTGCAAATAGGCTTACTGACAATCCCAGCCATACAATTTTCACAAACAGGAGAGCCATTAATCTGTTATTTAAAGTAATGGGAATGCATTACATTATATCTATTCTTTGTCGGTCAATCACCCCTATGAAGGGCGTAATTCTGCTTCCACATAAAATGACAATAGTCACAGGCCTTGACTCCATTTAAGATTTAAGTTGAATTCTTCTATTATTGCTTTTGTACTAGTGTAGATCCTACTAATACAAGAAAGAGCTAGCTTTGCATCAACAGCTTTTACCACTCTGCTACTTAAACTTGCTCTAAGCAGGATTTGATTAATTAGCAGTATGTTGCCAGTTGTCTACCTCGGCATTCACACAATTACTACCACCAGTGCTAGAGCAAAAACCCAGAATAGATACCGTCCCTCTGACAATAGTGGGAAGGTGACAAGCTAGTGTTAGCTTAGACATTGGTAAGTGATTATTCTCTTAGAGTCATATTCAAATTATAATAGAATTATTAAAAATGTAGTTTCTCTTTTTTCTAAATGTTACGTATATAAAATGTCATTATGTTTTAGGACTTAATGTCCTAGTAATTCAGGTTGAAGTTGAGTAACATGGTAGAAACAAGCAACAATAAGCTTGGTTTCTCCTGGCACATTTTTGCTTTCAGGAAGCCAACTACTTAGTTTTCTAGAAAATTTCTTATATTTATTTTATTCTCACATGATACGGTAATGAGTTTGCTCTGTGAGTTGAACTCTATTACTCTACTCCATTACACTCTGCTTTTCTCCCACTTTCCTGAGATACATACAGAGCAAAAGAGCATGACTTAGTTTTCCACTAGTTAAAAAAAAMCAACAACAAAACCCTTAAAGAAAACAATATAAATTATTTATCAAAAGTGTTCTTTCCACCCAGAATTTCTCCTTTATGGCACAGCTAAGAATGCAATAGACAGTAGCTGAACTCCCACAGCACTTTTCAATCCACTTAGGAGAACATAACTTGCTATATTTCAGATAGTCCACTGGCAGAGCAGAAATACAATACAAGGTTACATGATCAATAAAGACAGGCAAGACTTTTACTCAGTGACTTGACATCAGATACCTCTTAGACCTCTAATAATATCCCATTATACTAATATAGTTCTGTATTATCTTCTATAAAAGTTATATGAAGTTCTTACAAGGTTGATATGAAATTTAAAAAAAAAAAAAAAAGTTACCGTTACTAGTGATCTTCATTTCAGCTATGCAAAAAAATCAAAACAATTTTCTATTAAATCCATCAAATAATACTATTTCCAAAAATACAATATAATCCCAAACACGGGATAGTTTCTTTAGGCTTGCAAGAGACATTTTTTCTTTTATACTGTCATGTATGCTTTTATAGAATGCGTAATTCTCTATTACATGGAGTCAGCTTATCTGCACAGCAAAGGGTTAAGGGAATGCTTATGGGACATATAAATGACAGTAGCAGAAAAGAGGCAGGAAGATAGGGAAATTACTACCTCTATTTCTAACTATGAAATTTTTGAAAAAATGAAGTGTCCATTTATAACTGCAGCTATGTAAGACCCGTATTTTGGCCTGTGACAAGGCCAGAGTGATCTCTGCATAATGAAAATGAAGAAAGTAACTCTTAACAGTTAAAATATAAAAGGCAAGTGTAGTAGATTTTGTATACTCTCCCTAGATAAATAAAATAGTGAAAGTATAGTGAAATACACAGCAAAATACAGGGCTCGGAGATAAAGGCATAGTCAGACAACTCAAATACTCCAAAGTCCAAGTTAAATCCAAGCAGTGAACGTCAGCTCCCAGCACAAAGTGATTTTTTAGAAAAGTGAAAGTAAAGAAAAAGGAACACAGATACATCACCTTCGGTAAAACAGGTAACAGGAACTTAGCAACAACTACCAACATGTTCAAAATATGCTTAATAGTTTAGAATTTAGCATAGTTGTGATAATTTCTCAGAACGTAGTCTCTATTTTGTAATCAGAGTGCAATTCTACCGTGTTTAAAAAGCCATGACTCAGCAGCAAAATCTCCAGGCAAATAATCAGAGGGTCAAGAGTCTTGTCCAAACAACTGACGCGTATCTCCTGCAGACCAGCAATGCATGAAGCACTGAAGGAGTCTTAACTTTGAAGTGAGAGTTCAGTCTTACCCAAGTCACTTGGATTGAGTCTACACTGGCTGTAAAGAACAGTGAATACTTGTGTGACCTGGGTTTGAGCCTTTGCTAGTAGCCACAACTTGCTGGAAAGGAATATAAATTGTGATAGCAAAAGCACAACAACACTTCATAAGATTTAAAGATAACCCTGCTTCCATTCTGATTTAACTTTTGCTCAAACAATATTTATGTATAAAATAGCACTGAATATTACATAATGCTGTCCAATTTAAACTCCATGATATTATAAGTTTTAGTCAAAATAAACTGCTTTGAATGCTAGGTGAGAACCCGTTGCACAACATTAGAAGGATAACACTAAAGCTTTGACCAAAGACATTAGAGGAAATTGTATTCATGAAAAATCCCTTCAGTCTAGAATAGTTATGCAAATTGTAAAGATTAAAAAGACCCCATAAAACAAATGGCACTAAGCACGGATTCTGTAGTAGAGGGGTGAAGGAATATATCTTCTTTTATTGGAAAAGTGCTTGGAAAATTGATGCCTACCAATCAAGGATTTTCATCAGATACTGAATACTGCCTTSGCCCACGACAGATGAATGAAACCTCAATAAAAGAGGACGGTGAGAAGAGAAAGAATTCTGATGACAGAGCTGTCTCAAGCCTCATTTGGATGCTCCTCCTTGCCCTCAAAGAGACCCCGCAAGATGACATCTTCCTTTCTGATCTCTTTAGAGTACTCAGCAGTTGTAGCTTCCACTGCTGTTCTGGAACTTAATTCTTGATCAAACTTGAAATAATTTTCAGAGTACTCATCGTCATCTTTATATGAAAGATTGTAGAAAGGACTTTGTTGATGGCAGCCATTAATTATTACTACCAAAACAAGTATTTTTCTGAAATTTGCTTCAGATAAGGATGAATGTACTGCTTTGATCATGCTTTATTATCAAAAAAGTTCTCAATATTCTGTATCTATAGCTTTTTTTCCCCCTTCACATAGAAAAACCTTTACTGCCTGATCCATTTTTGCTGATTGCCATGTGTTTTTGATACTGGCATACTCAGACAGCTACATGTGGCAGAAACAAGTGAAGTGTCATGAGAAGACACACGATGCTCAGTCAGTAATGTAACCAGGTAAACTCTACTGCCTAAGTCAGTATGATTAATGAAGTATCTCAAAAATGGTCTGAGTCCATAGAAGATGTGTCCAAGAAAAATAACTTGATGTGGTTTCTTACACTTCATATGACATTGTTTAAGAATAAAAAACTTACAAGGTTCACATTTGGGATAGCGTCATTAAAGACAAAACTATCCTGCCCAGATTTCTGAGTCTTTTACTTTTTCTGAAATCCAACAGTGAGTCCAGAATCCTCCATCCATCTTTCAAACAACTACTTATGGCACATGATTTTATGTCCTTTAAAGTGTATTTTGAGAAGACCAATGATGAAGTACACTGTTCCTTTATCACAGTGCCAAGTAAAATATGTATGCGTGCTTATGTTTAATTATTCAATATTATCATAATGTGTAAATTTTTACTTCAATAAGTGTTTAAAAGTTCCAAATTCTATGAATTATAAAACAAAGTTTAATGAAAAACATCAGAAAAGAGTTTAAAATACTGACACAATAATATCCTTAGAATGCAAAAGGGCATTATTTGTAAGCGTTCAGTTATTACCACAATAAATCAGTAGCTGACAGAGCTATTTATTTTGAAGGCAAGTAATCTGAATTCTTTGGTGAATTTTCATAATATGCTTTATCATTAGTGCTATGAAATTCCATTTAAGCTTAGTGTTCTCTTAATTACAAGTTGCAGGATAACACATTGCCCTATGTAGTAACTTCTTACCAATGATTTTTATTTTATATTCTGATTTTAATTTAAATTTTAGTTTTTAAAAACCCAAGTTCTTTCAGCTCTAATAAGCTAAAACATGTAACAACTAATTTTATAGTCTGAATTATTTTTGATGTCTCCTACTTTTTATAGCTACAGTTTCTCTCTCATTTCTGGGAACTGGTTTAGAATGATAAATACTACTGTGAAAATTTTGAACTTAATATATATATAGCAAGGAAGGATAGTGCCCTTCAGAAGCTTTGGTAGAAGCACAAGGTATCGGAGCAACCTTGCACTGTTCAGCAAACATAACTGTTATTGGATAATGGTTGCCTTTGCAATACTCCACTGTAAGGATGCCTGCAGTGATATTGTCAGTGCTAATTAATCTTAGTGTCAATGCCATCTCTGTTTAAAAAAAAGAAAAATAAAGGAAAACGAACAAGCAGAAAATGTCACAAAAATCTATCAGTCAAGAAGATAATTTCAAGGTATTTCATCATCTTTGGCAGCACGGCACATTATAGTAGCACTCATATATTCATCCTTGTTAAAAGTAGTAAAGAAGAACTTAACAGAGAGTGTTTTATACTGATTGTTATTTAAACACCTGACGTACAGACAGAGATGTCTCACTGTCCATCACAACGAAATTACTGCTATATCTGGAGACTATTTACAAGCTTAAATTTTGATAAAGGCAGTCAAAGACATCTCTTTGYCACCAAAGTCACCTAATTTCAAGTCCATTTCTTTCCAAGGCGTGAAGGTGTTAGAGCCTTTCAAAGAAATATTTGACAGAATCTGTTCAGGATTTTCAAAACAATTTATTTCATACCCTAGGCTTAGCATGGCAGTTACCCTAAAAAATAATGGTATTAGCCAATTTTCTTTGTATATATTTTATGCACCTTGCTTTTCCCCCTTAAATTGGGATTGCATTAGTGTTGTATTACTAGTATGGCTTGCAACATCTGCTTGCCATTTCATTTTCCCTTTCCTTGAATACCAGCCTTCATGCCTCTCCTACATCTCCTGTCTCATTCTCGGWCTCAGTTTTTTCTCCTTTGTTTCTGTATGCTTTTATTTCTTAACAGATCTCACCAAACCTTCTTGTGCATCTCCACACTCACTCACATATCCTTGCATGAAGCAAAATAATACTTCATCCTTTAGCAACTAGCCAAAAATCAACTAAAAATGATGAAAATTTTTCTGTTAACTGTACTTTTGAAAATTGAATTTCTGCAGATTTTCTGTTGTTGAGGAAAACAGTGAGATTACATCAGCATAAATGCCTGTGAAAAAATTGTAGTCACTAGGCATAAGGCAGAGCAACATCCGAAGCCAATGAACCATGGGGGTCTCAGCAGCTATTTATAGTATCCCCTACTTAAAATTTATGTAAGGATTTTCCCTGGGGCCTTCACAGTCCTACGGTTTCCAACATCAAGCAAAATAATTATAGATTACTCTTACCCGATAACCTCTCCAGAAGGACTGAATTACTGTGCTTGCTTCTTCTTCTGATAGAAGGAGAGAGAGAGGAATTGGTGGCCTAGGACTTAAAAAAAAATAATGTTTTTTAAACAGACAGCCTATGAATGTAAAATACTTTCTTCCCTAACAGTATATTTTACAAAAAAGAGAAAGGTTCTTCAAGAGCTTGAAAGATACAATTTCTTATTGCTCCAAAGATAAAACGTGCAAAGAATATCTCCTTTTAAAATGTGTTGTGTTATGTACGCTACAATAATTTCTTCYTTAAAACATTAATATACAAATGGCACATCAAGCGCAGTAATTTTTCTTATTCTTCGACATGAAGAATTGGGTAGGGTAGGGTTTGAGGTGGTGATGGGAGGGGAGCAAGAGAAGTAAGCGTRCCATTTGTAAAGCAGAGGAGGTTTTAGTGTGCATGCAACAATGAACAGACTTATGACACAAATGTTTCTAAYGATTATTAAATACACAGAACGTAAATATATTTTAGTACATTAATTTATATTATGATTTCACTTAAAAGTAAAATGTACTGAAAAAAAGTAATTATCATCATATCTGCATAAGCATGGATCCACATTTAGAGATGTCTAAACAATGCTGAAATTTTACTTTTGATAGCATATATACATTGTTTGGTGATAAAAGAAAGTAATACATATGTGAAGTCAACAATTTTCAGCCAAAATATACAGTAATTTGAAAGCATTTTTGGTGATTCTGCTGCTACCAATTTTAATGGGAAAAACTCTAAACTATAATTACAATTCAGCCATCCCTAACAAAAACTCAAATCACTATATCAAATCTTGCTTCCCAAAGGCAATTTTCTATGGATGTTGATTTATTTCTCACAGACAATAATCAGAAAGCATCCATTGAAAAGGAGAAGACAAAATTCATTTATGTAGTTTCTTTTATAATAAATGTAATTTAAAGCTAATGAACTATAGGGCAATAATGCTGCAACTCATGAAAATACTGGTTATAAACAGTAGACTTGGCACAGTGTTAGAATGGCTGCTAAGCGCCACTCTCCCTGCATGGGACACAGATTGAACACAGCTTTGATTTGGAAGACCACAGCATTATGAATTTGGATGCAGCAATCATTTGGATTTAACTATCAAATATGTTTGTCTATTTTACCAAAACTACAGACATATGCAACCCATGAAGGAACATTATTTATAGTATTTATACTATACTATACTATACAGACACATATACTACAAAGACCATCAATTAACAAGCTATTTATGCAGTCTTACATTTTCTGGATAAAACATTACTTCTGCCATTTCTTTTGGAAATTTATTTTACAGTATATTGCAGCTCAAGCTAGGAGGCTTGACAGCTTACATTTTCCTTTTACTTAATTTCATTCATATTAGTCTCTGCCCTAGTAAGCTTCCTATGCTCTCTGGCGTCTTTCTCTTAGGGCTTGTCTTCACTGAAGGAGCATTTCAACTTAGAGCACAATCTTAACTATTACCTAATGCTATACTGACTACACCGTTTGAGTCTGCGTACTCAGCTAAATTGGTCTCATCATCATGTCAGCTGGGTTTTGGCCTACATTTATTTTAACGTGAAAGAAAACCTTCGTCTGTTTGGAAGAGTAGAAATAAGACAAAAATTAAAAGACATCTCTCCATTAAGCTAAACAGTTTTAGCTCTGTGAACATTAATTAGCATTTCTACTGCTCAAGGGAAATCGTAAGTCGTGGACAAGCACGGCTTCCTGAGCTAACTGCTTCTTATAATCAGATTTAAAAATATGAAGTTGGACTGTGCTAGTTTGGCTGATAGGCTTTCATCCTCTGTTCTATTTTTGATCTTTTTGAAAACCAAAACTTAGAGTGGGAAAATCACAGAAAGACCTACATATTTTACAGCAGTTATATCAAAGACATTGAACTTTCTCTAAGAATGAGTACATCTCTAAAGAACAAACTGAGATTTCTCCTAGCCTGCAAGGCTGACTCTAGCATTAATTTGCTTTCCTTTTCAAATTATAAAAATGTCTAGTTTATAATCCAACACTAAATTTGAGAAACCAATATAAAATGAAGCAAGAAACGGGACTTAATTTTCAGTATGACAGTCAGTGGCAAATATCAATCATTTCAGCAGGGCAGCTATAAAGAACAGAAGTCATGCCTGGTCCAGTTTTGTCTAAGAGAATATACGCAATTGGCTTCGGGTCAAATAAAAATAGAATCTGAGCAGAGGCAATCACCCCTCAGCAGTGAACTAGGAAAAGAGGGAATACGTCATTTGTGGCAGAAGACAGCTGTATGCCTCCAAGAAGATTAAAACTGACAGGAAAATGTACACTAACTATATTCTGCTTATTTAATCTTTGATTATGCACAATTTTAAAAGCCCATACATTAAACATATTGATATCTATTTTGATATGTATAGCAGATATATTGTTTAACATAAGTTGCACCTGTACAAGAGCATCAGCAAAATGATTTTGCTTAAGTATTGTATTTTACCAAATCTGAATAAAGCAGACACTGACCAAAGGGAAGTTAAATTGCAGAAACATGTTTCTTGCTTTCTGAGCAAACTTGTACAGATCCTGATTATGTGAGATACTAATTATGTTATGCAGGTGCAATTTGGCACCCAGAAGATATAAAGCAGATTTGCATTAAATAAATGTATGAGGTATTGAAAAGGTTCTTACTGAAGACATGTATCTGATTTCCTCATGGATAGAAGCTGGGTTTCTCAATGAACTCTCAAGAAGGGGGGAAAAAGGGCCCTCCATTATCTTGTCACCAAAATAGACAAGCTAACCTGTGGGGGTTCATAGTCACACTGATGGACACTGTATACAGTCAGTATTTTTACACAGTAATGTCCAGAAACCCCAATTGTTATTAAGTTCCCAATCTGTCCTACAAATAGAAGGACTGATTCCTTCCTTGAAAAGGAAATACAAGAAAAAATTCAATCAAACAAAATTTTCACTATGTATAATTCAGGATTTTGAAATTGCTCTTTTTATTCAAATCTGTTCCCTAACAGTGGCAGACAACCACCAGATTTAACCCCCAGCCTTACAGCTAGCTGCCTGCAGGACCACCCTGTTAGCTCCAGAGAGCATCAGCGCCTGGGGCAGACGGGGTGCASGTGGGGGTGGAATATCCAGGTGCAGTGCATGAATGATCAGGGTTTCTCTCTGGTTTTAGAAAGCTAGTCTCCAGAAATATTGAAGCAACCCTAACAACAAGAATCAGGCCTTCTGGAGGCCTGTAAGTTTCAATATGACAGCCACTGCCATATTAAACAGCCACAACCACTTCACCTTTAATTGGACTGTGATGGTTATTGKTTTTGAATATTTATATCATGTATGAACACTGGCAATGACAGAGTCACTGCGAAATTCRTAACCTAAAAACCAAAAGAACAGACCAAAGAATAGGGATAAATGTAAGACATGCACGTAAATGACCATGGTGATCTGCATAACTCTTAAAAAAAGGATTCTGAGAAAGTCTTTGGTTTGGAAAGTCCTCCAAAAATTGATATGCTGGTCTGAACAATCAAAAAAATTGATTTGGAAATTTTTCAAAGTGGTTTTCTTTTATATTTCCAGTATTTTTTATTCCTACTCAGAGAATCTAGAAATATTACAGCATATTAAGTTGTTCTTCTTACACGGCTATTCAGAGTTGCAAAAGCGTGCAACAATGAAAAAGTATTGTTTTGATTCAAAATAAATGTCTCAAAAATCTCTGATTATAGATACTATTAAGATCATTTAGCCAAAAAGCAGGAAAAAGATTGTTCATAAACAATCAGACACTGAAGTACTGATTTATCTGACCTGATATTTAAAACCAATTAGATATATTAATCACATATTACACTATCACTGTATGAGCCTCACAGGTTTACAGGGAAATATTCCCACAGACACTTGACAAAAATACCTTGGAACATTTTCACAGGTCAAACTGAGTGTGAACTGAGACCTTTCTTTGTAACATAGTTAGTATTAATGCAACTATTCAACAGTCAGAAAGAAATTACTAACTACTGGCTTTCTTTTGCAGTAATCTAAATGCACTAGAATAAGAGAAAAGTATTTGGAGAAAAAAATTCTTACAATATATAAGAAAACATTTTTGTGCATTATATGAAGGGAACATTTTTGAAGGATTGTGAATGTGGAAATAACATTCGGAAGAAAGGAAGTGCAAACGAGCAGACATTTTGAAGTGTGACTCCTGCTGTCTGAACTCTTCTTCTCTATTACCTTCTCCAAATAAAAGCTCCTTGATACTGTCAGTAGCTAAATGACGGATTAAAAAAAAAAAAAAAAAAAATTTTGGCCCCCTTTGCCCCCCTCCATTCTCTGCATCTTACATTGCTTTGCTGGTCTTTTGAATACACTTTTGTCTTTTTAATATCCTCAAATATAAAGGCTGTAGGTTGTGAACAAACAAAACATTTCACTTTTAAATCTCCTGTTTCATTTCTGTCTCAGCCACAATTCTAACAAAACAGAAACAAAAAAGATGCAAAATATTACAGTATAATAAAACTACAAAATACACTCAGAAGTATTACTGAAGAGGTCAAAGTGATAATATGTATACAACTGTTAAATATGTATATATTTATGTACTTATTTACCTATTTATAATGAAGAAAAGATGTGGTAAAAAGAAAAGATAGTGTGGAACCAACACGAGAAAGTTGGGAAGTGGGGCGGCAGAGTCATATGACAGGCAGGAGAATGAGGTGGAACAGGTGAATGGTAACAAGAATGTGAGAGGAATTAGAGAAAGCACAGCCAGAAGTCTTAGTAGCAAGAACATGCCAAAATAATAACAGAGCAAGAATCTTTTGTCTTAAGTTCTGTCTGAAAATTATAGTGGCTTTCTTGCCTCTTAATATGCTCTCCTCTTGGGGAGAACCTATCCATTTTAATGATAAAACTCAGTCTTCCTTCTGTGCTTGCATACTTGCTTCATATTTTGCAGGTCACAATGTGTTGCCTCAGTTTTCTCTTTTGTATGACCAATATTTATGTATCCTGTCAGAGTGTTTATGGTCCTGGACTGAAGGAAACCAAACATGGACCTATTCCAGAGTCCACTCATGTCAATGGGGAAATTTCCATCTATGTTTGTGTACTTTAGATCGGACCTTGTATCCTGTAAACATGAAAAACCAACAGCAGCAAAAATAATCTCCAATTAGTGCTCTAACAGCAATGTTAGGAAGGTGTCACAAACCACTAACACTTTTTCAATTTTCTCATTGCCAGTTTGACAATCTTTACATAATTAAGGCAAGTTTCAACACTGCATCAGGATTTGTAGCCATAAAACCTCAACCTCATAAAACACCATTACACAATATAAATATTGTATACATAATCTTTGTGCAATTTTCCAACACACAGTTGTAGTTTAAGTCACAATTTAACTTGAATTCTGCCACATTACCAGAATTTTTTATTGGATCCACATCCAAGTAATTTCTTTACTTGGATCCACATAGAATAACATCCATACAGACGTATTTGTCGGACTTTTCTGTGATTACAATTAAACATGCTGCTCATCATACCCCCCCGCCCCCAAGTTCAAAGATCAAATTATTAAAGAAAATGAAAGAAAAAAACATAATGCAAATTAAACATACTCTGAACATGTCTGGTTTAGAAAGACATCAGTGAAATATAGCAGTGTACAGAAAGCAAAGCCTGTAGAAACCGGGCACATTATGGAAAGAAAGAAATCAGTCACCCGTGCAAAATTACCCCTATTGGCCATCTGAGAACTGACAATGAAGTCAACTGTAAAGGCAGCTGAGACCAGCAGACTTCACCTAATTAAAATACTGGGGGGGAGGGAGGAAAAAAAAAAATCAATGTATATATATGTATATACAGATATTTGGCAAAAAGCCACTACTTCAGATTTAGTAACCATTTATAGACATACATATATTTATCTTAGCTGTCCACTTCATTAAAGCCATGATAAATTTATTTTCTCTGTATCTGCACATTTGTTTTGGTACACACAGATAGATTAAACCAGGAAATGTGTCCTTCTGAAGTAAGTATCAAGTAAATACCTCTATATAGAAAATGAGAAAATGCAGATAAATAAATTCTTGTGAAGGAAYGTTTATTTATACAATACACCTTCAGTTCCTGTAACCCCTGTAAAATACGCAAAGACATCTTCAACAGCCAGGAAAATACTTATGCTAGATCCATATATCATTGAATGTAAGGGTTGAAGGTGAACTTGAATAATACTGTCATATTATTAAATTCATGTGACAGTAGACTTTTATGATATCAGTATTTTTGAGAGCAGTGGAACTATTTTTTATTGTTTTCTTCATATTTCTTTCATTAATATGCTAAAGAAGGTTGGCCAATGATACTCCCATGATAGTCAGAATAAACACTCAGACTATGCCAGAAAAGTAAAATTTAAGGGAGATCAGGGCATAAACACAGATCACTCTCTTTCCCTGTCCCTGATTCAGTATATAGAGCTTGGTTACTTGCGACTGAGCTTCACTACTATTCAACCAGAAACACCACTGGAAAATGCTGACAAAAGGCAACTGTGTTGCTCATTAGCATATTTATAGGAGTACAAAACATTCAAGGCTCTAATTCT
The DNA here is from genome assembly GCA_030449065.1 of Oceanodroma leucorhoa. Classification (NCBI taxonomy): domain Eukaryota; kingdom Metazoa; phylum Chordata; class Aves; order Procellariiformes; genus Oceanodroma; species Oceanodroma leucorhoa. The sequence goes on along the minus strand of JASVER010000008.1, from coordinate 9,535,136 downwards.
ATTTACTTTACTTGGCTATATCAGCAGTCTTGAATGTAGGAATAGGGAGACCAGTAAGTATCTCAGCAAGTTTCCAAAACCTTTTAGTTTCTTGTTAAAGCTCCAGTCTCCTGTCCTCTGAAAGGTACAGCTGTCCTTTAAGACAGCAGAAATGTTTTGTGTTCTCCTGGACGTGAAACGTAGGTTACCAGTCAGTCTTGAGGCTGCTCCTTCTATTGCTTTTGAAATCTGCTTCAGGAATCAAGGATTCCCAAGGGATATAATATTTTATTAGTGCTACTGGTAATATACAGAACCCAGTGGAAGACAAGGTAACTATATCGAGGCTTTTATTTACTGATGTCAKAGCAATTACTATAAATACTAAAGCTGGAAACAAATTCAAATTTTACAACCTCCTTCACCCACAGCAACCAGCTTTTGAAGGTACAGTGTTTGCATTTAAAATTCTGGAAACCGATGCAGCATTTGGGTCTCTTTACACAGGAAAAGTAGGCTGCAAGACCTCATTTAGAAACACATCATACAGAGAGTGAGGCTCATAAGACTGTGGCTTTGACTATTCTTAAAAAAAATTGAGCTTCAAAGAAAAAACTGGAGGCACTGGAGGAGAGCCAAAAAGTCATATTCGGGTATAGAATATATTAAAAAAAGCTGGATCTCTGATAGAACAAAAATTTATCCCTCTGGGTTTTTTTGGTTTTGTTTTTTGTTTTTTTTTTTTAAGCATGAAGACCGCTTTGCGCTGATAAACCCTATTTTAACACAGTATAGAAATGTATTCCTATTTAACAGACCTTTCAGAATGCTTTCCAAATTTAGACAAGTAACTGAAAAAGACATACAAGAGTTTACCCCTTAAATTTGCAGCAACACTTTTTGCTTCTTTTTCTTTATTATACCATCTAAACAGTTGGGATAAGGATGTTTCCCATCAAAATTTGGCCAGCACTTTTTAGCATATTGTCTCTTACATATTCATAAATCCTGTTAAAAAATGAAAACTCCTTTACAAATAAAAACAGAAATGACAATAAAAAGCATAGAATCAATTACATTTTAAATGTGATATCTGAAATGATATAATAATAAACTATTTACGACATATCCAGAAAGACATAACAATAAATTCTCTCATTTTTATTCTTAGTACTGCAATCTTTCACTTTGCTTTAATAATGCTTACTTCATAAGCAATATTTGTTAAGAAATCTGTAATTTTAAGATAAGCTCACAAAAAGTTGGTTTTTAATAATAATTTAAATAATAATTATTTTTAAAGGCCTACTTGTTTATAGGATTTAACATCAAGTGTGTATCAATTTAAGTAGGACTTTGACACTTCAGTGTCCTTGTGGAGCTGTCACTACATTATTTAGGAGCACAAGTACTAACAGAAGCTATGAGTCATTCAGGCTGTGATTCCACAGTGTATTTTTCTTGTTGGCAAAGCTGACTTAAGCAGTTCCTGCCACCATCTCTATATCTTACCAGCTCATTTGTTCTCTTCACCTTGCCCTGAGCCCTTAATTTTTATCCTTCGTTTGTGCCAATACAAAGGTTTGTCAGGCTCCCAGGTAAACCAGATTGGAGCAATCATCTATATTTTAAATAGCTATACAAACCCTCCTCACACATTTTGGCAGAGAGATTTCTAACTCAGAGGAGGTCCCTGATCAGAATAACCAAGCATCCTACCAAACAGACAGGGTGATACTAGATTGCCTACAAGAAGGTTGGGGTGAAGAACTGGAGAGAGCAGGGAACCATTTAGGTCAGCTTTACTTCCAAGAGAAACGTTTGTAAAACTGTGATCTTAAATACTTATCTTAGGTACAAACATCCATCTTCACAATTCAGTGGTATCAAACTGCCTTACTAACCGACGGCTCTTCAGTATGCTTAAGAAATGAGTATGACAACCTCACTGCAGTTCATAATCAGTTTCCAAACTACAAAATTCACTGCCTTAAATGGGAATCTTGTTGACCAGACCTAATTATCTACAGAATGAAACTGTTACAAGTGTCCTACCAGTGGTAGGTTTGAGCCACAGCGGCTGGGCAGTATGATGCCATAGCAGGTACCTGAAGGTATCGGAGCTGAGATGAAACGTGTCACTCTCCATAGATGTCCATCTCTTACCGCAGAAACTTCCTACACCACTTTGACCACATGACTACCTTTAAGATAGTCAAAGTTAACTGGTCATGCCACAATCACCAGCTTTTCTCCAAAGACCTGTGAATGTCAAGGCATTTTCCTCTTGCTGGATCAGTGACCCAAGGTTCTAAGTTTCACATGACAAGAGTTCAAGAAAGCTCAATTGCCACTTACAGAGTGTAATGAAGTAAACATATCTACAAAGATATTAATCTCTCAGTTTTCACCAACCACCAACCTAGCCTCCAATTAAGTTTTCAAATTGAAAATTTTCTTTAAAATCCGACCTCTGTAATTTTCTTATTCTCTCACTGTGGACTATTGCTTTACTTTTCTTCTTTTCTCATACAACAGCTACATTTTAAAACAAAATGCAGTCTCAAGGACAGTAACATTTCTTTCAAAACTACTGTGTAGCTTGGTTCTACAGGAATAATGAGGAATATACAATTCAGGCTGCCAAAATAAGTGTTCATTTCTCAGATGCAAAGTCATAAATGTCTGCAGAAATGCATCCTGACGCCAAGGATTATTACAGGTATTTTTAAAACAGCTGCTTATAGTTAGAGGAATAATTTCTAGACTGTATATCCTCAAAGATTTCCACAGTAGGAAGCAGCATTGAAAATACTGATTTGCTCCTTAGTACAAAGATATTCATAATACCACCAGACTATTCAAATGCCCTGCACTCTAAAACTAAAATGTTTAAGAATTTTAAACTAATTTCTGTGTGAACAATTCTGGTACAAAATACCTTGTAACTAATACACTACTAAGTCAGAAAGCATCACATAGTTCTTTGTTGCGTGCAGTAAAGGGCATTTAGAGGGCACAATTGTAAAGCATCGAAGCTCTATTACTTTTTTGGAATAGCAGGGGAAAAAGAATAAAAGGAGAAAAGGTTACTCTGAGTACTGCAATAACTTACTGGTCCTTTAGCCAGTCGTTAACAAAAGGAATGGAAAAGAATTCTGTGAATGACTCATCTTTCCTCTTTGGGTTCTTGCTGATAACAAAAAAAAAAAAGAAAACAATTCATATTAATTTAAATTGTAGCTATCCTATTTGCAAATTAATGCAGTTGAATCATTGAGCATAATTAATAGTAAAAGCCAAGATTAACTTACTTGTATAACCACTCAGTTAGGAAATCACAGGCAATAAATTTGGTCCTTTTTCTCTAAAGATAGAAGATAGTTTCAAATTATTTATTATCTTTGGATTGGTCACATGTTTTTACTACTGGAGAGGAACAGAAGCTAAATTGACTGCTTTTATTAAATAAAATATACAGTACATTACTCTGTCTACTTTAATATTGCTACTGCCAACAGTCAGTGGCTCAGCCAAAATTTTAGAAATTTTGTGGAATGCTTTCAAGTCAAGTCAAAAAATGAGTGAGAAAATTCTACATAYACTATCTGGATATTTGCTGCAGTATAGCTATAACAAATATCTCAGAATGCTAAGTGGCAATTTCATTGCAAAGAAATTAACAGAACTCATATATGAAAATATGTTGTAAATTACTTGCCATTTTGTTCAAAGTTCTTTATCATACTTAAAATTTACTTCCACAGCACAGAAGGAACATTGATGGAATATTGTTCCCTCCTGCATGGAACCARCTTAAAGGCATTGTGAATACTTAAGACATACACACAGCAAGTATTGTATGGCTGCTCAGACAAAATTGTCTGTTGGGTAGTCCAGAAAGGAAGGCAGAAACAAGGCATATGTATATCCACAACCACAGATACCATGGACATTACAGAGAATCAGGTAAAAAGTTCAAAACCTGGAGTTTCGGAGCAAAACATTTGTGCCCTTTGCTCCCAGTTCTAAGACTTCTTCACCACCAAAGAGAATTTTGCAAAATGCTTTGCAGCGGATTATCCTTAGTGACTCATCCAGCCAGTACCTGTTTAGCTGGACAGCACTGCATGCTGTAAAATATGTTTTGAGTTCAAAATTCAAAGCATGAATTTTGATCAATACAGATCAACACATCTCCTTAAGGAATTTTCACACTTGTCATGCTAATACCAGATACTGTTCCAAGAAGCCAAACACCTAAGCTTTAAGAGACCAACACCTTCACTGGAGAGCTTTCTACAGGTCATTTTAGATGTTGAATGGAAAAATTTTGACTTGAACAGAATCTGAAAACAAATAGCAGGGTCTGATTGTCTTTGTACAGCTGTTCTCAAACACAGCATGAAAGTGGGTCCCATTACTTAGTGAATTGTTTCAGAGAATAAATTCTATACTTTGACAACAAAATTCAATTTAATCTAGCAGTTGTAATTTAAACTGTTTTAAGGAAATTGCTTTTCCTTTGCAATGGGAAAAAACAATCAGAACAGTATTGTCAAAACAGTCATCACCAAAAGAATCAAATTCATCTTGCTTTATCCTTTTTAGATCCAGTGAACTTACCAGGGAGGAATTCAGTCAAGCTGAATATTTTTTTATTTTGTTATTTTTTTGCCAGGAAACAGTTCACTTTGCTACTGAATTAAATCATTAGTTGCACAGCAGTCAACAGTTATTGAAGGGAAAAAATGACATAAATTGACCTGCCTTTGACACATTCCTCCTATGCTACATGAATCAGGATAAACACAGGAAATATCTGCACAATGTGCATTGTTAATCTGCAGATGTGTTTATAAACTATTTATACTCAGAATTAATTTTCCATTTTTCAGTTTAAATATGATGTGCTTGGTAATAATCATGCAAAAATACTGGTGATCAGGAGGTGGCAAAGCCATTAGGAAACCTTCTTCCATTCACTTTCCCTGATCTATCATACTTTTAAATATAATATATTCCATTACAGAGTCTGATACAGTATCCTCTTTCTGTGATCGCTAACCAGAMAGAAAAATCAGAGTTATGCTAATAAAAACATTTAAACATTGTTCAGTTTTAATGCTGAAAAATGAATGCATTAGTCAGTTCTCATGAGAGAAAAGATTTAAGAAAATAATCTTTCCCCTGGAGACATTTGACAGCAGATAGGATAAAGCACCGGAGAACTTATGCTAGGGAAAAAAACAATCAGCAAGGGAATACACTGGGCAACCTAAGAGGTTTCTTTGATCTCTAATTTAAAAATGAAACTTCTGCAGACTGTTCTCATATTTATGTCAGCTTGAAGTCTGAAAATATATCTAGCAGCTGGTGGCTTTTCTAGGTTTTTGCTTTTCAGATTTTTCGTATGCACCACATAATGCAGGAGAGCCTATTTTAAATGAAATGTTTAAGTTGTTATGTTTCTATACCACCTTCCAAATAAGATCTTGCAGATTTCTTTCGTACACAAATGACTACCTTCAGCATAACTGTCTCTCCTTCCTGACTTTCCCATCTGATTCTAAAATTCTTCCTTTCCAGACATGGATGCTTCTTTTCTGATCTCTCCCTTGAATTCCTCTGTTGGGCCCATGATCTGATTTCCTTTACCACAATTTCAATTGCTAAACAAGTCTCCTACTTAATTTTTCATTCTCTACTCATTCATTTTCATTCCTCTTCAAAACATGAAAACCTTTAGTCCCTCTCATCAAAAACCCACTCTTCATTCTCCCTCGCAATTCCCTCTCTCTTCTCCCAGGCTCATTCAACGCTGACTGCAGTCAGTTCGATTATTCCTCCCTTTCTTCCAGTGCTTCTTCCATTTATCTTCCACTGGTTTATTCTATACAGCTGCCCTTTACAGGCTTTAATGACTCATGTCTAGCCAAAATTCAAAGCCAGTATTCTGTTCTCATCCTTCATTATTTCAGTTAGCTTAATCACAATTAATCATGTTCCTCTCCTGTTCTCTCATGAATTCCATGAATCTTTCTACTCTTTGTTCTCCTCCTATTTTTTGAAGCTATCTTCTGGTGTGTTTATCACAAGATCCTTTCTCCTTGTCCCTAACTTTCTCTGGGTTTCTAAGGGCTTTGTTTTTGATCCTAAAATCAGTTCCAGTTATTGCACCAACCATTTTAATACAAATGATAGAATGTTTTTTACTCCAAATCCATATGGAACGCCACATTTCTTATGAAACGGAAGTATAATTAGAAATYACGTATTTAAGTCAGATAAGGAAACAGAATGTCCAAGTACAAGCACCTGGACAGTAATGGAAAAGAACACAAATATTCAATTATATGGCAAGCATAAAGAGCTATTGTTTTACTAGTTATTGTTCAAAAGGAGGAAGAAATGATATCACAGTGGAAAATGATCATCTGACATAAGCTTGCTTTCCTAAATTTGGTTCCCCAACAGCAGGACATCTCTTCATATAACAACAAAAATCACTTGTGTCTTTTTGGTAAGATGTGCTCAATTTTATGAAGTTTCTATACATTAGAAAATAATTGTTTTTATTAGTTTACTATAAAGCAACACACAATACAAAATCCATTTTCAGAACAGATACTTTCTAATCTATATATCACTGAAGCTCTGCAAAATTTCTCCGATTAAAAATAGACAAAGTAACCTTAGATTTGTCCTGAGTTTAAAACTGAAATTTTCTAAGAATTCTCATAGTTTTGTATTAAGTGCTGTTTCATTGCCTTCAGAAATACGTAACATCTATCAAGGACTTCATTTTAAGCCAGSTGTAAGACATGCCTTTTTCCTGTTAAAGGTTATGCGCTTCCTTTAAAAATAAAAAACCAAATCAATACAGATTTCATTAAAAGTGTGATGAATAATATATATGTTCAATCTGTTCTTGGCTAGGTAATGTAAATGTGATGGCAGGAATGATGTACAGAGATGTCATGCCATAATGACATGTAAATGAACCATCTTCCTATTTTGCCTGTATTAATCACAGATTATAAATACATATACACACACCTATAAATCAATCAGTTTATAGACACACACAAATCTTGTGAAGACTGAGCAAAAATTGAAATAACTTACTGTTATTAAATGTACAGATTTGGATTTGAAATGCAAGTTTGGGGTGTCCATTCAAGCTTGGTAAGCTTTGTGTATTTTTGGCTGTCAGGCACGTATAGGTCAGTGGCAAATAGCACACATGTAATTTTTACAAATTGTTCCACAATGTCTGTTACCATATATACACATGCCTATAACAGGAAGTCAATGTCAGTAGTTGGAGAGGAGGTAGATCTAGACCCAAGATGATTAATAACCTACTAGTAACACAAAGCCCTCCTCACTTCGCTATCATTTTAATCGATAACCCCAAGAGCACAAACTCTATTCCTCAGATGTGTATCATGTAGAAAAAGGGAGATATTYTCATTGTCTTTTATATTAATTGCTCTTTATATTATGAAGCTGCAAGAGGAGGCTCAGCTGCAGGCATAAAAATATAGAGATGTTTTACACTGGAAAGTGTGGATGACAGGCAGAAAGTAGGAAAGAAATAGAAAAAAAATTACTTCCATGGTTGGAGAAAATAGCAGAAATGATGGAAGACTCCACAACTCCCAGCACSTAATCTATAGCTGGGCGTCTCTGAGTTAGGCTATGGTGATAGAACGAACTTTATTTTGCACCAGTTCTAATGCTTTTTTTAGCATTCCCTATATACAATGAGGAATGTCTCTCTAGATATGTTTACACACACAGACACTGAAAACAAATTTATAAAAATATATGTAGCAAACAATGATTTTAAAATGTACAATTTTTATAAGCTCATTAATGCTCAATACCCTGCTTTCCAATTAAATAGAATTTACACAGAATGTTAAAAAGTTAAAATCCAAAAGGTACCTCTATTAGGATGTCAGACCAACAAAAATAATTGAGTAATGAAGTAAAATTCAAGTTCTTTACATCACCCTCAAATGAGTGATGTGTATTAATCTGAAAGGAAGCCTGTTTCTCTAAAACACAACACTATTTAGGCTAGACACAACTGGATATTTAAGGAGGATTTGTTGTGAGTTAGAGATTGTCATAATGACCAAGTGTGTGTAGTATGCAATCTGTTCTGAATTACTGGAGAGAACAACATTCAAGACCAGATCCAAAACAACTCATGATATGTTTTTTCATATTATTGTGGTCGGTTTTCTTGCAAAAGACCAAATAAAGAAATACTGCCTGTGAAATAAAAGGCTGTAACTTTCTGCCAATGATTTGAACTAAAAACTAACCTCAAAGCACTTTTCCTTCTTTGCTCGATGCAGAAGTTCAGCCATTCCGGGTAAGAGTACTGGAAATATGTAATACTCTAAGTATTCTCGAGGAGAACCTGAGCAAAACAGTACAGCCTTCACTTACAGGTAAGCACTTAGATTTCACAAAAAGACAAACATTAGATATCATAAACTAAGTATCAGTCATTTGGTCAATACCATCACAGCTTGAACTAAACAGATTCATTCAGTTCAGACACAGCCACAGATCTGTCTTCACTTCCCCTCAGCCAAGACAACATAAACTTGAGTAAATTTCAAACTAAAGGTGCATCAACACTGCAAACTACAGTGTGCCTCAGAGATATCAGACTTAGTTTTAAATGAGTAAACTCAGACATCAGAAGCAGTTTAGCCACGGAAATGAAAAGCAATGTGGACTAATTTACCCTGACGGAAAGAAAAGTAAATTAGCTTGTGCTGAACTCAGTGCTGTTACAGCTAGACCACTTTTGGTATCTATACTCATGCGCTTTACAATCTGCAGTAACAGAGTTGGTCATAAAACTGAATTTCTAGACAGAGGAAAAAACAAAGGTTATATTTCAGTTGTGCTGTGATTTCTTTTTCATAATTACTTCCTACTTGCCAGATCCTTCAGAAATTTGAACATGACTCCATATACCAAATTTTTCCACCTTGAGGGCTGCCTGGGTTGCCATCTCTCTCTTAYGTTCGACTGCACTGCCCTTATGTGAGGTCTACGTACCACACTTCCCATGTGCTCACACACATTGGCATCCCTGAGTTCCATGCAGAAGAAAGCAGCTGCAGTCAGCATCACCAAAACACAGCAGTGCTATGGCCCATGCTCTACATATAGCCTAATGGCTACATGCTTGCTCAACTGAGAGACTCAAGCTCTGTTTCCTTCTCAGTTTTTCCCCACATCTCCATCTTCCCTAATGGGACCTTTCACCATCAACTTACAAACTGGGTTAAGTGGAGGAGCCTTCTACCCCTTCCGATGAAGACACCGCACACAGAGGAACTCAAGTTCACTGGGCCAGAGGGAGCAGGGAGCATGCCCCTGTATGAAGCCGTAAGAGCACTTCCCTCAGAAAGGTGAACAAACCAAAACCTGCTAGGATCCTAGACAAGCAGGGGTGGCTTATCGGCTGAAGTGCTGTCCTTGATTTAAAGCCAGATTGCCTGCCACTCAGTAAGTATTCAGGTTTTGGTGTGGTCAGTAAAGATTAAGCCATAGAAGTGTTCTCTTCTGGCAACACAGCTGAAACACTGAATTTATTCTCTGCTTTATACCTTTAACTAGTTCATACACTGCCAGAAAATGTTAATAATTGGAAGGTCACTATATATATGAAAACCAAGGGTAACACTGCTTCTGACTAGCAACAGGAATTCCTAATGAGCAAGAATGAATGTAAGAGAAGAAAAGACAAAAAGGAGGGCTAAAATGCATAATAAAAATACATAGCTACTTGGTAAATTTTATAAAGTATAGAAATTGATAAAAATGGAAGAACAAAACTTTAGAGCTGTTTCCATTCTAATTTGTAATCAGACGGGCAAAGATAATATTTTGAAAGCAGTTTTCAAACTCAATTGTCTGTTTAGTCTATTGATCCTAGTTTTGTATTATTAAATTAGACGAAGAAATGTTTGCCTTTCTCTGATTTAAGTGGCTAAACAAAAAGTCACTTATTCAGAAGAGAACTGAACTACCTTAACAGCTAGGCAATGCTACTGATTTGTAATGCACAATTTGAGCTTTCTTCCATTCACCTACTGGCCAAGCTGCCTCCCTGTTTACAGACCAGGGGACTAATCATGCAAATTCCACTTAAGAAAAAGTGTTGTAGCTGTTAACACTTTAAATTCAACAGATGACAAACCCTTGCCAAATGCAAGAAAAATAATCACCGCAGGGTTAAAGATAATTTACTCCTACTTACATGTTTTTGGATCAGGTGGTTCTGGAAAGGGGGCTGCCTCGGCTATGGGAAGCAACTGTTGGGCAACAGTATCAGCTGCCGGGGCTGAATAAAATTGTTCCATACGTAATGGCTGCAATATTCCTGCTTCCAAAGACACCTGTTCAAGATAAATGTAACCTATATAAATACTCCAATCAGACTGTAAAAAAGTAGAAGCCAATTCAACAGGAAAAATTATAAGGTCAGTTAAAAAAATATGGAATTATAATTTCTAATTCAAATATTAAATTATTTCCATATTTTTTGAGTACTTTAAAAGAAAGATTTACACTTTAAAAAATTCTGCAGTTTCCAGCACAATAAAAACATCCAACCCTAACAGAAGGCATATGACTCTTTTTAAGATAATATGGTGAGATATCACAATTTAAAAAATATTTTAGCCATTGTAAGAAATAGTAATTATTTGAAAATTAAAATTGGAAACATTTTCTGAATAAGTATTTTTCCACTCAGAAGTTTATATATTTGTTTCTGTATTGTTCAGAAGTCCTGACACTCACCTTTTAAAGAAAACAAACTTTCCTTCTAAACAGAGCACAAACAGACAAATTCAGAGCAGATGCAAATCCAAATCTTAAGTTTCCCCCTACTGAAACAATTATGCATACCATGAAAAAAGTCCACAATTTTACGTATAGTTTTTATGAGTGTAGGAACTATTCCGGTAAAACAGCAGAATACTCCTAACAGACACTGAGCTACACCTGTTATAGAAAGGCAGATATCTCCTATTATCCCCAAGAATGCACCGCCATTACAGTTTGCTATGAAAACATGTTATGAAAACTATGTCATCTGAACAGTTTCACTTTAAAATTCAGTTGGATTTATGAGCTACTGAAAAGCAGGTGGTGGGATTAGGCCACTACACTGATAATGCACTTATAATGCATGTCAATGACTGCAGAGAGACTCCTTTTTAATATATGCAAGATTCAAAAAATTATCCTTTTGGAAGTTAAAAAAAATGCATCAACATAAAAAGGTATATTATTTAATTTTGATGCTCAAATATATCAATATATTATGCCCAGATTAATGCCCAAGCAGAGTTCACTATTCAAATTTAATAACAGCCTGCAATGAAGCCAGTTTCATTTGGGGAAACAGGATAGGTCTAAACAGACCAACTATCAGATAATTTAAACTACGTCATCTTAAAATAGTTTTAAAATAACAAAGTAACCTAAATACAGAATAAGAAGATAAAACATCTACAAAAATGCCTAATTTAAATGAAAGTTAACTCTGTATGTGATGCCCAAGAAAATTAATTTTGCTGCTCCAAGAACTGCTGGGGACAAAGATTTAAAGTAGTTTGTCTTTCTTAAGTTTTTAAGTCTGCCAAACAAGTCTTCCTAGACTGAATTTATTTGGTCAAAATTAGACTTCAAACAACTTTGATCAGGTTTAATTCCACTAATTTCAATGGCTACATCTAAGTGACCTATCACATATGTGAAATTGGGGCATAACTCCACTGCACTTGCTTGCTTCTCCTGCGTATTTCAGTGCTCAGTCTGCTTGCAACACCACCCAAAGGAGATCCTTGCATACTTCAGAGTCCTGCCTATGAAGCAGACAGTCACAGAAAAAAGACAGCGAGATGTACAAACCAAACACAGCTGGTAATCTAATTTTAGAATAGTGCTACCCGTGTTGCTTTAAATAAAAGCAATGATTTGGAATATTACATTTGTTGATTCACAAAAGTTGTTTGCAAAATATAGTTTTGTTTTCATTTTATGAATGAGCCTACTCTGCATGTACCTAATTTTCCCATTTAGTTATTTAAAATCTTTTAAAACCAGCCCTATAAAGATTTTTTTACTTGAGCTTTACTCACAGATCCATGTTTTGATTCAGGAACATCTGGAAATTGAGGCTGTTCTGCTTCATACTCTAAAAGTAAAAAGAAGTACAACATTTATCCAGAAGACTTTAAAAACATACTTATTTTTCTCCTAAACAAACATTAGTTTCTAAAGGTACTTATTCAGGCTTGAAACAATAAAAATTAGTATACAACAAATTTTTGTTTAATATGAAATTTAATGTTTTGAAAAAAGTGAGAACTTTAGAGCCTTTTGTCTTGGCTTTAAGTCAAGTTCAAGGTTCTCAGTGATAAGAGAACCCCTTATCGGGAAAAAGATTTTTAACCAAAATAATAATTTTAAATACTTTAATGTAAGTAAAATGCAGATGCTTGCATGGAATTAACTACTGGTTTTGCTAGTGTGTAATAGTGCTTTTCAGCTTGAATTCCTCCATAAGCAATTAAATCCCCAGGACATTGCTAAGTACTACTGTCTCCACTTAAAAAAAAAAAAAAGTTACTACAAAAGCAGTGCATGACCCACACAGATTACTGAGTGAATCAGGATAAGAAAAATAAAGGACAATGGACCTGATATGAAAAAAAACTTACAGATTACACAATACAGAAAATTCTTACAGCCCAAACTCAGCAGGTTTACCATTCTACCATTATAATGAGGAGATTTACTGGCATCACTACTTCCATGTGTACTACAGCTGCCTCAGCTGAGTTATATTAGAATAAACAACTTTATTCCTACATTTAAAATGGCCGKTTTAATGCAAAATACCTACTTTAAGGCATTATAAAGTACTAAATGAAGAGAACCCCATTTGGGCACCGCAGAACTATGRTGCTGGTCTTTCAGCTTCCTGATCAGTCTCAGTGCTCTCAGACTTTGGGAAAAGACAAAGAATTTTGCTATTAGAATCGGACTCCGATAACAGAAGTTTTGTATTCATTGAACTTGCATAATAGCTGTAACACTGTCACCTCTCTGCTTTCCCAAGGCGATAATCTAACTCGTTACCAGGATAACCCACAACGCTGCATCCACGCAGGGCACAGGTAACTGCATGCTAAACCAGAGGCCACAGCACTATCGCGATAAGCTAGATACTTCGGGCCCTACCGGCAGCAGAAACACACACAAAGGTATGTTTCTGTCAGAAGATGATGACAATAAAAAGTAACGTAAGGCTTATGAGCGGAAACGCTTTTGGACATGCTCTCAGGGTGCRAAGGGCGGTTTTCAGCACTCTTCTCGAGGCAGGCACAGCCAGCGCCTCCGCAGGGCCGGCTTTGCCCCCCGGCTCCACAGCACCGATACGGGAACGGCCGCCCCGACACCAGCGGCGGGGCAGGGGCCCGGCGCCGGCCTCGGCCCAGGCAGCAGCGAGGACCGGCCCTGAAGAGCCCCGCGTGACCGAGGCGGCAAGGGACGGCGCCGGCGGCCCTCCCCGGGGGTGAATCCCCGCGGGGGTGCAGAACCGGGTCGGGGCCGGGGCCGCCCTCACGGGGCCCGCAGCCCGCTCGGGGCTGGGCCGCCCCCCTGCCCCGGAGGCCGGCAGCCCCGGCACGGGCGGGGGAGGCGCTCCCACCTGCGCACACCCGCTCCCAGAGGCTCGGCGGCCGCCGGCCCGCCGCCATGCCGCGCCGCGTTGCCACGACAACCGCTCCGCCAGTCCCCGTCGCGGGGCGGGCGCGGCCGCGTTCCCCTTCCGGGGCGGCGCGGGGCGGCGGGAGCTGCACGTGGGYCGCGGCAGGTAAGCGGCGGCGGGGCGGCCTGAGGAGACAGCCTGCCTCGGGCCGCGGCCTGCCCGCCCGGAGCGGAGCTCCCACCCGGGCGGCCTCCGCTGGCGGGGGGGCGGCGGGGCCGAGGCGGGCGGTGTCCGTGCGGGGCGGCAGCCGCCGCACTCCGCTCCCTCCCTCCATCTTAACGGCGGCAGAAGCGGAGCGGATGTGGGGTGGCTCCGTCTCGCCTTGCTGCGTGGAGCTGGGTGGGCCCCCCCCTGAAACCGGGTTCGGTCGGCGCGTCCGCCTCCTTCCCAGGGCGCAGGGGTGGCCTGTGGGCAGGCCCGGGCAGCCCTGGCCCGCCAGCCCGGCTCCCAGGGAGCGCAGCCTGGCAGCCGCCACGGCAAAGGGCAGGAGGGGTGGGCGGCGGCGGCCACGCGCGTCTGCTGGCTTCATCTGAAAGCCCTGACAAGCAGGCAGGTAACAGGTATAGGTATGCCGGGGTATACTTAGATTATTTTTTTTTTAAAGGATTTTGACAGGGTGCCTTACAAGAGGCAGTTAAAGAAATCCTGTGGGTTCGTTATTGATTAAAAGATGGGAAACCACGTAGGAATAAACAGGTTTCTCAGCCTATTCGCTCAGACAGGGGGTGTCACCAGATGGGTCCCAAAGGCTCCTCTGCTGTAACCTGCTCATAGGCACAAATGTCCCAAGAAAGGAAACAGATAGCAAGGAGGAGAAATCACAAACAGAAGCAAATTCAAGGTAATGGCTAAGGATCTTGTAATGCTAAGTGGGCAATAAAGTGAAGTTCCATGTTAAATAAGTGAAAAGTCATACATACGTGGAAAACCACCTGAACTGTACTTATCGATTTATATATATATATATATGTCTTGTCATTTAGAAAAGATTTTTGGAGAGTAGGTATTTTTGTGAAAATGTCATGCTCAGCAGCTTTCAAAAAGACAAATAGAAAGTTACAAACTAACTAGGACAGCAATGAACAACAAGACAAAAAAATCGCCCCTTCACCACACGTAGACTGTATTTTCAGTGCTGCATGCAGTTCTGGTTCCCTCCCATCATAGAAAGGAGATTGTGAAATGGGAAAAAGAGTGCCAGGGACAATGAAGATATGGAATGGTTTCAGAATAAAGGAAGACCAAATAGACTAGGACTTGAGTCATCTTGTTGAAGTGGTGCACTAACATCTTCATTTCATTTTTTTAGAATGATAATAAAGAAAAAGAGAAAAGAAGTTCATGAGGAACCCGTACAGAAAAAGAAAAAGGTGAAAAGTAGTAGGAACCAGACTGTCATTAAAATTGAGAAATATGTTCAAACTGTCATTAAAACTGAGGATGATAACCAGCTTGAGACAAAAGCAAAGGTAAGGAAAAAGGAAAACTTAAAAGATGAATGTTTAGATCAATTAGAACTGAAGAAGAAGAAGAAGAAAAACAAGAAAAAGAGAGTTGGCTCTGAATTACTGAAAGAAGCACATTCAGAAAGCTTTGTGAATGTAGAAGGCCATCTGGTTTCAGAATGTCAAGAAGAATCAGAGGAACAAATTAAAATTCTCAAAAAGAAGAAAAAAAAAATCCAATGTCATTCCTCCTTATCATTGGAGAATAATCAGAGTAGTGATGTGGAGTTTTCAAATCATCATACAGGTGGTACTAAGGAAAATGAATTTGCTTTTAAAAAAAGCACAAAGAATACTGCTTTGAATTTGGAATTGGATAGTGAAATAACTAAGAAAAAAAAGAAGAAAGCCATTTTTTCTTTAGCATTAGAAGACATCCAGGACAGTGAACATAAACAGTCTGAAAAAGTTTGTAAAAACCCACACAAATACATTTCACAAGAAAAAGGTTTTACTGGTGAAAACCATGGAACAGATATTACCCAGAATGATGGGGAGAGTTATGCGAGAAGAAAGAAGAGGAAGAAAAAGAAAGATAAGTCCGACTCCTTTTTACCACTAGCAGATAATCAGGACAACCTCTATGGAGGTTCTGATCGCCCCATTGCATTAAGTGACTTCAGAAAAAGGCAAAGAAAGAATTTCCAGGAAATTACATTGACAAATAGAGAGGAAGAGGACATTACTGAGAACTCYGGAAATATCAGAAAGACCAAGGGGAAGAAGAAGAGAAGCAAAGATGTTTCCTCCTTAATGTGTGAAGATGATCAAGACCACAGTCACAGAGTTCCTGATAAGCATCTCCCTGCACAGCAAGAAGTTGAGTCTGAGGAAGAGCAGCTTTCTGGAAAAAAATGCAGGAAGAATATCAAAGATAGTAATGAAGTAATCAAGAAGAAAAAGAAAAAGATTCASAAAGAGGAGGAGGAAACAACATTTTCAAAAGTTTCTTTAAACAATGACAGTGCATCTAAAAGCCAAAAAATAACACTACTAGAAAGCAATAAAAAGAACAAAGAGAGCRAAATGAAGCGAGCTGAATGTGTCACAAGGGACATTGTAGATAGGGTATTATGCAATAGTAATCATATGCTCTGTGACAGAAAAAGGAAAACAAGAAAAAAAGTACCACCACAGGACTCTGCTGAAGAACGAGGTTCAAAAGCAAATGCAAAAAAGACAAAGTTCAAAAGAGAAGACATGGGAAATGAGGCACTGGTAAGTTGTAAAGAAGAGGGTATCTTTGCACCCTTCTGCTAAGGAATTGAAAGCTTTCTAGGTAGACCRTTTCCTATTTTGCAGGCTGTTCTGCCTGTTCAGACCCTTAGGTTACATTTAGGTCARTAGGGGCCTCCTCTGGGTTTTGAGAAGCAGGATTAGCTGATCTATTGATTTCAGCATATAATARTTGTGAAACACGGGAAAATATTTTGTAATGCCTACAGCTGTAGTCATCTAGTGTTTCAGTTGTGAAAATGTAAATATTGCAACTAACAACAAGTATTGGCACAAAAAGGAAACTAGTATGTAYAGTCTTAAATGTTCTTCTATCCCTCTTTCAGTTGCTCTTAGCAAAGTGGCAACACTCCTATAAAACAGGATTTTAATACCGTGTCATTTAACCTGAGCAGGTTGGTCATATTGGCAGCATGAGTGCATCTGACTGTGTKTGTTGGACTTTTCCTCAAGCTTTTGCTACCGTTGCTGCTGGAATTGCGTAGTGTTAGAAACAAGGGGGAAGTTTAGCCAAAACCTTGTYGTCTACACTAGTCGTTAAGTGTAGACTAGGCCTAGAGCATTMATGTATAAATTCTGATAGAAAAATACTAGAGAACAACTTAAACACAAAGTCTTAATTTAAAAAATAAATCTRTGCAAGAAAATAAATAGATACAAGAGCTGTGTAAATTGTAACTGAAGGTAACTGGAATTGTATCCAGACTGACTGTTAAAGGAAATCCTATCTGAGTCTTGCAGTACTGCCATTTCTGAGATGAAACAAACATGGAGAAGAACTGATGAAAGATTTGAAATACMGAGGTTTCTTCTTTGATATTTTTCAAAAATTAGACTATAAAGATCTGGCTTTATTGCTTTAAGGTTTTTTTTTTTAGCGCTTTTTTTTTTTTTTAAATCTGATTAGGGTCATATTTTAAAGCTATTTAAGTGCCTAAAGTTAGTACCTACCTGCCTAAMCTCTGTTGTTATCATTGGGAATTAAGCTGTGAGATGCTCAGAAATTCAAAAAATCAAAAATTCAAAAAATTCAGAAAATCTGTAATTTTAACTGCTTAAACAACTTTGAAAACAGCTCATTGCAARTCATTAGGAGCTTGTTTTTATTTTCATAGGTAATGGGAAACTGCACTCCAGTTGTTATTTACCAAGAACTTTGAATGCTTGGCTTTTTTAAAAGTCAAGCACTAGTTAATAAACSATCACTGAAGATTTTTTGTAAACTAGGGATAGAGCAGGCCATAGCGCTAGCTGCCTCTCGAGCACACTTCATGGTGTGCTTTGCTTTGTTATGCACTCATATATGCAGTTTCTTCATGTTCTGTGGAAACCTGGCAGGTTTCTGAGGTCTAGTGCTAATAATTATAGATTTATATAAGCAGGTTCTTCAGCCTTCATGGAGACCCAGATACAGACTTYTTCCACACAGGTTTGTGTTGGGAGTGTTCATGCTTATCAGTCATTAGATGAGCAGATGTTTGGGGCTTTTTACKTAGGTTTCTCCTTTTGATCTTTCAAAGGACAAGGTGTTTTTATTGCTGGGATATATTTTCTAATTAAATTGACATTGCCTTTTTGAGACTGTTAGACATTATTTGGATTCTTGCAGCTGCTCACATTCTATGGAGGCAAGATAAGCCTAACAAKGACAGGTAAACTTCCATGACCAATTACAATGGAAAACACAGAAAATACCTTGCAAACAATTGAGGAGAAGGGTGTAGGGTGATGCATGTTTTGTTTCTCTTTCCCATATTCAGCTCTGTCCTTTAATAATAAAAAGTACCTCAGAGAAATTCTCCTGAAGATTGAGAAGCCTGGGTAAATCAGTTCTAGAGAAATCTAGTTCCTGCCAGGCCAAAAGACTGTAATAAATGGCTGATAACATCGGTCTTGCATTCAACTGTGCCATAGTCCTGAACCATTTTCTAGTCTACAGTGCGTCACACACACTGCTGCATGCCTTGAAAAATCCTCTGTTGGGCTTGTGCAGCAAGCAAAAGAGTMAGTTTTTAAAGACAATGTGGAGTGATACCCACTTAATATCAATGATTGATATTTTTCCCATTGGATGCCATTACAGTCAACTGGGGCAGAGTGAGGAGGAGTGAGGACTCAGTTTACTACTTTGAAATTGTTTGCCTGCAGATAGCATAATCTTACCACGTGTGAATGTGCTCCCCTTCCATGAAGTTGGGGGAAGATTGGCACACCTCCAGAGGGGGTARTTTTTTGCCACGCAGTAGCCTTCAGCAGGTCAGCAACATGCTGTGAATTAGCAGGGATGGGGGTGCACCCTTCCTCCTTCCTTGTCTTCCACTTAACCTTCCAGCTAAAAAAAAAATAAAAATGTTGCAGCTGTTTGCAGAATMCTGTCATGACAGTTTTCCTGCTTGTTTTAATAGATCTGAAAAGACAGTACCAGGCCATCTAGAAGTAAATTTTGTTTGTTTGTTTGTTTGTTTTTTCATCCAAAAGAATGAGCTCTCCTTATTGCAGACAGTGTTCTCGTGTTTTTAACGGTGCATGTACTTGTGTGTGTGTGAAATCAATGTATAAAAGGTAGCTTTGGAAAACGGGGTAAATCATTCATGGCTTTAAATAAAACTGTAAACCCTCAAAAAAGTAACAGCAGCTTCTACTGACAGAAGTATGTTACAAATCTTTTCCTTGTCTTAGTGTTCCCTGGCTATTTCCCTGGCTATTTCATGCTTGGATTATTATGTTAGCTGCATTAATAGATCTTCCCTTTGGCCACCTTTTCCAGGCTGGTCTAAAGCTTATGGCTGTAATTTAGCACTATCCTGGACTTATTACTTATCCTGTTACACTGGATGCCCAAAAATCTTATCCTTATTACAAATTTGGAAAAGAAAGGCTGAGGGCAATGATCTAGAAACACGAGTCAATGGGAGCAAAAGCTGCTGAAGGGCTGCACTTTGTGGAAGAGTTATCTGACAGTATCTGACTGCTTGTGGACTCTGCCACTGATTTACCTCCTGCCGTCCTGCCCATCCATTCCTGCCGTAGCCGCTCTGTCTCTTCGCATCAGCTCCCTGTTCCTCGCTCTCAAATGGGGAACTAACGTGCTGTTTGCTGCCACTGTAGGAGACACTTTATGTATGTGTCACGCCTCTTCTCGTGCTCTTTCCAGACTGGAAGCTCCTTGGAGACCATCATCTACAYTGCATTTGTCCAAGACTGAGCACAATGCAGCKGCTTCTTGATTACTTTTTTTGTTTGTTTGTTTGTTTTTTTTAAGTGGCTAGTGGGGTCAACATGCTTCAAGCTTGACCTGTGCATTCAGAAGGGCCATTATCTTACCACCATTTTTAAATTTTTTTTTTTTTTTTTACTTTTTCTGTCCCCCATTTCAAGTATAAATTTCAACTTTTATGACACTGTTTAATTTGAAATGTTACTGTATGTGCCAATGATGTTGGCAGGTCCATTTTAATGTGTGAATTTAAAAAAAAAAAAAAAATGCCTTATCCTCTTCGCTAAAAAAGGATAATAAATCCCCAAATTTCTTTCTCCAAAGAAATGCACAGGTTTAATTGGCTTTTCCAGTTTAGATCTGGCTATTTCTTCTTGCCCCAAAATAGTACTACTGTATTGCGTAGTGTTTTTACTACTTTTGTGGTCAGAGCTGTGTAAATTCTAATTAACCAAAATGGATAAAAATATTCATACAAGCTTTTTCCTGTTTTACAGGAACATGTGGATGATGTAACTATTGTGCAGGAAAAAAAAGGAAACTGTGATGAAGTTAACATAGACAAGGTATGCATTGTCTTAACTGTGTAAGATTTAAAGCAAGTCAGCATTTAAGGTATGCATAGAACTTGTAACAAAAAAACTGCTTGGTTGCTCATCTATGCCAAGATTTCTCTAAATAGAGCTCTGCTTAAAATGTGSTTTACCTTCCATGGGTTAAGTCCAAAATGTACAGCTCCAGTCAATGTCAGAAGCTTCTAAGTAGCTTATTAGGTTACATACAGGTTTCTTTGCCTCTCATCAAGGTTGGCGGTTTCAGTGTAGCTGTTACCTGCAGTTAGAAGATTAAAYGTATCTGATACAGCAAAATGTTCATTTAGAATACTCCTACAAAAATCATAGTTCTCAAGTTGAGTATGTAAAAGGATCACATGCAACTTTCTAATTATCCTTGCAAAATTCTGAAGATAATTATTTTATTCTTTCCTTAATCTTTTCACTGTAAATTAAATTAACTGTCATTTAATACACAGAAGACAGTGTCTTGTGCTGTTTTTTCTGCATGCTAGGTGAGGCGGCAGGCTCTGCAAGAAGAAATCGATAGAGAATCTGGCAAAACTAAGGTTTTCAATCCCAAAGTGGAACGGGTATGTATGAATTTAGACCTTGGTATGATGGAAATATTSTGTCCCAGAGGAAGTTCCTGAAAAAAGCACTGCACTCTTTTTTTTGTATATGGCTCAGGTACATGGCTTGGCACAACAATCTTCCTTCTAACTATAAATTTAAGGTCATGCTATAGAACAAGTTAGTACAATCTGAGGAGAGTCTGGGAGCTGACCAGTGAACTCCAACAGCAGTTGGCATTTTACAGAGCTCTAATTCCCATCATCAGTCCTCAAAAGCAATATTTTCTCTGGTTCCTCTGGAGAATGAGCCAYGACAAATTGCTACAGAAGCATTTTCTGCTTACTATTAAATACAAATAATTCTAGGCTATGGATATAGCAGTCACTGAATTATATCTGAATTGTTATCTGGAAGACTTTGCAGACATTCAGAAACAGGTGTGCACCTGGAAAGGTAGAAGGGATGACAACTCATAATGCACGTGTGCGATATACAGTCAGTCTTCTCCTAACTTCTACATCTTTCCTCTACTTCTTTGAAAGATGATTCTTTATTCTTTGCTTTTGCATCCTAGTCAGCCTGCCTCCTGACAGGTTTACAGTAAGGTAGCGGAAGCTGTTGCAGTAGTGTTTAGCAGGGGTAATAAGATTGAGGAGGAGAGAATGCTTTGCTCATAATTCAGGATTCTTAGTTGTTTTGCAAGACTGCCAGTATGCCTAGAAAGTTGGAATATGCCTCAAACAAATGCCAGAAACAACTCCTRTAGGTTTTTACATAGTGGGAGTCAGACTGCAATAGCTCTGGAACTGCAACTATCTAAGTCTCTGAAGTCATTGAGAAAAATTACATCCTTGGCAGGGGATCTCAGTTCTTTGGTGCTGATCTGTCTCTGCTTAGTAGTATGCAGAAGAATAGAAGCTATGAAAACTAATTCATCAGCTTCACAAAGAGTGAGCTGGAAATGCTACAGCAAAAGCTATGTGAAGTGCCTGCCAGCAATTTACTTGAAAAAAATTACAGGGTTTGACAAGCCRTAATTATTTTTGCATCTGTGCAGATGTCTCCCATTCCAAAGGGAGGACATATATATACGTGTATGTGTGCRTGCATCTGTGTCACAGACCTGGGCTTATACAGCAACTTGTCTTTGAGGAAGGTAAAAATACTAAAGTATTATGGATAGCGTTCTTTTAATAGCAGGTATTCTGGCCTGTGATAGTGAATGATACACCAGCCTTGCATTTTTTTAACTTAAAAAACCTGCCACAGCTTGCCTGCAATATTGGGTGGCATGCTGTGTGTCATGTTGGCTGTCTAGTGGAGAATGACTGTTTTATGCAAGCTACAACTGTTCAGTTGGAAGGATTTCAGGCTTACATAAACAAATCACTAAATTCACATTTTTTCCTTTAATGGAGCCTGCTCAGTCTATTTAATTAATGATCAAAAAGCCTTCCATTTAGTACCACCCCCAATTTTAAAGAAAAAATTGGGAGTAGCAGTCCTGCCAAAAATAGTTATAAATGACTGCATAGCTCCTAGCTATAGCTCAGGAGTCAAATAAGATCCTTAGATAATGAAACCTGTTCTTAGGTAAGCCAAAAGTTCATAAACTTTGTAAATCATATGATGTATTTTGGGTTACCCACAAACGGCTGAATTCTGATTTTACTTGGACATTAGTTATGTTCTCAGAAAGGAGCCATCTGCAGACAAAAGAAAAATCCTGAAGGAGTGAACTAGTTCAAAGAATACAGTGAAAGGCAGAGTTAAGGAATGGCAAACTGCGAGGGAGAGGAGGCTTGAAGAGAACTATATTTCATTCTGTTGGATAAGGGTATGCCCTCAGTTTTTGCACCCTTGCAGTATTAGTGGCAATTAGTGGGATGAGAATGCAAATATTACTTAAAGCATATGAGCCAGATTGAACACTGTCTCCAAAACTAATATAACAAAACACTGCTGAAAACAACAGCTACCTAACTAGGCAGTAGGAAAATGAAAAGATAACCGTACGAAGTGACAGAGTAAAAGACAAAGAGGATTAAGTCYGACAATTGTCTTAGAATAAGAGAAATGATTGGGCAATGTCTGGCTCTYTGAGCTAGGTAAGTATTATCCAAAGAGCAGAAAAGTCAAGATTCCTAAAGACAGAGGGAAAGGAGATTCTRAAGTGCATTAAACCCTGTCTCAAGGTTAAATGAACTGAAATGCTAATAAAGATGCACTCATGCAGGGTTATGTCATTCTTTTATCACCTCCTTCTAGAGGTACTACCCATGGAATGACTGCTTCCCAGCTTTGTCAACCCTATCAGGTTTTTGTAGCTGGTTCTGTTCTCATGGTACACAGCCAGAAATTGTCTTCCTTGGTCTTGGTATTATTTAATTTTTTTAATTATCTAATTATTTTAATTTTGCTTCACAGGATACAAAGTTTGGCCAGTGGAGTACAGCTGCTTTTCAAAGCTCTGAGGAAGAAATGAAGTTTTTTAGACTGATGGGTGGCTTTAAAAAGGGCTCTGTGCCTATCCAGAGTCTCTCAGCAACTACAAACAAACCGAACATGGCTTTGAACAGGGAAGGGGAGGAGAAGTTACAGCAGGCTCTGAAGAAGGAATTCGATAAAGCAATGGACTTKAAGCAACATAGAGGAATTGGTCTTGGATTTCAACCTGCTGCCAACAAAAAAGTATACATAGACAAATATACATCTAAATCTATAAAATTTGAAGATTAAAACTCTGTAGTAATAAAAGGAATGAAAATTCAACGGGCAAATTTCTTTTCACTTTCCACATCTTTTTACTTGAAATAAAATACAAAATATTTAAGAAATTTGATTTATGGGGCACTTTTAGTACAAGATTTCAACTGCATACGCCAGATTATGTGGAACTGGGTTCTCACCTCAGCTAAACAGTAAGTTTTTGTAACCTTTACAATGTTTTCTACAAGGCRAGGGACAGCCTCCTTCAAAGATTGAAGATATGTGGGCAATGCCTGCAACAAGTTGAAACTTAGTAAATTTTTTTTAAATGCTGATTTCATAAACTTATTTTTAGCTACATCTTAGTKATTCAAAAGGATTTTAGTGTTCTGTAAAATCTTCACCTTTTTACACTCAGTGAGTGGTACAAAGTGATGGTGTTTTACTTTGAAGAAACGCTACTCGTATGCCTACAAATTTGATGARGGGAGACTTTTAACTCAGTAGTTTCTTAAATATTAGCATCTTCATTATAATAATGAATAGCATTGAACATCCTCTATATTTTAACTATGCTCTKGCAGTTAGATTTTCAAGCAGCATCTGTTACCTGTAAAGGAAGGTAAACGCTTTCTGGATAGCAGCACCAAATATATGGATCTAGACTTCCTAAATTATAGAAAGCAAGGTAATTTTAATAATGTGCTTATTGGGTTCATTATACATCAACCTGAATGAAATTTCTAACCTTTGGATCTTCASACAACTTGCACTTTCACTGGCTTTTTAATAAGAGTGCAAAATATGAGACTGCRTTTGTGTATGTTGTGTTCAGAATTCAAGGGTCCAAAACAGTCTATCAGTGCCTTACTTGAAGTTACAAAAAGATAGTGAAAAACTGTCATGTATTTTATTACTGGCTGTGCCATTTGTTATGGGAGATAGTGTTGTTATGTTTTAGTGTAGCTCTGGTTCTTAAGCAGAACAAAGTGACCATCTCTTACRACCATGCCTGCTGTAGCGTAATAGTGGCTGACTTGCAGGGGAACCCCAGCCCCTAGAATTAGGTTACTGTCTCTACTTACCCAGCTCATTGTTTTTCTTCCAAATTACCTGTCCTTTTTGAAAAGATGATGCCAACTGAACTACTAAATTTCTTGCTCTTTTAAGGCAACCTCATTTTCCACAATAGTCTTTTCCAGTGGACSGCTCTACCTGAAAGCAGCTGCCTCCACCAGAAAATACACTTAACAAAAGAGCAGTTGGTTCCGGTGCATTTTGGGCAACTGCTGAGGGGAAGTGAAAATTATGCAGAGGCTCCAGCTTAAGGGGTTGCCATGAATCCATTYCCATACCTGGGAAGAGGGAGATGCTGAACCGCTTCCTGCAGGGTCTGAACTTGCCTTTAAGGAAACCATCTCCTGTAAAGTGTCATTTAAAACCACCACTACCTCAGGGTGAGTCTGTTCTGCACCAGTGCTCTCAAAGCTCAGTGACTGGCTTCAGCTGGCCCCTCTAGGCTTCAGCTGTTGCTTTACTTAAATCAAGAGAAAACAGAACCTCCACTACCTGAATTTTAAGACAAATGCTGAATTCAGGCCCGCAGATACTTGCCTGCCAAAAAAATGAGTTAAAGAAACAGGTAGGAAAATGTCAACTAGTGACTTCATTTAGGAGGAGAGGGACAGCACGTACAACTTTCTGCTGCAGAGCCAGTCTTGGATGGTTAGTGACTGGTCTTGCACTGCCGCTGACGAAGATGCTGAAGGTGATGTTAGTCCTAAGGACTCTTTTTCCCATCTAGAATTGCATATCATATACCAGTGTTGTTCAACTATAGCTTTGTGGATGGCCTGGCACCTTGCTCTTGGTAATACTGTGCACATGAAAATGTCATAGTTTGAAAAACAAGACACATACCTGGGGACAAAACTGTCAGCTTTTTTCAAGCAGTCAAACTTGGTCTGGCCTGTATATTTGCTATATACAGAAGAAAGAGGAGGTCTATAATAAGTAGAGTGCTTTAACTAAAATTAATTTTGCTCTAACATGGAAGTAAGCCAAAAGCAGTTTATTAGAGTGGCTGTGTTAGCTTCTAAGCTAGATGTTTAGAGTTTGCTCCTGATAGTAACTAACCAGAGCTTTCTGCTTGTCGTTGAGCTATTTTTGCACTAATAAAAACAGCAGTAAAGCATTTGAAAGCATTTCTCATGGCGGTCTTTTATCAATAGAAGAAACCAAAGTTATAGTGTGCTCAAAAGACAACAGGCAAAAATTGGTGCCTGTATGGGGAAGAGGAACAGTTGGGACATTTGTAAGCCTGCTGTAAGAGTTCGCATTTTACAGAATCTGGAACAACTCCACACTGAGTTTAGAGCAGTACATTTGCCCCCAGAGGGCAATTTCTGCCGTACCACAGCTGCTTAGTGTGACCCACTTGGCRGTTTAGAGAGCTCAGAGTTTAATCCCACTTACCCAGTTCGTGGTTTGTGTTTCCAAGCCCAACACGAAGAATCACCTATGTGCTGTTGAGAGTTGTTTTRTGCAGCTGCAGCAAGAAGGAAAGTGAAATTAAAGTGGGACATGATAACATAGGCAGTACTATTATTTCATTATCTATGTGTGCTTCATACAAAAYTATTTAAGGAAAGTCGGTATAATTAAAATAGCTATGTACTAAACGTTGGCAAGGTTCGTATCAAGTTGATACCACTTCATAGTTGTATTCCTGCAATTTTACTCAGCTTACATATATAGTCTGTACCAGGACCAAAGGGTCCTAGTTCGGTTCTTTACAACSTTAACACAAAATACATATTTTAGATGTATTCAATACAATTGAATTCAATAACCACTGAGGAGATTAAAAACATGCAACAAGAATGGTTTAATAATTTGGGTGGTATTATCAACTTGCTAACTCCTTAAATATATGGTTCTAGTAAAACTGATTACTTGTTTAGCCTTAACAAAATAAAACAAAACATTTTTGTGCAAAAATACATGTTAATATCCATATAAGGATTCAGCTCATTAAAATACTTACCGCGAAGCAAAAGCAGCAATAGATTCAAGGTCTCCACATGGTTCCTTGCCGTGGGACAGAAGTGGTGAGAGTGAAATTTATTAGGTGTAATAGCAGTACATGTAACTAAATTCCACAAGGGTAAGGTGATAAATTTGTATAAGCAAAGAAACTCCCCCAGAACAAACAGATGAACTGCAAATTGTTTTATTCAGTGATACAGTGTACTTTGCAAATATAGAGTACTTTGCATACATTTCCATTTTCCTTTGCAGACAGCACTTAAAGATTCCTTCCATTTTACAAAACACCACTGAACTAAAATGAMAGCATAAACATGTCTGTGAAAATGTATTGTACAAGTTAGAACAGTAACACCTCGGCCATTTTCCTCTTTTACTGGAACTGACCAAACAAATGTTGGCAGCATCCCAAAGCAGAAAGATGACTTAGTAGGATTATTATATTGAAATGCTGCTTTCTACACAGGAGAAAGACTATTCTGCAAGTGGGATGAAGTTTGGAGGCTGTGAACTGATCTGTGCAGATTATCTTCTTCTTTTGTTGCTAAAATGACAACAGATTAGATTTCAAAAGGCTTTTGCAACCATAGAGGTTCAAAATACCCTTTACTGAATCTAAATTAGCATTTAACATAAGAATATAGTGGTAAAACTGGAAACAAATTCAGGTTAAATTATTGCACTCAGAACAGTTTTACCTGTGTCCAAGTAAATCTGTCACACTARGTAAAATAAAAATACACTGAACTCCTCCAGTCAAAATCCAGATCATTGATTTTTGGCCTTGGCTTCATGCTCTCTTGTACAGATGACTCCTTGGAAAAGAGGGTTTCATCAGGTCCTGGACTGCAGAGGAAGCCGAAGGGCCAAGTCTGTGAAGTGACTCATTTCCGGTTGTTGGCTTCGCCTCTTGATGTATTCTAGTGTTTTCACCTGGGTATGAAAAGAAAGATATTTTGAGATTTTTAGTGTCTTTGTCTTTTCTCATTATATAGGCCATCATTTAATCTATGTGAAGGTGTTTTAATAGACAGTTTCATGATTTTCCCTAAATTTCACTGGCTACACGAGCACTTGCATTTCTTACTCCAGAGCTCTTTATTATGTGTATCTTTCTTAAAGGCTCTACAATGCCCAAGCTTACACCATGCAGTTCACTAAATAAAAATGCTGTATTTCTCTTGAAGATAGTTTTCTGTGCTGAAAAAAAGTTACASCACCCAACATTTCCAGGTTCCTTAATGTGTGAAATACATTTCAAAGTGCTAGAAAGATATAGACCACTTGAAATAAAAGMAGCTTCTTATTCATTAAGAAGCATTTAAAAAATAAGCGGTTTTTTTAAGCTAATTACATTTTTATTTTTTTTTCTAAGAGAGCAACTTGTGAAGAGATTAGGTTTATTCAGTTCAAGAAAATGTTAACTTTTCCCAAATGCGAAGTTGCAAAGATCTTAAGAACTAAAATTTCTCTGCATTATCTGTTTTCCTTACCATAGTCTTGGTGTCAGCAAAGCCATGTTTCTGAGCAAGATTCCAGAGATTGACTGAAAGCTGGTTTAGTTTGTTGTTTCGTAGATCCCCGTGAGCTAGAATAGTGTTAAAGAAATAGACTGCCAACTGACTCTGTCGCTTTAGGGTCTAGAATGAAAAAAAAAGAAATCCTGCATCACTATATAGTCATCCCAAAATATCCAGCATAACGTCGCCAGGTTCTCAGAACTCTTAGAAGTGCAAGGGGCAGATACTCCTTCTGTAATACACAGCAATAATTACAGACACAAGAATACGTACGTAGTTTCCATGTTCCATTCAAAATGCAACAAGTAGTTGATAGTTATGGATTAACCTAAGTTGCTGTAAATAAAATAATGACACAAGACTCCTACATCTCATACCACTTTGGCACAGCACAGTATGTAGCTCTGACACATTTTTAACTCAAGAGTCCCTACAATTGCATAGAAAACACCCTTCTCACCAACCAACCTTGCACTTGCATCACCATGGCTATATATTTTTTAGAGAGACTACTATCATAAATCTAGATTAATGCAACTTYAGGCTTTTTCCAGCAGTCTATTCTACTTTTATTTATTTAACCAAAGATGTTTCTTCCCTGCTATTCTTTCACTGAAACTTTGGTGATAGCAACGTATTTGCACCATATTCGCAGCTACTTCCCGTAAAATTGCTGAGGCGGGACCTTGAGGAGGACCCCTGCTTCATGGTGATCTACCACGGAGGAGCACCATGCCCTTCAGCCTCTATGGAGCAGTTCTAGGGCACAGGCAATCCTGCACTAAGCTTACAGGGTGCTACCACCCTGATCTGGGGTGAGTGGAAAACACAAGTGATTAAAATGCTATTGCAGATTCTGCCTATTCCTACAGAATAAGTTTTAAAAGGCTAAAAGGACAAATTATTATTGGATGCATCTGAGACATAGTATTTGTTTATACTGCTTTGCTGCAGCTGTCCTTTGGTTTTTTCTCAAGAAAGACCACTGATAAAATCATAGCTCCATCTTACACAGAAACCTCAGCAGCAGAGTAATAGTTAAAACCGTGAGCTGAGCACCTCGATTAATGAACTCAGTACTTCCCTTCAGCCTTCTCAGTTCAATACATGTTAGGGTAGCTAATATACAGCGTTCAGATATGAAGTTACAGGAAGAATGAGGCAGAGATTGGGGTAAGAGGAATGCAGTGATCTCTGTGACTTGGGCGCTCCTGACATGATACCAATGCAGCCTCTGCCCTTTCCCTAAGGGACTGAAAGTAAATTAATTTCCCTTCTCACTGCCAGCAGAAGAGAGGTCAGATGCTATTAATCAAAGAAATGGCACACACTGAGCTATCAGTCCTCCAGATAAATATGGAAAAGGGGAAAGCCATGCCATTAAAGAATTGGCTAACTAGAAAAGAGGACATAGCATGCCCCAAACTAGAAGCATCAGACTGCTACTGTGTGTATGTGACCCACACAGTAGATTTGTACATGCAGAACAAATCTGACACACCAGAAACTGTGCGCGCGCGCACACACACACACAGGCATATGCAATGCCCAGAGCTGCTCAAGGCCCCAGGAGAAGTTCCCTAAGCACTAAATTAATTACATGAAACTACCAAGAAGACAGCTCTTCCTGTAACAGCTACCTACATTAGCAATTTCCATCCCAATAGCTCCAAAACCTGTTTATAGGCTAAAACTACAACCATCATCTGGGAGCACTGAACTGTACTCCCTACCAGATAGAGAAATACAATTCACCAGTTTAGTCCAGTAGTATTAACACAAAGAGCAGAAATACAACTCAAAAAGACAATAAAAGGGAAAGTAGTTATGTTTAAATGCTTAAATATTACTCTAGTATTTATCTTGTAGGACTAATAACCTTCAGGAAAAAACAGATACAGGGCATAGCCAGCTTGTCCATGTTTTGCCACATTATTCACAAGGCATCCTGCCACATCACCATGTATCCTGGATTAAGAAAATAACCTGTATGACCTATAATTTTTTTTCCCATTGACCATCTAATGCCTGCGTGTCTTCTGCTGAATACAAACTTCAAAAAGGTTCCTGGGAATTACTTGGAGGTTTCCTCACAAGAAGCGGGACAGTTAAATTATTGGGCAGAATGCTAAAGCAGCAGTACTCCAGTCAGTATCAACTAGCGAGGTTTTCCAGGCAGTATCAATGCAAATACAAAATCCATTCTTTAAAATAAGGATGACATTTTGACTAATTTGAAACATATGTACTTCAAAAAGGATCATACTTGAAAAAAGATCTAGAAACACATTAAAAAGCTGGAAGAATGAGATGCRCACTAACTCTCATTGTATTGGGGTAGGTATAACAGGCAGGATTTTGGCATCTAGTAATCTGTTACACAATGCGAAGTGAAGAGAAAGGCAGGCTCAGGTATGCGCTAAATCCCACCACGTCTGAAAACAAACAAGAAGAGTCAGACAAGGCTTCACATGATGATGAACAGGAATGTTTGTGTAACACGGCACCGACCTCCAACCCGAGGGAGACACCAATGCCAGCACGCTGCCAAGCCTGCTGACATAACCGAGATGGAATTGTGGGTGGCACTCCAACTCACAGGATGTATTCACAGGCAGCAAGGAGAAAGCTCAGCTATTTGGCAACCACATACATCATGGGACTAGCAATTCCCACACCAAAAAGAATTGCCAGCCTTCTAGGCAGCACGTTTTCCATAATCTTTGGAATAATGCTGATGACAATGAAACAAACTACATCATCCCAGAACGTGACCCTCTTGTGTCCTAGCCCCTCCACCAAAGTGCAGAGCAATGTCCAAATTTCATATAGCATAACAGAAAAAAATAGGATCTTTTATATAATGGACTGTGTCACTTTGTATTTCACAACATTCTGGCTAGCAATTCAAATATTTCTGTCTTTCAGTGACTTTTGCCAGACATCTATGTCATAAGGATACCTTGAGCCTTCTTTTAGAAAAGCATTTGTGCATTTAGATACGTTGCTCCTCTGAAGGTGCGTCTAGCCTGCTGCTGCTCCCATGTACAGCTTTAAAATAACTGGCTCTGATAGTTGTTAACAGTCCATCTGTGGCAGCACAGAGCTCAGCATGAGCTGTAAGGCTCCTCCAAGGTACTAAATATATCAGTCTAGGCCAGGTCTCCATGCTGATATAGCATCTGTTTGCTAGTATTACCTGAACTATCTAGCCCGAAATGAATTCCAGCRCTATTGTGATGCTGGTGGTTACATCCTTGTGATCCAGATCTAGATATTCCTCAAGAAAGTCATGACACGCAGTCTTGCCTTTCCTTATAAGCTCTCACGTGAAGCCCTTTGGGAACCTTTTAACACCTGTTAGTTCACTGGAAAAGATCATGAGCTGCATGGGACAGATCAGGTTCTCAACTCTCTCATTACAAAACTGTCCTATCATCAGATAAATGAAGCACCTAGCACCAACAGCAGCTAATACGAGTTCATTTATAATAAAAGGAAATAATGATTTGAGAAAACACCAAGAACCAAGCTGCAACTGGGAGCTCACATACCACACAAGAGGATGCATATACCCTATTTCACCACTCCTCTAGCACACTGAGATGGTCAGAAGAGAAAGTGCTTCCTTTTGGATACAATCCTTGAAAGAGCAGTCCAGAACCATCCTCTAGAGTACTCAGAGTCTCAGTAACAGCTTCTGCTGGCTCAGGGTGCAGTAACATACCTCTTAGTTAAGGCAGGCTGAAACATTTTACTCCTAGCTCTACACTAGCACCATGGTAGGTTCATCTCTATTTCAGAGTCCTTAATCTATTTTTAAAGCTTTCAATATTCATAGTGCTACTCACATCAGTTTGATTTCCCTCTAAAATTAACCCAACAAAGATGTGCTCCATGTGCAACTTGTGGTTCATGGAGGACCAGACCGTACTTTCCAAAGCCATACTCAGTAATCCTGCTGTAGGCCACCAGCAGAATCCTGATTTATTTATCTTGGTTTCCACCATTTATCAAGTAACTTACAAACATACAGAAACAATGTTCCCAATCAAGCTATTTCTAGTCTTTAAACTCCGCCAGCATGCCAGAGACAATGGTGTAATAAAAGGGTTAATTTGGGACTTGGGACTCTCCAACTCTGAGACACAGAAGTGGAATTGATACGCACTCACCAGCCACAGTTCCTCATTGCAATGCACTCATCCTCTTGCTGAATCATCAGCAGGCAATCTGCAAGCCTGCCAAAACAGGCACCTCCACCATCTGCAATGTCTTCTGGAAACCGCAGCAGGTAAATTCCCTTGCCTCCCTCCTCCCAAAGAGGAACAAAATGTTTAACCACCTTTAGAAAATCTTGGCCAATGACACAAAGTCCTTCAGGATGAGCAACCTTTTCTCAATTTAAGATACAGCCACACACAGAGAACTATGTCCAACTCTGCTTGTAGTTCAGTGTTCAAACACATGTGAAATCAACTGACGTTTTTAGAACTTTATATAAAATTAAAAATCAGTTGTGTTGAAAGGAGAAGCCTCAAGAGCATACCCAGCAAGTGCTTTCTACTGCTTCATTTTTGATACGAACTATAAAAAGTCCAGTAGCTATCATATGGTACACGGGAAGACTGCCACTAACATGGCACTGCCAAGGACACAACAACATGCTCTTAATGTTTTGGATCAAAAGTGATGTTTGAGTAAAACATACTCCATCTGGACAGCTATCACTGAGTAGCAAGAGGCAAGGTATTTAYATTTCTAAGAAACCGGGAGCATAAGATTAGTCTTCCACCCACACAAAGGCAGACAGGATTCACTGATACATGCTCTCATGACCAGAAACAGCTTGAACGTTACAGAACCATCCAGAACTGAAAATTTCCATTCAAACACTGTAACATAAATGAAGCATTCTCTAATACTGCGAAAAGACCACGCTGTGTTAACATAAGATGCATTGTTCTCTTTCAAATTGCCATTTTGGTGAAAGCATTTTATTGTGAGAAAAATTTATTTTCCTTTATAGCTTTTAAAGGAAATGAACCAATAAAACCCCAGTATCATCAGAGGCTTGTTCATTTAAATGAGCAGCCAAGCAGATGAACAATAAAAGGTCACCAACACTGAAGCAATCCAAATACCACAGTGATTTTATGATCGGTTCTACTTTAGCACAAATGGAGGTCTCTGACAATATTCTTGTCGCCTCTCTCCTCAGCAACAACAGCTTCCTTAAAAAATTATTCATTCTTACAAAACAATTTTTATCTAATTCGCTCAAGGATTTTTACTCAACAAAGCAAAATAAAGGCTCCCCCCCTTTGTAAATAAGGATGGACAGAGGAGTAAATCCAAGGCTACAGAGGCAAAGGCAGGGCAAGGACCTATATCCATGCTGCTTAGCTTTAAATCCAGTTTTCTATGCAACAATTGCTTCAGTGAAATAACACAGGATCTCATTACTTAAAGTATTAAGCTTGAAAGCAGAAAAAAAAAAGTGCCTTTCAGAAACCACAGATTTCAAGCCCTACAAACATTCCCACCCACATACTCCATATAGGAGTCAGATGCAAAAAATCCTCAATATACAACCCACAGTCCTGAAAACTCTGTTAAAAATCTCCTTCCAATACCCGCTTGGACATTCTTAGCTGTGCAAGAATGGTTGTTTTCTGCTATTATTGTTCTGAAAAAGAACTGCTATTCACTGTGGTGTGTACAACGATGTAGAGGCATTTGAGCAAAGGATTTATTCATCTTACATCTCTACAATTGTTCAAGGAAGGATAAACACGATAGCAAAAGCAGAGAAAAGGCTAAACTTAGCATAGTGTCCTCCAAATATGTATCACTTAAGACATTCTGTATCGGCAAACACTACAGGCTACTGTGCAAACAGGCTATATTAAAAAGTCCATCCAATTAATCATCCCCTGCCCTCCCATTTCAGTCTACAAGCCACAAGATTTCTATCATTATACAGCAGTTTAGTAAGGGATGATTAGAAAGTTGTGGAGGGGTTCAATCACAGATACAGTTACATTAGTAGAACAGTAAATTCTCATTATTTCAGTAATACTGAATACCTGCCCTTCACATACAATCCATTAAGCTATACTTGATCTCTCAGAGCCTCTGAACTCCAATCAAGAAATCCAATAAGCTGCTTAGAGTTTTCTTTATTTTATATTGAACAAACATAACCCTATACTAAAAACAAGGTAAAGCTAAAACACCTTTTCCCTCCCTCTGCGCCTCTCTCCTTACTTCATCCTAGCATCTGGGATGTAAAACTTTTACAAATTAAAGGTGTTTTCCACTGTATTTTACCCAGTAACAGACTAACTGTGAATTCTCACTTTGCCCATTACAGAATTGGACATTTCAGGTTACTGTTAACTTCGCTGGCAGAAAATATGGGGTTTTTACAGAGAGAGAAGGGTGACAGCCAGGAGGAAACAACAGGAAGGAGGGACATGGAGCACATTTTAGGCATAACTATACTGCAGTCAAAGGAGTGACTGTGGCACTGTCTCCAATTCTCTAGCTTAGGCCAATAATTGCAATACCAGCATCATGGAGCTTATTATAGGCAGAAAGACTCTCATAAGAAAAAAAGTTATCCCACACTGAGCATCATATTTCCATAACCAGACTACACCAGGACTCAAGCCGGTTAATTTAAAGCTAACTCTAACCTCACTATGCTGCTCTGCAATCATCACTCTGTACTGCAGCAGAATCACCTCCTCTGGTGCACTGCCACAATCAATACCACAGAGTATACCAGAGCAGCTTCTACTGCTTGTCGGTTCTGTCAGACTATCCATGTACAGCATACAGCTAAGCAGGTAACTTTAGCCTGCATCTTAAAAGTGTATTATAATTGCTACATGACCTCTTTCACAATATTAGGTCTTTTCACCACAAGCCTGCCTACGTGATTGACTCACTTTTTAAACAAGTAAAATGACCTAATTTCCTCTCGTTGTAAGGTTTCTGGAGCTTTCTAAAAGACTAATGCCTGGTCAAGAAGGTGGTCTGTTTATGCAACTCCAAAGTAATTTTGGTTTTGTWTTGAATCAAGCTAAATAAGAACATACCTCCTCTTTTCCAAGGGTTTTCAGATGATCCAGGATCTGTGCTATCACTGTTTCACACAGTTTATTAATTTCAGCCAGGAACTTGGAGTCTCCACCATACAGGGTATCATTGGAATCAACTGCAGAGATGAATTCAAGCTTAGGTCTGGCTAAAGAGCTATGCATTTGTTTGCTACTGAAAACACCAGCTATTTATAGAAGAGCAGATTTGGAAGTTATAAAATGACCCTCCTCCATGAAACACAAACAGAATAATCTTCTTTAAGTGCCTACCACTTGGTTGCCTACTATGTTCTCTTGATTTGAGGAACAAAACACTGAAAAGAATCTAGCTTAAAGCCAGTTCTGTATTCCTGGATGCAGGCAGGTTCAAAAATATCTGCTAGACTTAAATGCAAAGCAACATATAGTGTCAATTTTCACTTTTTCCACAGAGACAGACTCCCTGCTCCCATCAGTTTAGAAGAGTATGGCCATCATCTTCAATGGCAGCAGGACTGGGCCAAACAGTTTATCTTTTACTTAGTGAAAACAACAAGATTTTCAAAGGAAACTGCATTTTAATTGTTTTTTTTTCCTAAAATAAAACCTTGATTACCTCAAAGTCACAGAGAAAAATTCAGAAAGTGTATTTTCCATTTCAAAGCCCTTGAAGGATTTTTTGGGGGGAGAGAGCTTATACAATTGTGATTTTAAACACGTGTTTTGGCCTCATTTATTTATAATGTTTTACTAAGAAGTAAGGTACAAGAAATTTGTAAGTTTAAGTGTATTCTGGGTAAATAAGATAAAAGGTGATCCCCTGTTCCCAAGTAAACTTCATTTTAAGAAGCTAAGGTACACGGTCCACCTAGAAAAAAAACCCATCATCTAACTACAGGGGAAAATTTACTAATTTATATTTCCATGCTTCTCTCCATTTAAATCTAATTAATTTAAATTTCTGATCTTGGGATTATGCAGTTATTTTGGTCATATAAAAAAATGGAATGAAAGAAAAAGCAGCTAAACCACATTTCCTTACAGAATTTGAACAGTAGATTTACTACAGAGTAGTTGTTCAACTGACAACTATTTTTTTCTGTGCTGCTAACTGCCAGAGATATTCTTGTCATGGTTGGTAACTCTGACAGACTAGTCATCAGAAGAACTGCAGAATATATTCCAGCCTGCCTCTTTGTGAAAGCCTTGCGCAACTAAAAGAAAAAGCCAAACTAGCTTGACCTTAGACTAACTAATCTTGCCAGTATGCTTTAAAAGATTTGATTAATACTCTACCTCAATTTAGTAACCTCTCTATGATCAGAAGGCAAACACTCAAATTTTAGCGCAATCAAAATACTATTACAAAAAGACTACGGCCATTTTATAAAATGCAAAAACTTCAGAACTTTGTTTCTAGCTATTCTGAAGATTTTTGTAAGTTACCACCAGAATTTCCAAAACTGAAAGCCTGCCTTCAAAGCAGCAAATACATCATTTAAATAATGAAGACTAGGCATTACATTCTGCAACCTGGAGTTGTTAATAAATGTGAATGAAACACCAATGATAAGTATAAATCAAGTTGATACTTTAGACTAAAAGAAAATACTCCATACGTATAAAGTTCTAATATTTACTTGAAAAGTTCACAGTTCTAAGTATTTGCATCAACACCACCAGGAACAAATGTAAACCACTCTGCACAGATTCACTTTAAAGAACAGACTGTACATCTGTTTGGCAGCCACCTCCTGTGATTATTTTACAATATCTGGACCTGCATAGGAGAAGAATCCATTCTATAAGATTGACTACCACTGATCCTTCATTAACCAGGTACAGTGATAACACAATACTACAAATTGCATGGTGGAACGCAAGGATCCAGAGCCACCCTTATGTATTACCTTTATCTACATGGTAGATATATGCTTCTTGAGTCATTGCAGACAGCAGATGCAAAACATTAGTATAAATCCTGACTTTGTCATCGCTGTTATCCTCCCAAGTATAATCCTGGATCACATTTAGCAATCCTCGCACAAGAAACAACACTCCTTGTTCTGGATGGTCCTACAGAAAAGAAAAGAGGTAAGTCAAAAACAACACCACAACCACCCCAAAACAAAAATGGGATTATTTGCGGTCATTCAGGGGTTTAGAGTCACAATATTAGCTCTATAAAAGCAAAAACTACAATATAATTAACGCTGACAACTACTTTTCTGAAGTGTGCTTCCTGCAAATCCTTTCAAAAATTTGTTCCAGTTTCCTTCTAAAATGCCCATTTGACCCATAATCATAAACTTGATCTAGGCAGCCTCCACAGACAAACTTGAAATGGTTTGTTTCTAGTCACAGGGGGCTAGTACAAAATTAATTGTCAGCTTCTTAAYAGCTAAGCCTCCAAAATTAAACACACTGGGTAGGATTTTTTATTAAAATAATGTCAGTAAGCTATAGAAGCAAGTATATTACTCATATAATTATGAGTTTCAGAAGAACACCTACACTGGGAAGTCAAAGTTACAGACAATCAACAATCTTTTAATATGAAAGGAATATAATTATAAAGACATCTGCTTTACGTAAGCTATGAGTTTTTGCAAGCAGTTTTAATACTGCACCCAGCTTATTTCAAGCTGGCAGTTGGTGCAATGATACCAACATACATAGGACAAATCACAGTCCACTGGGGACCCCTCTTTCTGATCATGTATCCTGTAAAGTAAATAAGAGAAAAAATTATGGAAGCTAATTTCTGAATCCTGGTTATTTCATTGCAAGTTCTTCTTCATTACTGAATCTGAGAGGCTGGATCTCCCTCCTTCAATCATCTGTTAATGATCTGAGTCATTTCTCTGAGGAGCATCCAGTTCTGACATAGCCTTCCTTCAAAGTCTTACTTTTGCAGTCAGTGGACAGCAACGACACATCACAGTGGCAACTAGCCTTTCCCTTCTAACAACACAGCACCTCCACGTTGCTGAACATGCATGGCTTGGGAGACCCCTTCCATTGGAAAAAGGAGACTACACTGCTCTGATTGTGAGGACTTGGACAGCACTGTACTGTGTGCTGCTTCACGAAACATATAGTCAAAGAAAAGAGGAAGAAAGAAACCATAAGGAATGCTTCAGTGAGGAGGAACAACCTACTTTCTCCAAGAACAAATGAATAAACCTCAAAATGTTTCTTTTTTCTCACTCTCTCTCTCTTTTTTTTTTTTTTAAACATGCCATGATACAAAGCCAACCCTTCCTGGGAAAGAAGAATCTTCTGGGAGAGGGCCAGATCTGTTAACAGAGGGAAGTAAAATCTTCAAGCGTTAGGATTCCATGCTTGAAATCTTGCAAGTCACAGGCCTGTCTCTTCTCTAAGGTCAGCAAAATACCTTGGTTATGTAAGTTTTATCTCAGGTCTTCCAGATTAGTTTACAATTTTTCCTCATCCTTTAGCTATAGCTGAAAATACAGGAAGGGAAATTACATATATATCTCTATTTAAACTTGAAAATTGGTTAAAAATTGGAAGGGTGTAGAATGGTAGTATGTTGCGAAGGAAGGTTATGTCAAAACACATCTTCTAATTATTATTTTCACTCAAAAGATTAGGCAACCTATAACAAAGAAACTAACTGAAATTAACAGAAACTAGAGCTCTTTATTTTTACGCTCCTCAGGTATTAGATTTTATGAGTGCTCAGCTAAAATATCACTTTTCTGCAAGGATCTATTAAAACAGTAAATGATGTTTGCACAGTTAAATGATGGTAAGATTTCACTCCACCCCAAATCCAGTTAAGTGCAAGGTGCTACTGAGAGAGGCAATGCTGTACCTCCACCTCCGAACAATTGTTCTGCCTCCCCATTTTGCATTGGGGTGAGTGATTTTGCAGCCAATGAGCAAATCTGTTCAGCTTGCTCGTGGAAAACTAACCACTGCATCTCCCACTCCGCTCTAAATTTTTAAACAGGAAAGTCAAAATAGTCTACTAGCTTATGTGCTATTCATACACACACAACTTACCGGGACAACTAATAATGTGGAAAAAAAATTACAAAGGAATTCCAAGAGGAAGGCATCAGAAGGTCGCATCTTTCCATCTACACTGATCATTTTTGGCACTTCAGGAACAAGGCTCACTGCAGCTTTGAAAAAAGCATCAGCTACAAAATAAAAATATAGTTGCTGTTATTATCACTCCAACTGCAATGGCAGTCATGCCTGTGATGCAATGATTGCTTCAAGTGTGTTTCAAATAGATTACAGAAAATGAATGTATGCTTAACTGCAAAGAAACTTGGGACTCAGCAGTCAAAATCTGTGGTAATTCAAGTGATGCTGTTTTTTCAAAAGAAGTTCCCGCATCACTCGAGACTTCTGAAATTATAATTCTCCTTTGCTTAACAAGAGGACACCATTGTTTCAAATATATTGTATATATAATAAAAAAAAAAAATAGCACACAATTCAATATTGACTTACCTAAAGAAATGCTTATGCCAGGAGAACAGGGAATCCAAAGGGGGGAAAAAGCACATTGCATCATGCTAACTTGTTCACGAATTCATTGACAAAAGGTTGTTAAAGTTATAAGGAAGTACGGACAACTTCATTTCTCTAAGTATTTACAGTCATTAAAAGTAAAATACTAATAGAGTACCAGAACCTGAGGTATTGCTGGTTACCTAGATAAAATGATTCTTCCCAAGAATCACAATACAGGAATTACAGAAACCACCCACCATTATGGCCTTGGCAAAATAGCTATTAAGAGGTTTTTCATAACTCTTTCCTCTGTCTCTAATCCTACCAAAAAAAACCCAAACAACCCACTACAAATCTATTGCTCAGTTTATTAAGTTAATATTCACAAATTAAGAAAAAAATATTTTCCCTCTTACCCTAGAAGACCTCCTATATATGCTAAGAGTTCACAAAAAAAWTTCTGACAGCAACATTCTTTTGCACTTTCTTGGCTACATTTCAAAATACCCAAGTATCCAAATCCCATTCAAGTTGTTTAGCCATATACTTCAAAGCATCCTTCAGAATTAATACTGTATCTTTATTTTACAGGAATGGAGACTGAGGCAATTAAATCAAATTTTAGCAAAGAGAAAAAGAGAATTCTTGGTGAAAGCCAAGAGGTGTTACATGGCTGGGATGGAGATACCACTGACAGGCATGTATGGGCACTTCCCGGAGTGCAGCTTGCTCTGGAAAAATTCATTTGAGCACATGAGACTCCAAGCAAATTTGCTAAATATAGTAACAACTGATATCTAATTTAAGCTTATGAGGAATACCAGGGAAACATGTGCTTTGGAAAAACTGTAATTCTTCTGACTCTTATTTCTTTTCAGTATGAGTGCTCAAGCCTTTCTGAACTTCTTAGTGCTTAGAACGCAGTCAAACATCATACTTCCTTTTATTCTGCACATTTATTTTGAGGTGAAAGAATGTTTTTTATTTATTTCAAACAACATGTAAGTTTACACAGCCAACCCAAAGGCAGGTTAAGTAATGTTTCTCTGAGCTGTATTAGAGGAAGGAAAGCAGCAGCAAATGTTCATTCTAGCACAAGTAAATGAATCACTGTCACTTCCACAGTTGTCTCAGCAGAAAAAAAAAAAAGGTGCATGCCCCACATCACCATATAATCAAAACATGTGACCAGACAAATGAAAAAAATGTATCTCAGAAAATAGTCTGCATACCAAAGAACCCATGTCTGTGCAGAGAATACTCCTGCCTTCTGAAGTTATTTCATAACGGAACAGGAATGATCTGTGCAGCAATCAGTCTCTGCAATGAAAGAGAAGAGCTGCAAAGTACCTCACCTTAATTTACTGCCTGCTCTCCCAGCAATCACAGTCCTAGACATTCTCCTCTAAACTTTTGCCTTAGCACAAAACCAAAACCTCTTATCTTCGCTATGAATAACTGCAATTTGATTCGATTTACTCTTCTTGACCTCCTGCCTTTGCTGCGAGTGAGAGCTGCCTTCTCATCTGGTTGAGCACCTTCAGAGACATGAGCTCCCTCATTAGACCTGCCAGTAAGAGCAGCATGCCCAGCTCCTCTTCAGGTGGCTGCTGCTGGCAATGAGGAGAGACCCGTCCACACCACAGATGGCTCACCAGGCCCTGCCCTCGCTGAGACAAGCTCCTCTGTGCTTCCATCTTCTTCTTCCCTAACCACAGCACTCGCACGGCTGCCGCCTCCCTGCTGTCTCCGTGTGGCTGCTCTCCCCTCGCCGCTGCCACGCGGTTSTGTTTGCACCCCTGCAATCCCCCACGTATTGCTGCTGTCTCGGCACAATGGGGAGACTGTGGGGCTCTTGCCCCCACACTTTTAATCCTTCTTCCTTGCCTCATTCACCCTGCCCCCCACACAACGCAGCAAGGCAAACCAAAAAAAGCAACAGAGCATAAAAGCAGTTAGTTGCATTTTCTATTAGAGATGGATATTTTACTTTGGTACATCCAGAAGGACTGGCAAAGGAGAGGATGTTCATTTTGCTACGACTTCAGCCAACCTGTGCTAACCACAAAATGGTTCTTACGCTGGAACACTACATTCATCCAAGGTATACGTGCTTCGTAAGAACCAAAAATAAAGTAAGTTCACATTAATGCAAAGGTTTTATTAGAGACCTTGCAAAAACCTAAGTGTCCTCCAAACACTACCACCCTATTGACTTGTAGAGAGGTGTCAGAGTATGCATCACATGCTCTG
Source organism: Oceanodroma leucorhoa (assembly GCA_030449065.1). Taxonomy (NCBI): domain Eukaryota; kingdom Metazoa; phylum Chordata; class Aves; order Procellariiformes; genus Oceanodroma; species Oceanodroma leucorhoa. The sequence goes on along the minus strand of JASVER010000008.1, from coordinate 9,493,135 downwards.
AGTTTAGAGGAAAAGTTCACTAAATAGGTTGTCACAGAAGTGCTGACTATTTCCTTATGTACAAAATAAGCATTTAATTCTGAATTACACTCATTATGAGGTTACGCAACAGTGCCTCCTCTACATCTTTTAAAATCAATTTATAAAGCTATTACTGTAGAGATGTTTCAAGAGAAAACCATACACCCGCTTTTCCTGGCTTCCAAAAGGTATAAGGAACCACTTAAAAAGCACCGAAAACCACAACAATGTTATGTTCTTGATAAAAAAAAAAGATTAAAAAGGCTTCTTCTGGTGAAGGACGCTGTTTTCTTATCTGCCTAAAGTACAATACTGCTTCTAAAGTGARCCACTTAAGTTGGATAAGGGGAGAGCAGCCTGCGCGTTATAACAAATCATCATGATAAAGTCTTCCCAGACTGCTGTTAATATCTTGTGCAGTGCTCCGAACATGACATACTTCATGCTTCGCTAAATTTATCCTTTCACAGCAGCTCCTTCATTTTGGTTGACCATAATCCTATAAATCTTTCCCCCAAGCATACATGCTGACCTTCAGGCTACGAAAACTAGCAGTCTTGGATATCCAAGTCAGCACTTCCAGTAATACTCTCCTACAGAAAAAGCAAGTGAAAGTGGTGTTGAATGTTCTGCTATTGTCAATATTCATGATGGTACGTACACACACACATTTAATTATACATACACATAAATATATGTACCCCCATATATTTCTATGTATCAATCTCTCCACATWTAAAAATTTAGCTTACATTGTATTTGCTGCATAGTCAATTAAACTGTACTAATTTAAGATTTCAGGTAGGCAAAGACCCAAGGAGGAACAAAGCCATTAGAGATAGGAAAACAATTAAGCTCCTTAAGTCTACCTTTAAAGAGCAAAAGGGAGTGAGTTTGACATACCTACACAAACTATTTTTAGTCACGGATACAATTACACAAGGCTAAGTCCACTCAAAGGACAAAACCAGGGACCATATGCCGTCTTCTGCATTCCACATCACCTTTGTGTCCTACAACGCTGTCAAGCACATTTTRACACTCCGAAGATTTTGCTTCCACGTCCGACAGATGTTGGAAACTTAATGAAGCCTTGTACTCTAGTGCAATAAATTAATGGGAAGCAAGCGTGGGGGTTTTTGTTGCCTTTTTTTTTTTTTCCTGTTAAATAAATTAATGCATTACTGTTTTGATGACCAAGCATTGCAAACATTTGGAAGTCCTTCTCACATTGGTGAGGTCACTGTGATAGTTTTGCCACATTGCTGAAATGTGTTTTTCCCTTGAGCTATTGAAAATTCTCAGTGTTAAAACCCCCTACACATCACTTCCAATCCAGAAACTACMAAGAATTATTTGAAGTACCAAAGATGAAATAAGAAAATGAATGTGCTGCTGCTTGGTGAACTGGAATGTGCTATGTTAATTCACACTATTTCATACTAATGCATACTATGAATTAGCTGCAGATAAAAAGGTAATTATGTGGATGAAGCTTGCTAGTGCTAGTTTTAGGAATAGCCCGATTATAGATTGTTAGCAAGGCCTTAGTACTTCCAGGCGAAGGCATACAGAGGCATAAGTGGAAGGGAAGATTCATATAGGGAGATCATACAGTATGAGCAAGAACACCGGATACTAGATATTTATTCTTAAGCTGTCATCAGTAAATGCAACATATACCACCACCACCACCCCCGAAAAAAAACAAACAAACAAGCAAACAAACCCAACCACAATTTTCAGACTGCCTCTCTAAATTCCATGTAATCCCTAAAGACTGTGAGGCACAGTATCATCAGCAGTCTTCAGAGAGAGATCCATTAGTAATACTGGAAACTTGGAAATAATAAATGCTATAGTTAAATACTGTAGTTTCTCCTGTTATTATGAGGTGAAAAAAAATGAATATCAAACAAGCAGACACATGGAAAACCATGATACAACACTGAAGAGTCAATATGGTTTTTGCAGAGAGAAATCATTCCTCATAAGCCTCTCAAGTTTTCCAAAGAACCAGCAAGTTTGTGTTTAAAAGTGACCCAGCCAATGCAAATACTTAGATTTTTAAAAAACATTTAACAATGTCCCTTAACATTTAACAAGAGCCCCAAAAGCTCTTAAAAACAACTAAGCTGACAAAAGATAAGGAAGAAAGTTCTCCTGAGGATTCATAACTTAATAAAGGATGGGGTGGAGGGGGAAAGGAGTGGGAATAAAGTTTTCACAGTGGAGTGAAACGACAACTGTGTTCCTTAAGGTTTTGCAGAGACATGTCCTTACGATGAGCTGGGAGGTGACAATGTTTGCAGACTAGTCTGGAACGTGATTGCAAAGCATCGCAGATGGATCTCATGATTCTGAGCAATAAAGCAGCAGATGAAATCTAATATTAGCAAGGCATGTGGGGAAAGAAACAGCCCTTGCTATAAACTATAGAAAGATAAGCTCCAAATAGGCTATTTACAGTCATGAAAGATTTTGGAGTCATTATAGATGGTTTCCCGAAAACTACATCCTAAACAGCTGTTGAAAAGGCAAGGCAATTATTAGAATCATTAGGACAGTAATGGAAAACTGAGGTGTCACTGTACCATTTATATAGCTGTTGTGCATTTATACCTGGAATACAGTTCTGACCTTCCCATTTCCAAAAGGATAAAAAGACGATTAAAAAGGTGCTAAAGCATGAAACCATKTCCTTATTAGAAAAGACTATACTGACACAAATTCTTCAGGGACTTATTAACTCCAACATTTCATAGGTAACGAAGAAAATGAACTAAGAATGACTGAATTTGTCACAGTATCACTAGTAAATTAGCTGCATGCACTGAAACACTCAGCTAACATTTAAAAACAATACAGAAATAAATCCCTAAGTAGTAGATTTCCAAGTAGCATGTAACTGTGGAACTCACTGTCACATGAAGTTACAAAGGCCAAAAAGTAAAAATTGTTAAAGAATTAAATTCCTAAGGATTGGTCCATCTATTTTATTAAATACCATGGTCCATATGCGACCGCTGTTGAAGGATGTATTTAGACCAGGTACCTGCAGCTAAAAGCTAGAAAGCATCATTCTACATTATTGTTTCCTTAGTAGATGCTACCAGACACTTTCAAAAACAGGTCACAGACTAGACAGGACTCACAAACTGTTATGAAATGCTAGTCTGAAAAGCTTACAGAGACAGAGATGTCATCTCTCTCAAATCACTATTGGCTGGGATAAAGAGAGGAACAAGAAAAAGCTCAGTGAATAGGAGAAGTTTCCAGCTGTGGAAATCCCAGATAACAGTACAAGTCCTAATTTTGTTCAAATAAAACAACATTTAGTATTACTAGTAAGGAAAATGGTATCTCATCAGTTTCTCCCAAAGCTACTTTGCTGCCTTGAGGGAAAACAGTTTTTAAAAAGATAACAGAGACAGCATATACCGATCTCACCGGAGAAGCATGAGCCAAGAAGTCCCAAAATCCRTAATTGAGAAAAACCTCTTCAGGTTCTTATTTCTCTAAATTCTTTACCTCACATTCTATTTATATTCTTCAGCTCTATAAAGATTGTAGGAGATTAGGAAGGCATACTAAAAATTGTTATCTAATGCTACTGAGAAAATACACTAAAACATTGTTAGACTATGATTAAAAATTGGTTATTAGATATTCCATACTATACTTTCTCCAAAGTGTGGCTGGAGGCCTGTCACATCTAGAGAACATTCATGGAAAAGTAACATTTTCTGAAGCAGAAAAAGAAATTCCTTTTGCAATCTACCAGTGAAACTGTGTTTCGGCTACATTTGAAGAACAGAACAAATATTTAGAAGTACATTAAGCACTGCATGCTTCAGAATTAAAATCTGCAATTGCTAAACAAAATACAGATCTGCGTCAGTTGATTTGGGGGACAAAGACTTTCCATTTTTAATAAATTTTTATGTTTGACAATATCCCAGTGAAATTAGTCATACAGAATCAGTTGAATTACTTTATTCACTCAGCATGTTACTTCTGAAGCAAGGCAAGGATTTCACAGCCTTTAAGATAAAAATGCTATTGAACATAAAATTACCAGAAAGTTGCATCATCTCTACCCACCCGTTGAATGCTGTGACCAACAATTAAAATCACACTGTCTGTTCTTTGACAGACAAAAGCAGCATTTCCATGTGGAGGAATATGTGCAATTAAAATACCACCTATATCTCAAAAATCCAGAAGAGGACACAATGGAGCATGCATTTAATCTCAATTTAGTCCAAGCACTCCCTATGACAGAAAGCATGACCGATGAGAATTTATTATTCTATGTTGGCAGCGTGCAGCGTTCTGTGGCTCAGTTAAAAAAAAATGAAAAGCACATCACTGTAAATTCTAGCATCCTCTTTTCTGAGGTGGGCTCTTAATAGGCTCTCCAGAGGTACAAACTATGCATCCAAGACAAAAATCACCTAAAATGTTCTGAACTTAATTACAGATTGATTTTATTTGAAGCACCTCTTGGGAGCTGGAGACAAGAGAGACAGTAGTCATGTTTAATAATGTTGAACAGCAGCATACCTGGGCAGACATCCGTCACCTTATTAATATTGGACTTTCCATGAGCCTGTAAATTTACTTTTCTGACCCAATTTCATTGTATTAAAGAAAACCTATTCCAAGGAAAATTGGAATTACAGTTTTCTAACACTGAAGTATTTGGGTGAGTTCAAACAAGCACCATACAGTTGCTTTGATTAACAATGTGGCAAATCCCAGCAGGCAAGGCTCGGATTTGATAGAGGAAATTGGAACACTGAGACACTACGACTGATGGTCTACTACTGCTGCTTGGTCTACTACTACATTCCCTTGAGATTGGGAATGAGGCAAAAACCAAACTCCTCCAGTTATAAGAAGATTAGCTGTGGCTCTCCAGTTGTTGGTAGTTTATCAGTGCAATCCTCTGTTTCGCAAACTTTATTTACTGTTATGACCCACACATCCTCTTTTAAATTCCCCTTATCTACCCTAATAGGTAATTTTATTCCTTTTTCAAGTCAGATACATTGGCAATTTAGAGAAATCTTCTCACTGCCAACAGAAGTCTATCCTGAAATTCAATTTTGTTATATGTTTAAGTGAAAACTGAACTCACTGAAATAGCTAGACTCCCTGTAGGAACCTAAAATTAAAAAAAAAAAAAAATCCAAAATTTAACTCACTAAAAACAACAGCTGGAATCTTTAAAGAGAAACCGCATGCACATGCACACTTGCATGCCCCACTACTGACTGAGCTATCAGATCAGGTATATTACCTTTCAGTTCTATTTCTCTTCCCAATTTTAAAYTGATTAAGCTAATTCCAATCAGCATGAAATAAAGGTTACACACGAGGCACAACTTCACTTCCTAGCCTAATGCTATCATTAATTGCACACTCTTAAAACTTCACTTCATGCTGCGTTAGTTTTAGTAGATCAGTGTCTAACTGGCATCAGCTAACTCAGTTAACTGACTGGATTTAAATTTGCTGTTATGAATTAATCAATATTTCTTAGACACATGAAATGCATTCAGTTGAGATACAGATTAAACTGTGTTAAAAGTAACTTTCAAGGACACGTTCTCTGACAATACACCAGAATATGCAACGACAGTCCACAGAAAATGTCCCAAGACTAGTGTCACTATTGCCTAACTGGTTAACACATGCTAAATTACTCATGCTAGTGACAAGTCTCTGAATACAAATTATGCCCAAAATAGCTTTTCTAAGGAAGCAAAAAAGTGTATAACAATAAAACCTTGGTAAACGAAATGAGTTACTGAACCCAAGAGTKTTGCACATGCTTCATTTCAGCAAAAGCTGAGATGGACCAAATGTTCCTCTCTCTAGCTTGTGGGTCTAWAATTCCGGAGAGTGGTTAATAAATATGCATTTTAGAGACTGAGTTCACAATACTTTGCATATACCTGCTACATTAAAAGATTTCAGAATGGGGATCCTATTCATTGTTTAGTGAGTGCACTGTGTTCACATGTCAAACAATAGCTGTGCACATTTTTAAACTATCACACTGAAAAATCTGGACAATTGTTGGGGCCCAGGAGTCTCACTCAGAGAGGATCKGGATCACAAAAACAGTGGAAAAGCAGTTTATAAATTGAAAGATTATTAAATCACAGAGTTGATCCCAAAATGGGGAGGGCATAGTCCTCAAAGACTGAATATTCAGAAAAACTGCTTTGGATTTGTTTCCAACAAGAGATGCACTGCAACACAGCAACAGTAACAAAAATTGATACAAAGGATAAGGTAAGCTGGTCAATTAAACAAAACAGGAAGAAAAAGCGAGTYCATTTTTGGTAAAAACTGTTATCTACAGAGAAACCACACAATACTAATTGCAGAACAACAGACTTCGCAGATCTTTTATTTGCACAACATACTTGGACACAACAGCCAGCTTTATTCTAAATCCCTCTGCTTTGCTATATGGGCAGCATCAGATTCAAAACAAAGAATACAACAGTCACTCTGTACTAAAAAGTCTTAATCAGCATCCTAAGTCAGCTTGTTTGTGTAGCTGGAACTTACTGGTAAATGCAGAGCTTGGAAAACAAGCTCTCGTGAAGAAGCACAGAGCTAAAACAAAGAATTAATAGCCACAACAAAAGATGTTGCAAAGTAATCCAATTTATTACTCTCWCAGCTCCACTGAAAACATGTAAAGCAAAAGCATTTACCATTGGAAAGCAGACATTTAAAGTCAGTATTAAAATTGCAAAACAAGGTAGAATAACATCACTTTAAAAAGGAAAAGAAAGATACCGCAAACAGTTAAAAGTATGAGAAGACTTTCAGAATAGGTAACTGTCTTGCATTTGTGATATGAACAGGAACAAGATCATATTAAACGGTAATATGGACTTAATGCTCATTCTGGTGCCAGAGTAGCTGCAATTTTTTTCCYCAAATCATTTTTTGTCAGAATTACCAATTACTTAAGACTGAGCTAACAGGATGGCTAAAAACTGTACTCAGGCCCTGGCTCAATCAATAAATTAGATCAAAAAAAGAAAATATATTTTTCATTCYACATATTATCTGGTATTACTTCATTGTTTCACTCTGATACACTGGCATATTTTCTTAGCTAAGCATTTATCACGGATGTGCTTTGATAGCAAGTTTCTGGTGTCATTGACATAAGTTTTAATTCTTTTCCAGCTCGTTACAGGATTTTGTCAGCCTGTGAACTACTACACAGATGAAATAGTTTCTTTTCCCACAGTTATAATAAAGCACATAATTTGTGATTAGAGTGCTTGCATAATTATGCAGGAGAAAAACATTCCATGCTTTCCATAATTTCTAAGTAATTTAGGAAAACCTACCTCATAGCCATGACTATGTCAACTAGAGTCAGCTGTCTCGGTTATTTAGATCACAGGGTTAGTGTTAGAATTGAAGAGATGCTTTAATATGACAGGTATTCACTGTAACAGTGCTTGAAACAGGGCTGTATTTTAATCATACAGGGCTGTATTTAACATCATAAATATACTTATATGACTTACGATTTCAACCAAGTTATTATTCACAGCTAGAAATATTTCTGAAATAAGAGAACCTTTAAGTAGACAAATTTGTGCCTTACCTTGTGAAAGGCACTGATTTGCCAGAGCAACCTGTCCAGAGTGTAGATACAGATTAAGACGTGTGAAGATACTGCTCAGAGATGGAATTGTAATGAAGCAGAAGGCAACACAAGCCTAAAGCATATAAAATAATGAAACTGAAGAAAATTCCTAACTCAGAGTTATAGCAATCATTACTGATTTTATACACGATTAGGAATCAAAATCTGTAAATCAGTTTTGGGAAAGACTTTCAATAAGAAGCAGATATTATGTGAAGTCCAAAATCAGCAGCTTCAAATTTCTCATTATTATTTCAATAATTGTAACAACATTTATTATTATTAATTATTGTTCTTAYGAGTAGATTAGCTCAAAACTTACTCTATGACTCTAGCTCGAAGAGTTCCTCTCTCCTCAAGTAACCAGCTTGCAACTCAAGACCAAAATCTAACTAGAAAAGCAGACTACTGGTCCTCAGGGACAATCCATCTGTCAAACTGGGCAAAGCAGGTGCATTGTGTGTATTTGGGAGGAAGCAGACCTGGTGCAGCGTGCTGCGGCTTTAGAGCTACCRGAACAGCCCAAAGACCTAGATGGAGTGAGTGGCTCCCAGGCATACAGAAGTTCGCCAGTGTCACCCTAGCTATCCTTTGTCCAGGACATCATGCACAGGTGCCGTGAACACAAATCCATTAATTAATGGTAGCATATGCAAACACCTTCACAACTCGTGAAGATGAAGACATCTTAGTTGCTACATTTCAGATGAGAACAGGGGAACACAAGCAACTTGCATAGCCTGTGCATAGTTCAAAGCTCATTTGACCRAATCTATATAGACTCAGAGGCACTAAAGCCAAAAAGCACTTGATTTGAAATTCAAATAATGATTTCAGCRTATCAGTACTGATATTATGAGACAGAAGTTTAAACACATTCTTTTCCCTCTATCTCCCATTCTCTCGGTGATTGAGTTACATAGAAATTAAGTATTTTATTTCAAATACAATTTGAAAAGCTGAGCTTTCTAGAATTCACACAAACACCTCTCCAATGAACCCTCCTTTGGAAAAGGAGTTGATATTGTTGCTCTTTTTTTAACGCAAAGCTGCCATTAGATGCTTTGAGTCTTTTTCTTCTTAAATGGCAGCATTTGGCTTTAGAGAGTAAAGATCAACGGTAACAAGAGAAAATGAGACTACAGTGTCAAAAAATACTAACATACTGTTTTTGCAAAAATTATAAACTTAAGTGGCAGCAGGTAGTATTGTCTGCTAAGAAGGCAGGCTCAAAGTTTATCAGTCAGACCTACCCTGACAAACGCAGCAGTCTTTCTGGAATGATTTCCTTTCATCACCTTTCTTGTTTCCATTGCTAGTTGGTTCACAGACTACACATAAAAACCAAAAGCAAATCATTAAGAAAAATGCACAGATTTATTAGGTCAGCAGCAAATAACAAACTGCATGTTTTACTGCATGCATTTAGAGAACAGAAACTGTCAAAAGAGACCCCRATATGGTGTGCCCTCACTGTACTATTTAGTTCTTACTTGGAGAATTTTAGTGACCATTCCTTAAAGCAAATATGATTCTGAAGGTTTGTGAAGGTAGATTTATTGATGGATTTACTGAAGGTTGATTTATTCAAGGCTTTAGATCATCTCTTGCTTCCCAGCTATAGTGCTGCCATCACCTGCTTCCTGGCGTAAAAATCATGATTTCTAGCTAACACACATATTAAAAAAAAAGAAAACAAAATAATAAAAGGATTTAAGAGAAGATACAATGTTGCAAAGGAATCAGATGCAGCTAATGCTCATCTGACATGTGACTCAATACAGAAAAGAGATTAACCTTTCCAATCACAGCAGGACTCTGCCTATATCTGCAGCCAGACACAATCTAATCTCCCCTGGATGGCGGATTATAGAAGAGAGAACCCAAATTCTGAATGCACAAAAGTGCCATTTATTTTATTAGACATGAAATCTCTTGCAAGGTAGCCAGTTTTCTTTGTTGCAACGATACCATGCATGTCTGTCAACAAGACTTCAGAGAGTTTAGGGTGATAAAATGAGAGACGAGATCAAAGTCTACTTCAAAAACACCTGATAAAAAGACTTCAGACTTACTTTGACATAGACCAATAATCTGGGCAGGGAATGGAAGAACTGCAAATATATCCCCACTTACTAAGATAATGTAGATAAACTGTAGCTTACATGAATCAGCTGGACTAGAACAGGCTCCAGATTGCAAAACATTGACCTGGCTTCAACGTAGAAACTCAACTGTTGTTCGAAGTCACGACCAAATGAAACCTATACAGACAAAAAATCCACCTAGATTTTACCATCGTAGGCCATTAACTTTAAGAAATATAAAACTGCATGCAGATAAACCACAGGTATTCAAAAGTCAAAATCCCCATATATTGGTAAGAAAAAACCCCACCATTAACAACAAAATAGCACCTGGAGAATCTCTGTCCTTTTAACTGTCTGCTTTCCAATACTTAACCTTCAGGGAAACTTGAAAGTTTTGCTGGGTTTTTTTTGTCCATACTCCACATGATCTTCTACTTTACAGATCAAGTACTTATCAAGAAAACAAAATTTAAATCCTAGATTTGTGAAGTGTTTTCAAAACTAGCAGAGCTCTTGATTCTTTATGGAACAGGGACAAAGGCTTGGTATAGTTCATACTTAAAAAGCAAAACAAAAAAAMCCCAGAGAAATAGAAATAGATCAGTGAATCTGTATTCAGATTCCTGTAATTTCTAGTTGCTAAAGGGCCTCCAAGAGAAATTAGCATTTTTCTAACTAGATATACCAGTAAGAAAAGCAGGTTTTCCTCAAGTTTGGTTAATAAATATATGCCTATGTAGTATGGCAAAAGCCTGCAACCTTGTATGCTGTCAGGAAAGAAAAGTAGTCAAAAACAACCATTGTGTGAGAACACCCTACTTCCAACCCTCCAGATTTTAAAAAACTAAGTGCTGTCAGCTGGAGTGTCTCAGCTGTCAATTAAAAGCCTAGCAAGAGAAACAGTCTCCAGGCAGTCTATATTTATGTATTCAAATGGAATTTTTTTCTAACAGAAGTAAAGGTTGCATTATTTATTACTTCTCAAGCCACATGCAAAAGAAGTTTTTATAGAATTAAAATAAAAATTAAATTTAATCCATACAGTGAAGGATCAAAGGATCTGCACCAGAAAACAAAGGATTGCTTCTTACATTACAGACAACTGTCTTCGCCTTTCCTCTATTTGTGCAACTGCTGATTCTTGAGTCCTCTAAAAATAAAAAATYTTCCACAAAAAAGCCTGACTGTAAGGATGACTGTTACAACCACTTTTCCCTCCACATCTTAATGTGTGCTGGTTTAAAATTTATAGCTAGTCATTTTGCTGCTATGGGATTTTTCTTCCCTCTAAACCAAGACTATAAAGCCACATCAAATATTATTCAATGTGGGAAATCCTCCTGAAGGAAATTATACAATATTATACTGCATATAAAGCTTAATAAAGCAAAATTATATTAAAAACATATTAAATAGCAAATTATTATAGCTGAAGAGAAAGCAACCATCTAGAGATGAATTAATAGAATTGCAACAAAGAACAAAGAGGACAAGTAGAGACAAAGCCTGTCAGCTCCGACTATGTGAAAGAAAAGCCGAGAACTGAGAGTACCTGGTTAGAAAATAAAAAAAGCTTGAGAACATCTCCCTAAAACAACCTGACATCTCAAACACTACAGACAAGAAGAAAAATTTTACTGGGATACGAGGGAGGGAAGGGTTAAAAATTAATTTCAAGAGAAAACAACTGGAGTTTTTGTGGGACTACTAATTTGATGAAACAAATTATCTTATTTGTAAATTAAGATGAACAGAGATAAGAATAATTTACAAATTATATTTATTTTGTGTTTTTTAACACAAAATTGTATTGGTTCCATTTAGAGCTGGGTAGTGGAACCTCATTCACGTAAATCAGTGACATATCTGGTGCTATAATAGGCAAGACTTTAATTGCTGTTTAACTTTTAAATACTTACCATGTTTTACATGAGATTTAAAAACTAGCAGAAAATATCATTAGATAAAGAACATGTGCACTTTAAACTCTCATATTGCACCAGTCAGCTTCAAGACTGTATGTTATTTCTTTCAACATGTGCATACTTGTTTCACTAAAATACACCGGTTGGGGTTTTCAATGGTCTTATGCAAGTCAGACACACAGTCTCTGATTCAGCTACATAGGCACCCGTTTTTCATGGGGATCTCATGAAAATCCGAGCTATAAGGTACACCCCAACAGTTGCACACAATTGTCACTCACCATTTTTATGAATCCATTTATCAAAGCTGCTAACATTCTTTTCTCATCCTCAAGTGTTAGTGCACTATAAGAGAAAATTTATATGGTAAATTTTAGAATACTGCTTCTCTTATTTATCTGTAAAGATTCAAATGATACATACTCATTTATATAACGTTATGTCCATATAAAATACTTATTGCACACTAAGACCACTAAGCTCATAATTTTAGTTATAAAGCAATAAAACTAATTTTAATAGGAATATCACCAAGTCAACCATGCACCAAACTAAATTCCAAATTTAAAAAAAATTGTAAAAATTGCTAAGAGTGTCTTTAGGTTTTACAGAAACTCAGATTTTGGCGTGAGAAGGAGGAAGCTAAGCTAATGTTCTTTACTGCAGCAAGCAAATGGCTTCAGTCTTGTGTTACAACATGAGAACTTGAGTAAGAACTGATTATAAAAACCTAAAGAAATCAGTAAATCTATTCTTAGAAGAAAGTTATCCTATTTAAGGGGAAAAGCTTTTAAAATACACTTTAAATAGTATACTTAAAGTATTTATTTTAGAAACAACATCAGTTTATTGTTTTGTTTGTTTTTTTGGTTTGGCAGGGTTTTTTTTGTTGTTTTGGTTTTGTTTTGGGGTTTTTTGGTGGTTTGTTTTGTGGGTTTTTTGGGGGGTTTTTTTGTTTTGTTGGGTTTTGGTTTTTTTTTACTAACCCTGCCACATAATTTAAAATATAATTAACTTCACCTTGTTACAGTGCTGCCWTTTTGATGTTTCAGTAAGAACTGAACTAAACTGACATGTAAAAAGAGTTTCTTTTCAAGATTATCACAGATACCTATTCTATAGCAAGAGTCCAAATCTGATTTGAAACAAATTTACATCATATGAAAATCCAGTCAGTCAAACCTGTTTCACTGAAAATCAATGCACAAAAAGTTAAATTACAATTAGCTTATACAAATTAATCTTTTTACTGTTATATACTTGTCTCCAGCTTTTGACCTTTATCAGTTACCAATTTCCTAGCTCAGACACCAGATGGGTAGAGAACAATAGTTTTATTACACGAATTCAGTAAAGGAGGAAAGAAAATCCCAGCATGATTCGCTCATTAGTGCACTGCCAATTGAAAGAGTCAACTGATGGGCTCTGAAAGGCTCAGAAGACTTGTAATGAGATCTCCAGGTCAGTTATAGGTTTCCAGTTCARTTCTGAATCAGACCTCTACCAGTCTAAAGGCTGTTATCCTCCAACAGCTGTTACGGGGGTCAGCAAGCCCTACACAATGGGTTGGGAGYTTCCTGAACCAGGATGTAAAAATAGATGCAGGAGTTACTTTAAGATAGAATTTATCACAATTTGCCAATAAGAGATGACACAACAGAACCAACCTAATGATGTATACCATCTTATCTCAGCTAAAAGAACTGCTGGTTTAAGGGATTTTAAGGATCCTGGTAAACTATCAAATTGTTTTGGCAAAACATCAGAGGAAGCACCAAATATGCATTGCCATAAACTGCTTAATTTTTTTTAATAAGCTGTTTTAGCTTCTGTATATTGTTCTATTTAAAGGTTGAAGTGGCTTTTAGCACAACATACAGCCAAATAAGGTGCTCTAACCCAAACCAAAGCACTCTAGCTGGTATAAATTGGAATTACATGYCAAATGTGACTTCTTTATTGGCAATAAATCTTACATTCATGGCATATCAAGGCTGAGAAAGTTACAAGCTCTTTTACAGTGTCTGCCATACTAAGAGGTTCTGGGCTCAGAGTGCCAAAAGAAACTGTGCCCTTACAATTCTACTCAACCCAAACCAGAATAAAAAAAAAGGATATTTTTTCTCTTAAGATGTAAAATTTGCAGCATTGTGATTCTGGCTCTATTTTCAATCASACACAGATTTCTGTGTGATTTTTGCAAGTTACCTACAAACCACAACTGTTTTCCACATTGCACAACTGCTATTCAAACAGTGAGGGTGCAACAGGGCACCCAAGATCCTCAACAACCTCAACACTCAAAGTCAAGGGGAAAAGAGAAGAGGAGGATTTAAGGGAAAGACATAAATGGTTCAAGAGCTTCCCCTCTGTTCCTGCTTCCCCTACTCAAGTTCCTAGAGATCTTCCAGGTGTCCTTTTAAAGACTTCACAACCCTTTGTAACGGCTGAAAAAAGTGGCCCAAAAATGGTATAACTGAGTATGGCAATCTATGCTTTAATAGCTACATATTCACTTAAATCTCAAAAATAGTTTATTATTSACTATAACTCAAAGATTACATTGGTTTCACTCCCAAAAACATTTTTAAAAGATTGGATAGTTTAGTGTCTCTGCTCCATTAGAAAATTCTACAAAACCATTGCTACTCTCCTTTTAAAATTCTGCTTCAGTACTCAAAATAAAGCAGTAATTAAAGAGCAAATGGTACATGCTGCCACTTCACTTGCACAGCTCTTCCCTCACTACTAATTGGATTTATGTCTTAATCCACCATGAAAGAAACAGCCTCAGAAATGTGAAACTGTACACCAAGCAGCCCAACTTTGCATAAATGATAGTTATTAGTATGAGTAAAGTTAATCTTACTTTACAGAATCATGCATCGTCTTGCAGATATGCAGAAGAGCATTGAGTATAACAGGATCCTTTGTAGATTCCTGCTGATGCCTATAAAATGTTTTAGAAAAAGTGATGAAAAATCCTGCTCTGCCAAAATGAAAAACAATGAACAGAATAACACCAATTTAATGCATAATTCCAACCATTAGCATTGTATGACACTACAGAAGTTTTATATTCATTTTTTAACCAACAGAACTCCAAAGATCACATGGTTAATAGAYATACAATTCCAACCAATGCCAGTCAAGAAATATTATCTTAATACACAGAGCTTTACTGCCAAGCCACAGAATCTGACTCCTTAATGGGCACAACAAGCTAGACATGTGATACATTGAGGCAATCTAAGAAGATGAAAACAAAGCAACCCTAGATCTACCAAGAAGTAAATACATTCTCCACTACTGATGGACAGGCAGGAAGGATAAATGTCACGTTTAGGTACAGAGGCACACGTGCAGTGGAGCACCACTAAGATGATTAAGGGGCCGCAGCACCTCTCATATGAGCAAAGGCCAAGAGAGCTGGGACTATTTAACCTAGAGAAGACAAGGCCTGGGGGGGCTTGGCAGTGTATATAAATACCTGAAGGGAAGGTGAAAAAGAAAAAAATGTTTCAAGGAACCTGTTAATTGCTTGAAAAGAAAGGGACCGTTTGACTTTTACAATATTTGAAGATGAAGCCTCATCTTTTAAGTTCAATTTCAACTATGGAAATACCCATTTTTCTACATAATGGAGCTTGTAACAAGAGACCATCTCTCTTCCTCCATTATACCAAGGTAACAGCTCTGTGCTGTCACATCAGCTGGAATACAAAATAAATTTCATAAACCATCTAAGGCAACATAAATTTAAAAAAGCTCAGAGAACAACTATTCTGTTAATGCACAGCAAGTCAGCATCAATATGATTACTTCAATTTCAGCTTTCTTTGTGAACAGTTAACCAGTCAATCAATAGATTAACAAAATTGACACATTTTCATTTTTTTTCCCATAGCCTGGAACACCTTCACAAGCTAAGTGGCCTATATACTGACTCATCTTCCCTAGCAATCTTTCAATACAATCCCCAGACCCTCCAGAGTGCATTTAATCTCAATATTCTCCACTTACTTAATAAAAGATTCCATAATGCACTTGCAAACCTCCACTCTCACACTCTCCTTCTGGAACATATCCAGAAATGGCAAGAATTTCTCCTGAAAGTACAAATACATGAACAAGTAAAATTAGGTGTTTTACAAACAACACACTAAAGCAATAAATATTTTGGATAAGTTTTATAATCATAGCTGCTTTAGTTAAAATTATTTTAATCTTTTTTGAAGACTAATTCATCTTGAAGGATGAAAGAACAGAACAAATGGAAAAGCACYGATAGCTGAAAGGTGTATCAATTTATTGATTGCAGAGATCCAGAATAAAACACAAAACACAGAACTGTTTGAATCAAATGTTGCAAATTTTTTAATAGCAAACATATGCTTGAAACAGCTTAAGATCATGACAAATTCAGACATCTATGGGAAAAAAAGGTAGGATATTAAAACCAATGAAAACAGGCCACACACCAGCAACCATTTTGCATGTATCCAGGGCAACTTATTCCAAAACATTAAAGTTTTCTTCAAAGATAAGAGTTTAGGTTGTTAAGACACTGAAATACTTAGTTTCTGTATCATCTCAAGAATATAGCAAGGGTATGTTTTTCAGAATTATCTGAGCAATTTGTGAACAAGACTTGACTCCAAATCCACAGGGTCAGTCTTGAATTTTACTCTTCAACTTGTTTCAGTACTTGGACACCCACTGTCTTTGTTCCTCTTTCTCTACCTCATATACAGTCTCTGACCTAAGTTTCACTTTGTTTCAATGCCAAATTTAGGCCCTATAACAGAGCACCGTTAAGTATGTATCATAACATAGCAACAGCTATCAGCAATTACATGAACACACACACACAAATAAATGGTATTTTATCTTCCACTGATTGTCACTTATGCCATAGTARCAAACAGAGAATCTAACAGCCTAAGGAAAAAAAAGTATAGAAAATTGGGATTAGAGTAATGAATATTTAAGTAGTAAGCAGCAGAGAGCTTCCAAAACATTTCTGCACTTACCTACTTGACAAAAAGTCCTCTCACTATGTGAGTTTGCAAACAATCTAAATATCCAAGTCAGGTAAATTCTCTTGCAGAAACAGTGCAAAATAGTTCTTCCTAAAAATTTATTAAACAGAGTATCACTTACCACTGAAAAAAGCAGAGAGAAGTCATAGATATAGGTAATAACTTTCTGAATAATTGATTGCAGCTAGAGGAGAAAAAAAAAAAAAAAAGAAAAAAGGGGAAAATTATTGTAGTACAAGTTAAATTAAGACTATCCACACCAGAGATTATTCTTCTCTAGTTATTCATAGAAAACCAGGTTGGAAGCATTCATCAATATAATTTCCTTCCCCAAAGCAGGACCAACTATAGCTAAGCTGTTCCTAATAGATGTTTTTCCAACATGCTCTTCAGAACTTGTATGAACAGAGGCTGACCAGCCTGCCCAGGCTTTATTTGTTCTCTACTTCTTATAGTTAGGCAGATTTTCCCAATTTATAGTCTGCATGTCCTCCAGCTCTCTAGGTTAAAAGAATCCCAAATAAACAAACAAAAACTACTAAACCAGTTTCTTTAAAATCTTCTTTTGTAGGCACTTTATCTACCCTCCAAGTAACCACAAAAACCAACGTCTAGAACCTCCTCAACTAATCCACATCTCACCTGGCATGCAGTCTCAAGAACTGGACACGATAATTCACTGAAGCCTTAACAATGTCAAGTAGAGATGGATTATTTTATGGTTTACTTCTGTTTAAACAGCCTGCCATGATTGCTAATTTTCTTCAGCAGAACACCACTGTTGATGTAGGAGTTAACTATTGCTACTTCTAAATACATAAATCATTTTGGTTTAGCATTTCTCTGAACTGAAAGATTGATGTGCAGGGAAACAAGGAGGAACAAATCACAGCATTACACTGTTCCAAAAAGCTTCCCAAATCATAGCCAGTGTTTAAAAATAATTATTCTGTGGTAAGAGACATCAGTAATATTTAAGAATTAATTTCATCTGAGAAAATGCGCATCAGATTTTTACAGATGTGACAAAATAAATTCTTTACCTGTGGGTAAGCATCTTCAAATGCTCGATCAGGAGTCATGTGTTTGATAACATCAGCCAAAACTGTATTGACCTCTCGCTTCTGTGTAGCGAAAAATGAGGTTACAAAATACAGTAATGAAATCGGCACATAAATCAAGTCACTGAAAATTAGTTGGATAATTTACTTCCATTTGCCAAAGCATCAGCTTTCTACGGAGCTCTGGTTAAGCCAGGAACTTTAGCCATAGCTCCAGTAAATCCTTACTTAAACTGGTCCATCTGCCATTAAAATAAAAGGATAAGAAATATGCAGTGCTGGAGAGCRGTGAAGACTCCTTCAAAGCTGCATCTTTTGTCCCTATTCATCTTTCATGAAAGGAAATACATTCTTTTCATTCACTACTGAAGTCCTACACGCTTATATTGAATCGCTTTTCCATTTTTAATACGAAACCGCTTATATAGACACTTCGTCTGTATCAGAAAATGTTCAAATGAAACAGTAATTTTCACGTACCGTAAAATGTCTGCATGTATACTCCACCCACACTTCAGCACAGTTGATATAATCCTAGAAATATATGTGTCTTATGATTACCAATATTTACAGAAGGTCATGAGAAATACACTGGCAAAAATTACACTTAAAAGAATTAACTCCTGAGGGATGATTCATGCAGACCTAAAGATCTAGCACTAATGACAAACCTCAGAAGTTGCTTATGTAGAATTATGTTATTTAGAATTAAGTTATGCTTAAGTAGAGCTCAGAAAAGCAGGGTTCCTATAAAGATATACCAGGTATCGTATTTTTTGGCAACTGTGTGTGTCTAGAAAAGGTAAACCATGTCATGCTAAGCATATGCTTACTGAACAAATGGCTACAATTTTGCCCTAAACACAGAATCAGTAGTGAAACCGAACGGACAATAACTCACCTGTGGGTTCTTCAGCTTTGTTATAACCTTCCAGGCTTCATTTAATATTTGAAGGCGATCATTTTCAGGAGGATCAGCCAATGCCAAGTTTAATCCCAAGGAGCGAAAGAGGAGATGCTGAAAATTCATAAGAAATTTYAAATTAAAAGCAGAAGATGCATGCCCGTCCAACACTGCTCTAGCAGGTACACTGTGCAGAAAGATTTTTTGGATCAAACCACCTTTTATTTAAGTGATGTGCAAGTTAYGTAGGCAACTAAGAGTATAAAGAACTCTGTCAGACAACGAACCAGAATTGTTACAAATTACATACAAAAAGTTACCTTTGGGAATCCAGATTCATCACACTCTTTAATCATGCCAATGAAGTCCATAGATCTTGCAGCAATAAACTCTGCTCTGAATGCTGACATTACTGAATTCAACAGCAAAGCACTACAATGAACATAACACAAATCAACACAGCTCAACATCAACTAAAATTTTGTTGTCCCTTCATTTACATTAATCAGAACTTCTTAGTTCAGCATCTATTCTAAATTTAAAAAATGGGGATAAGGAAGAAAAAACCCTCACAAATTGAGCTTGCATTGATGAGGAGTAATAGTGCATAAGCAAAACAAGAAAACATTAAGCCATCAGATAAAGAAAAGGTAACCCCGCCTGTTGAATACTTGTCCCACACAGTTTTTTTGAAGCCATCRTTTTAGCAGAAGTTTACTAGAAAGGTCAAGTAAACCAGGAGCAGCTGACATGTTCAGAAACTTACTCTCTCTTTTTAACCACAGTTCAGAAGTATACTTTGGCAGGGCAAATCTCTATTGAAATTTTTCTCACTGAATTAAAATATATATGCATTATAAAAGTCAGATTTCTAGCAGCTGCATTGTTAGGATTAAAATAAATCCAAACAGTCATTATAATATGATAACTGGCAATGACATATTTAGACATTTAYGATTAATCATTCAGACCTGTATCAGTATTACTATCAAGCCAAAGTTACTGATGGAAGAGTGAACTCATTGCATTACTGTAAAACCCAGTTTACTGATACTATTACGCAAACATAAGAAACAAAATCTAGTATCATTCAAAAGGCAATTCCTTTGGGCAAACTCTGCCATGAGTTAGCACAGAAGCTGCCTCATAAAACACTGTGTTCTTCACTAGTCTGAAACAGACAGTTTGAATACAGGGCAGTTTACCTTGAGGGAAATTCTATGGAGTGCTTAAAATAGCCCAGCATCCTCTGTGTTTCTGACTGAGTATTAGTGGTCCCATTGCAATTTGACTAGAATTTGCATTTTATCATTAGACAAGTACTTTCAGTTCACTAGGTATATGCTTTGCAATACAGAGAAGCAGGCTGTCACTTTTCACTTAGATGGTTGCAACGTAGTTCATGGAACATACTGAGATTATTTAAAGATTTATATACTGATGCCTCTTGCTTTGTAATATTTTGACAGTCATGAGAAGACATAAAAACACAGAGCTCCACTTTAAAAGAAAACGACTGTGCTTTATAGATCATCTAAACCAGATTAATCAACTTCCTAATAAAAAAGACATCCCAAAAACATTTCTTTAAAAAAACTCCTCCTTATGTTCAACATTTTGTCCTTCCTTCAAAGAGCAATCAGGCACAAAGAGGAGGCACCTAGCCCATCTTTACAATGAGAAATGCTAAGAGGTGATTTAAAAATAAGTTCCACAAAACAAATCAACACCTATACAAAATAATTAATACAGCAGAGTACATGGATTATTTTTACCCCTATTATACACTCTGATACAACAGCATCTTCACATCATATTTTTAAAATCACACTTTCCCCGCACTCCTTAGCTCAGTCACAGATGCTAATGCTGGCATTCCTCATCTACGTGAATAACATATTTTAGTTCCTCAACCACTGCAGAATTGGACTGTGCAAAGCACATCAGAAAAAAATAGGTAGCTGAAAACTTTCACAGAACTCAGCTACCTACCCAATAAAATGAACTGGCTACCTACCAAATAAAATGACCAATGAGCTCATCAGCAGGCCAAATAGCACTCACACAGCTCAGAAGGTACATCCAAAACTTTCAGACCGTCTTTCTGAACTGCTCACTGAAAGTGATTAGTCTGCACACAGACTTCTAGGAGACATTTGGGACACTAATTTGA
Source organism: Oceanodroma leucorhoa (assembly GCA_030449065.1). Lineage (NCBI taxonomy): Eukaryota > Metazoa > Chordata > Aves > Procellariiformes > Oceanodroma > Oceanodroma leucorhoa. Next base: position 9,472,226 of record JASVER010000008.1, on the reverse strand, counting down.
ATGTTGAAAAAAAGCAGTCACCTAAATATTACCATCTTCCAAAGGTGTCAGCTGCTTTACAACTTCCCTTGCAAAATGCATGTATGGGCTGACTGTAGCCAGTGGAGGCTAGGGGAAGGAAGGGGAGGAAAACAGAGAAAAATGAAGCACAACCAGGAATCAGAGACATGGCTGAGGGAGAACATATTACATGTCCTAAACTTTGGCTTAGGAGCCAAAATGCAGCAACCAAGTTAAATTAATTAACTTTTGCTCTACAAGTAATCTACCATATTTTAGAATTCATCTCTGGAAAATAGGTGTTCATAATCATGATTTAGTAAGCTACTGGGAGAACAAGAGCTATACTATGCATCCAAAAAGTGTTTTCGAAAGGGAAAGAGATAATTTTATTACAGGGACTCACAGGTACTCATTACAGACTCACGTCTTCTACATTGTGCAATACTTACTTGTTCCCCAATTTTTTGCATCTCTCCATCATCTCAGTAAGCAGAACCTGGAAGAATTACTTATTAAAATCAGTGAGTAGAGACTCTGCAAATAAATTCAGCTTTAATTACTGTAGTGAAGTCTACTAAAAGCTGTTTTAATTACCTACCCAATACATTCCAATAATCCTGTCTTATCCTGTGTTTACAACACAAGAAAACAATGGCATAGTACAACATAAAACACACCTACTGGAATAGGTACAGTGGCTTTTTAATCAAAACCACCATTTTATAGAAGTCAAATTTGCAATCCTTCAGCCATGCCATTTCTCAAAATAATTACTATTTTCCAGCCAGGTCAATTACCTCTGGCAGGAGAGGTGAAGATTACCAACTCTCTGCCACAGAATGCAAAACTGAGATTAAAGACTGACTGAGATAAAAATATCCTGTTGACTATGTTAAGCAATTACAAAGCTACAGTTTACTCAAATCGTTTTTATATCTGTATGACAGAAGAAACTAATGAATTCAGGAAATAAAGATTAAACTAGCTAAAGGACAGCAAGAAACAAACAGGAATACTGCCTATGAATTTAAAGTGGTCTAACTTGAGCTTTGTGGAAATGTATAGAAGAKAGAAACAGGCAGTCGTATCTAGGCTCCTTATACCCGCTTTCACCCTTAAGCAAGTACTGACTGAGGTTTTTTTTTAATAGGCAAAATTAACTCTTCACCCCAACACTTCCTTTAGTATCAAGCATTACCACGCTTACTTACTTCAGGAGCACGGTATGCAATACACTGTAAAATCCAGTCTATAGCAGGAGAATATAGAGTCAAATACAAAGGAATCTCCACACATTGTACTACCAGCTGATTCTGAACCGTATCCCCATGAATCTGTTGAAATAAAAGACAAAAACATGTTGCTGTGAAAAGGTATTTAATAGGCGCTATGATAAACTGGACAAAGTTTGTGTATGAATGGGAATGACAACAGACAAGATTACAAAGATACACAGACATTCTGAAGCATTCCTTGCATGTCGGGGAAAAAATATGAAGCTCAAAGAATATATTATTACAGTATGGAAACAYGCTGAACAGAGCAGTTTCAACTTATCAGAATGTATGTAAAATTTCCCATATTATATCTGGGTACAGGAACATCCCTAAATCTAGATTTAAGAACTTCAAAGATTTTTAAAAAGTATGCAGTAGTTTGGTTAAGGAGTATATTTATGTGATTTTACRAATAAAAACCCTATTTGCTTACTTGTTTAAATGTTAGAAGAAAGTCAAAGAAATTTTTGTTAAGGCTTTCTTTGAGTTGTGGTGCCACTTCCATCCCAACCTGTATTAAAAGAAAAAGATTTTATCTGCATTTATCACCTATGATTCTCCTTAGACAAAAATGCATTTTCCAGAGGAGTACACCTAGTCACATGTATCAAATCAACGAACAGTATTGAATCACGTGCTTTTGACTGATTATTTCCTTGCTTACTCTTATAGTCACGTCCACTAACAACTACCCTGAAGTAGTTACAGCTGTGTTTAAACACAGTCCTCCAAACATTAGCTCCAACTATCTGTAAGCAGTGAGGAAATCAATGTCTAACCCAGTGCCTGCACTGCAACAGCCTATATTCATTGTATGCAGAAAGCCTACAGCGAAGAACATTTTGAAAGTCAGACAAAGTTCAGAAATTGCTTAAAATCATGTGTATTTATTCTGTGGACAGAATGAATCAAGGATCCCAAAGGAAAATATGAATATATAGATAGATATAGATAAAATATTGATAGATAATACAAGGTGATGCACAAACACAAGGCCTATGTAGTAAARCTGGAACTGCAAAGGAAACTAAATCATACAGGACTGTTCTCAATAACACAGATAAAAAATACAAACAAATAAAAACATGGCATATTACTAAAGAAAAGAGAAAGATGCAGAAGTGAATGAGAAGTKAGTAACAGATCAGACTTAAAAACACACACAAACAAACAAACAAATCCATCTCAACAGCTTAAGGTTCCCCTCTTCAAACAAACCCAGGGTTCTAAGTTTTTGGGATCCCTGAGCATATGCAATTCTGGCTGACTTCATCACAAAGCAGAGGTCCCTCGCACAGACCTGAGCCAGTCATCTRTCACTTTTGTTTATATATCATTTCCTTTCAAACCATGGGGCTAAAGAGAAATGCATCACCTTGCTGTGTAAAGATCTGGTTCTTTGGTTTCGTGCAAGTGTTTATTCCCACATTTTACTACGCTGTGACTTTAGACATCATTTATATCAATACTACAGGTTTCCTATTCAAGAATTTGTATTTTTAAAAAATCTATTTTCATTATCTTCATTGTGAAAGTATTAATATAAAGCTGGAATACAGAAGATTTAATGCCTTCCATTTCAATGTGTTTTCTTATTTTAAACAAAAGTCAGGATTTTAACAGCTAGTATTTTATTCCAAGAAAATTTTCACTATTTATTTCTTATGATCATCTTTGTGGACAAAAAGGTGCATGCTAAGCTCTTCCTTACTACATAATTGCAATTAGTATTACTAGATTATTAGTCCTAACTGCTCTATCATTATGCATCTCTCTTAGCTGTATCAGGAGCAGTAAAAGGTGGACTGTGCTGTTTCCTAAAAACCTTCAGAAATTTTGCACTATGTAGCAGGAATGATTAGGCTATAACAAAAATGCAGGCATTATTGTATTTCAAGATTCAAATAGACTAAGCAGCTCATCTAACAGAGTAAACCAGAGGTTAGAGATTACTTGCAGATGCAGGAATTCATATGGACATCCCTGAACAGTATACCAAAAGCATACTGGACAGTTTATGCAAACATAACAGATATATCAACACTGAACAAACTAATTGTATTTCATAATGGCAGCTGATTTCATGCAAATACTGCTAATTAGCAGCCCTACCATTTTCCAATTATAGTCGAGATCTTTGCCACTACTTCAAAAATGCATTTCACAAACATTTTTCCACTACTGATGACTGACTGAATCATTTTAGGGTCTCTTCTTGGGTAAGTTTATCTTGGCTGAGCTGTTAAGGTAACTGCAGGAGTAGTTGAGGATAAGCACATAGCCACACTGCGCAGTCAGACAAAAATAGGCTGTCTGAACACTTCACCAAGTGGCTCCTCTGCCAAGGAGCTTGCCAGCCCTCTGCCTGCCGCATACACTCTAGCAGTAGGAGGAAGATAAACATAGGGAAAGTGCATATATTAACTATGAAAGCAGCACCTAGCAATCAAACGACTGCATGTAGTCTCAAAGTCCAAACTCTCCTTCCACTTAGGTCCCTAACATTTTGCCCTACCTGAAGATGAAAAACTGGCATGAGCAGCACATAAAATTATTTTTACTTATTATAAACACTTAAAGAAAGATTCCCCATTATTAAAACAAAAGAGAAATTTTATTTTTTGGTTTGTTAGAAGGAAGAGACAGGCTGCTGACTACTTCAGATAAAAACAGTAGTTAAAAGAAATTTTCCTTTAGTGGTAGAGCTAGCTGCAGTAAATCTTTGATACAGATCTAAAGTGTTAAATGATAGCCTACCCTGCAAAGGTATGCTCTTGCATAGACTGCAACCAGTGGATCTCCAATTCCTCTAATCATAGACGTTAACCGTGGGAGACATTCYGAAATCCCCCTGTTAAGATTTTTCAGAAATGAAAATGAGATTTAACAATTGATAACAGAATTAGATCACCTACAGATAACTTCAGTAGCTGTCTTGTAGACTGACAATTGAGCATGAGTTATAGAAACACCTACCAAAAAAGAAGCATATTAGCACAAAATTTTATTTCAGAAGTAAAATTTTATGTGTATAGTAACACATATCCTATATTCAAACTGCAGTATTTGCCATTAGGAGTAGTGCAGATAGCCAGGTTGGATGCTTGGCTTGTAAAAGAYGAGCACAACTAAAAAACTCCTCCTCTAGTTTGGAGGAACAGCAGAGCTCTAGAAGGGCTGTAATTCAACGTGAAGAAAGCATCCGCTTAAAGCAGAACTGGCAGAACTCCTTGTATGTCTCACTTTCCCACAGGTCCTTTTTGACAGAGCTGTGCTAGTGCCTGGAGATGAGGCCCATCAATTCCAGTAAAAGAACTGCTTTTTAGGGATAATGAAGTTGTCACTATAGTAGCAATTTGGCTTACAACACTCATTTCAAAATATAACTGAAAAAGGACAATTACACCTGAAGGAACATTTTCAGCTCAGCAGCTGACACTGTTTGGCAACATATGAAGCTTATACCAAGATTTTCAATAGATAATGGCTGATTGCTCCTAAATTGTTTCTCCAACTCCATCTCTAGCAATATGACACATCAGTATTTTCCTTTCAGTTTTCCATCCCGTCTTTTTGCGACACTCCTCATCTCAACGATCTTGCTTTCCCCTCCACCATATGAAGCCACTGGTTTTTAATTTGCAAATTCCTGATGTCACAATTATACATATAWTCCAAAACTGCAGGCACTATTCCAAAACTGCAAGAACTGTACCACAGTGCACCTTGAATTTACTCCATGGCATTCTCACTAAAAACTCCACAACCTCTTAGTACTGCTTCTTCTCAGACCTATTGAAACCCTATCCACCATTAATCACAGAACTTGCATGCTTAACTCCTTAAACTAGTTTATAAGCCTGCCCATTTCCCTCCTTTTCACACTAAACATTTACTCTTACGTTTTGGATAAGAACTTATTGCACTTCAGTATTGCTGCTTCCACGTAACTAAAATGAAGCTAAGTTAAGGAACAAAACTAAGTTGCGTGCCATTTAAAAACACAAAACCAAGCTTATATACCGAATATATATTGAACGAACTATTTCAAGGCCTTCTGTAATTAATTTCAGCAAGAAGAGGTAACTAGAGCTTCCTTCTTGCATTAAGTAACATTTCAGAAGCTGAAGTCAAGCACTCAAAGCTTATCTCAGATCTTTTTTGATTTTTATGAATTATCTACAAGATTTTTATTGTTTCCCAAGTTTCCACACATCAACTCTACTTTATCACTGCCACGCTGCTCATAGCCAAAATTTCAGCACTCAGTTTACTATGAAACATGACTSAAAATAATTCAAAACAAAGTCAGTATAAATATCAAATTGCTGTGGGTTTTACTGAAACAAACACGTTCATTTTTGGGAAAGTCTATGAAAAACCTGCAGACACACTCTGAGAGTCTCATTTGACAAGGATACAATCTGGGAATGAGTTCTCTGATTGAAGCAATCTTGAAAAACCAGTTTAAGCAAGTTTCTTTAGCCGTATCATTAACACTCTCCGGAGAAAAATTATCTGCRGAAAAAACAACCACCCAGAAATAGTTACATTCTTTCTGGAAACAAGTTACTTTTCATTCTAGGTTTAAAATTGTATTCTCTTTCCTTTCAACAAGGAATTAAGCATACCACAATAAACTAGGCAATACGTTTGATTCTCAAGCTCTCTCTTGCAGCAGTAAGAGCTGAATACACAGACAGCAAGAAGAGGTAACCAGAGCTTCCTTCTTGCATTAAGTAACATTTCAGAAGCTGAAGTCAAGCACTCAAAGCTAATCTCAGATCTGCTACTTAGAAATCTAATCTCTGCCTGCCTGCAAAAGCAGAAATTGTAAAAAAAAAAATAGGGAATCTATAACAAATACATGTATATAAATCTATAACAAATGCATACATATAAAACAGATTTAAGCACTCAAATTCTTTACTTTAAAAGGCTAATATAATTGTTAAATAATACTATTTAAAGCTATATTGCAAGAAGTAGGAAATATTAAACACTGACAGAACACTTGTTTTTGTACACTAAACATCTAACACTGCAGCGCAGTTCCCTCCTTGCGAGCTCTGGGACTATTTGTGCCAGCTGCCAGCAGAAAAAAGCTGCCACCCCGGGGTGGAACAGATGGATTATGGGGACAGCGCTCTGGTCAGGCAGGCACGCAGTTACATGGCTAACTGCCTCCTCTTTCTCCAGATTGCCTGAAACAGAAGGCAAAAATGGGCTTCCTGGGATCTACCTAGGTTTGAGGCAAGATGGTTGGGAAGGATGAGTCCCTCTTCTCTCAGTGATAAAGCTACACAAGCAGCTTCTGCTGTGAATGTCTGCTTATAAACTCCTTGTGAAACAGTTCTAAAATACCAGTGCTCTCCCATCCCTGCCCCTAAAAGGTGAGAAGCTCCTGTTCCACAAGAAAGTTTCCCACTTCCAAGACTAGAGAAGCCAGCCGCTAAATGCTGACTGAGTACAGGAAGATGTTCTTTCTCATCTAGGACCACAGGAGTTCTCGTCCAACTTTGTTTCGCTTGATTCCCACGGGACGAGCATGGCGGTTGGGCCWGAAATCCCCAGGGGTTCACACTGCCATGCACAGCAAGCACAGCACAGATTTTCCTTCTCCCTTCCACTTTTATAGCTGCTTGGGAAGTTCCCACCAGCAACGTCCCCGGCAGCTGTATAGCTGCAGCATGAGCTCAGCTCTCCAGAATGCAGGTAACTGTGCCCAGTAATCGTGACACGCTACGGGAACTGTCTGCCTTCGTTAATGTTTGTAAGAACAGTTTAATCAGAGCTGCAACAACCAAATTTATTTTAAGTATTTTCTGTAAGTTTATTTCAGATGTAAATATTTGCTGGTTTCAGGCTTCTGGCTCAAATCCTATGGATTTAACTGTAACCTAATGGTACCCTTGCATTGCCAACTACAGAGTAAGAATGTTTCATATTTCAAGGACATGCACTCATTACACTCCAAATTGCAAGGAAAAGCCCATATTTCAATGGAATGTTTTGGTGCCTTACTAAAGAAGTACTTCCATATACATTTGTACTGTAAATGTCAAATTAAACTTTTACATTGTGTTTAAAACTTCAGCTGAAAAAAATGAAAAGGGCCCAAGTTAGAAAGACCATACTGACAACCTGCTCCTTCTTCCAAAATTCTTCCCTAATTAAAGCAAAACTATGAACAGTTTCCAATGTAGCAACAAAAACATCTATCTACCAAAGCTGACTCTCAGCTTTGTCTGTATATTCTTCACAGTTAAAATGTAAACTTGCATAAACACTGTGRATGGTGAAAGCTATATGCAATGGATTTTACTCTGTTAAAAACTAACAATTACTAGATTCAAATCAGAACTTTTTTCATAGGAAATAAAGTAGCATGGGTCCTGTTTAACCTTTCTCTAGTTAGTTCAGACATGATTTTTTCCAGAAGCATAGTAGAAACTAACACAAAGTTACCTGGCAAAGAGACACGATTGTCCACGCACATTGACAGAATTCTTTCATACACTAGTTTCCCTGTTTTAAAAAAAAAAAAAAAAAAAAAAATCATTCGTAACAAACTAACGAGCTGTAAAACACAAAATGTTAATACAAAGGTTCCCTCTCCAACATACATTGAAATTAGCTGGAAAAAACTGCCTATAACACTAACGTGCTGCCCTCTAGTGAGGCTGAAATGGTAAGTCTGAATTTAGCACTTCGCACACTACAAAAAAAATTATCTGGCTCCCTTAAGTGCAGAGGTAGCRCACAGGTCAGATTTCTCACAGGCCAGGAAAGGACAGCTGGTGTCCTGTCTTTGCTGAGTTTGATATTATGTTCTCTTCAGCAACTGTCAGTAAGTAGAAAAGAGCACAAAGAGGAAGCAAGAYCTGAAAAAACAACTGGATCTATGTCATAGCATATCCTGCTAAACATCGAAATACCCTTCAACTTTGAATGCCGTCGTAAATCTTTTCCATAACATGGCAGAAAACCARGAGAATCACATGAAGTGGATGACAATTTCACTTAAAGAATCACTTAAAAATGTTAAAAACAGATTAAAAAATTCAGTAACTACATTTTGATCACTTCATAGTCCCTATTCAGCTAAAGAAAACTTTGACTTCTATTCTTCAAATATAAATAGAATGAAATACTGAGTCAAGAGGCTGCCAAAACCAAAATATTTTCATAATAACGACAGTGTGTTTTAAGTTTCAAAATGCAAAGATCATGATTTTTCCCAAGGTTTTGTTTTAGATATTCACCAATACATATAGCATAGAATTACAAAATGAAATATTTTTATTTTAACAACTTCACTCATAAGAGTTTTTGAACAATTATATACCATGTTTATACCACTGGTGTTCAAACGTTTATGTTGGAAATATTCTGTGTTAAAACTGAGAGTCATTTCAGCACTTTTCAGATAACTTTAATATTTTCTAACATTACAAAAAATTAATTTTATCTTATTAACAATTGTGTAGTAAGTCTGGCACATTAGATACTTACCAAAAGTATCAAGGATATCTGTAATTAAAACAAATTTACTTGGATAAAACTGGATTACTGTTGTGTCTGAAAGAAGCTTAGAACACTAGAAGGAAAAAAAAAAAAACAACAAAGAAACACTTTTAGAGGACAATGCAAGTTTATGTTTTTAGCCCAGACAGGCTGGAACAGATGAATATCYACAGATGGAAAGAACCAACATGAACTACCTAGCAAAAAGCACAAGAACCTCTAACATAACACATCATGGTACTCTCTGTATTTTTCAGGTTATTCTTCATTTCCAGCAGAGCTAGTCACAAATCTGTTTTTCCTTTATACAAGGTAATCTACAATGCAGAATTCAGCCAACCACGCAGACCTCTGCATTTGTTCAGACACAACAAATTCTCKCCAGAAGCAGCATAAAAAGGCACTTCTTGTCTAAAACAACTTTTTTTAAGGGCATTTTTCAGTTTCTCACCATCTCTAAGCATCCCTATCAAACACAAAATTTGATATAGACTACATTAAGAAACAATTTTAAAAGTTTAGCTAATGAGCTTTTCAACACATCTTTGCAGCTCACATAACCAATTCAAACATTTCGGAAACAGGCCAGCTGATCCACAGTCTGCTCCAGGGAGGAATCTGTAATCAGTCACCACCCACAGGCACCCAACATGATCATGGCAGTTGGACTATAATGATGGCTGGTACGAAGTCACATTTGAACACATATTAGCCAACTTAGTTCTAGTATTGTTGAATGTTAAGTCCAGGTAGAAACACGTCCATTTATGATATGAATTCAAAATACACACTAAGGAATGAAGATATTTTTAAGATATTTAATTAAGCTATACTTTGCTTTCCAAGATGGTGCAAAAACTGCAGACTAAACTGGAGTCAAAAACTTTGGCAGAAGTTTATTCACAAAAAATGAACTTCCACCTGAAGAAAACAGGCAAATGACTGACTGGGGAGAGAAATCCACCTCTCCCTACTTGAGCCACATGTGCCTTTTGATCACAAGTCTTCTCTGCTSTCTACTTAAGACTGACAAGTACAGTATTCTCTGTGATCTCTGCCCCTTCTCTGCCCTTCATCAGGAGACAGTTCTTCAATCTCAGTGAAATAAATAAAGTTCAAGTTTTCATTACATTTCAAAAATCCAGAAAGCAATCCAATACCCCCCCAAAAGACTGCTTTGTTTAAACAAGAAAATCATAACATTTGAACATGCTTAAATGAGGGGCACACTTAGTCTTTTTGCTTTATTCAGGGAGGAACTTAAGAGTGCACCAGAAAGACAGGTGAGAGCACTCACATCTTGCAACCAAAGCAGAATCTTCCCTACTGCACGGTAAGTCAGTCACCTTCAAAGAAAGGTAATTCAGTAGCTGTTTAGGACCTACACCTGCCACGAATGCTTAATTACCACCTTTCTTAGAGCTCACATACATAATCAACTTACTTCAGCTTACTCTAAGTAGCTTAGCTTATTCCATYTTGACAAGTATCTTGTAAAAAGGCACTTGAGGAATTCACGTTATAAATTCAGACCCTGCCTTAATAACCAGAACTCTTCCTGCGCTTCAAGCTCTGTAAAACTCTCATACAAAGAATGAAGGCTCCATTCCCAATGTCCAAATGAAAGATCTTGTGTAATTTCATCATTAGTTCTTAAATCAAGATAATTCTGGCATTCAAATTAAATTGCTTTTTCCAGTCCACTATACACTTCTGAAAATAACAACCAAAAAAAAGGCCAAACTTACTCCTCTTATTGCACACTAATCAGTATGTGATACTAATAATGACAGACTACGTAGATAATCACAGCCTGATATCAACTGCTTAGCTCTTTAAGAGGATACAACATTCTTAAAATTATGTTATCTACTACGAAGAACCACAACAAGGAAAGTTCAGTCAGGTTTCTACCATATCCTGCTTTATAAGCATAGAAATATTAGTTACTTATAGTCTCCTTTATGAAAGATTTTTGTATTCATGCTAATCACCCAAACACCTATTTCATTCTTACCCAGTCTTTCAATTAATGATGAGCATCTGCAGCACGAAGTTCAAGTGCAAAGCGAACAATACACAGACAACACTTTAAGAGAAATAAACAGATGCAATTTTGATACCATTTTCCTAAAAGAAAGCACTGAATCCCATCCTAGAAACTACATTATTTCCAAATCATTTGTGAAACCATTTCTAAAAGAATACATGAAAGTATTAATGCATAGATTAACACTGCATGTCAGACACTGTATATATACTTATTAATGCAATGTAAATACAGTATGTCCATGTCCCTTTTCTCCTCCTCCAGACCTTTAATATTGTATTCTCTTTCACTAAGATATTCACACTTCACAATGCTACCTACAGATTTTTTTTAAAGAATAATAGCRCTGATTTCATAGTATTACAATAGAACATTAGTCACCCTAGGTCACACATAATTTTCTGATCTCCCTTCATTTATGTTTCATTTCCTTTATTGTCTTTACCACAATTTAAGATGAAATTACTGCAAACAGTTTTCATAAGAGTATCCAACATGAGAAAAAAAAAAAAAATCCTAACTTTATATAACCCTGCTTGATGACTATTAGCATTACATCAGTTTTATAGCTTTTAAGGATGTCATTATCTCCTCTGTCCTCTGATGCACTCTGCCTCTGGCCTTTATTTAAAGGCCAAGACAAACAAAAGAGCATTTAATTGTCCTATTCCCCGGTGCCCCCTTCACAGTCCATCACCCCAAATGAGCCAGAGGAAGACTGTGGAGAAGTTTAAAAAAAMCAAACCAAAACAAAACCCCCAAAAAAACCCCCAAACACCTAAAAAATCTGGACTTGTTTTCTGAACTTTRCTAGGGTCTTAAATCAGATTATTCAGTTGCCTTAGTAAGTCTGGATGGGGAARACACTGACATTCAGAAAGCCATTCTGGTATTATTTGGGGTAGGGGGCAAAGGGGTAGAGGGAGAAGAGGAGAGGAAAGGAAATTACATGCCCTAGAAAGAGTGGATATCACTACATGTTATTTTTTCTAATTATCCCTAACCAGGTAAAATTTCCACATCTGTCATTTGGCCACTCTTTAACGAGAATTCCATCCCACATACCCTAGTCAAAATCAATATATATAACAACAAAGTTGAAAATTCAACTGTTCTCAGAAGTCATAAAACTCTGAAAGAAATGAGTTTCAGTGAAGAACAGAAGAAAACAGTAGAAAAATRACAGAAACCCTTCTTTACCCAAGAAAGAAATCGAACAAGCCACACCACCAAACTCACCAGTTCTGTAAAGAGCAAAAAGGTAAAACTGACCTGGATGACTATTTTCAGAGCTTTTACTTTCTGATCAGAGGACCAAGCATCCTTCAAAGACTGGTTCAATTCTTCAATTCGGTTCATGTAATCCTGCTGAGTCAAATTCAACAGCTCTTTCTGTGACCCCTGGCAASAAAACACAAGTCTACTTAATAAGAGAGGGAGGGAAGGAAGGAGAGTGCCATTATTATAGAGTCAAATCAATGGGGAGGGGAACCCACAAAACTTATTACAGAATTATCTGATTTTCCCTTCTTACTTTTGCAGCATCAATATTGCAGGTGTTTGGCACGGGAGTGCATCACAACTGCTTTGGTTTTCAAGAGACAATGCTGGTACCCAAAGKTGTCCGTGAGATCAGAAATGCCAGACTATTTCAGTGGTATTCTACTCATGGTATAATTAGGACACTAACACTATACATAAGCATACTAGCACCTGTGTAGAAGCAGTATCAGAGAGAAGTGAAATGTTTTGCCAGCAAGGTCCTAAGAAATTTACTGACAGCAAGAAAAATCTGGCTATGCTTCACTCTCAGTAAGAAAATAAAACTATCTTAATTTTACTCTGAGTACTAGAGCATTCTTGTCGTCTTTTTTCCAGAAGATCTTACAGACCTTATAAAAACATTACACATCAATGTTTATTAACACACTAGTTTATTAACTAGTGAAACACTGGAAACAGAAATAATTGTTTAAGCTTTAGAACCAAACTGACACAGGAACAAAGTGACTATAAATGCATTTCGAAAAATCAGAGGGTGGTTCTGGAACAGACTTCAGTAGAAGCATGAGTGACATTAAAAACTACCTTCAGGACTAGTTCTGATGAGTTCATTAAGCTGCATTACAGAACAGACTTCATAATATGAGAGTCTAGGAACAACCAGTAAAAACAATCACACATGAAGAAACAAAATGCAAATGCAATTAGTTTCACATAAGGTTACATATTTCCTTATGGTAAAGGGTACTTTATTTTTCTACTAAAAGAATCCAATCCTTTATTTGTGATATGCAACTATTAGAACTGTGCTGGCTCAGGCAACAGGCAATCTGAAGTTAGTTAAGAGGCAGAGGTTTGAAAACAACATTACCCAAAACAATTCTAGAAGTACCTCACAGAATCAGGTTTTAGGAAAGTAAGTTAAGGAACATCTCRTCTTTGCACAGTAAAATACTGCAGTTTGAGAAATAACTTGAGTACTCAGTATTTCTATCAAGCACGTAAATGTAACTTTAATCAAGCTCAGGTAGACAGTATGCCGCTGCTGCAACAGGGGCAAACAAAATTATCAGATGTTAAGACTATTAGGCTCCATGAAGTTTTATAGCAGCTGCAGACCATACACAGTACCAAGGTAAATCAACATCGGTAGATCAGGTGAATTTTTCGATTACAATTTCTAGTGATACAAAAATAAGATTCTGCCTGAATTCTGTAACAATAAGGACTGAAATTACTGGAGAAGGTCCCATGGAAAGTATATATTTGCCTAAATGCTGCAWAAGCACATGCAGAATCAGGACCTTCTTAAAAGGTTTCATAAAAGATTTTTATTTCACAAATTTATTTCACTTTTAAAATGGTGATGTAATTGGATCAGAAAACTTTCTCACCTCTTCCAGATCATCCAGTTCTTCTAACCTTGTCCTCACTTTTTCAGAAACTGCTGAGCCAGTAGTTGTAGCTTTTCCTGTAAAGAATTGTATGTTTGAGTTTAACATTTAAACACTTGGACTTCTAAAGGGAAACAAACCTGAAGGAGCTTGACAGACTCAGACAACTAGCCMGCTTCCATGACAGAAGACAAGTGATTTGATTCATTTGGTGGCTATTCCAGAAGACACACATTTAAACGTACCTACAGTTCATTCACTTTGAACAGGGAATGACAAGTAAGCAAAAGTGAATATAAATGGATTTTCTTGCAAGTTCTGCTGGTAAGGAAAGAACCACTGGATAGAACTATAGGATAATTTAGGTTAGAAAAGCCCTACAGAGGTCTGTGTCCAACTCCCCTCCTCAAAGCAGGTCCAATTTTGAAGTTTTAACAGATTGCACAGGGTTATATCCAGTCAATTTAATGATACCTATGGATAGAGATTTCACTCCCTCTCTGAACATCCTGTTCCAGTGTTTCRCCATCCTCATTCAAAAAAAGTATTTTTTTTTTTGCAGAAGCTGAAGTGCTGCATGTTTACTCATGAATAAAAATTCTGATTTACTATGCAATCAGCTATGGCTACTTAGCCTGGATTTGCTTTGCTAGAAAACATGACAAAATATTTAACATTTGGTTCTTTTTTGAATACTCAGCATACAGCTGAAATCATTTCACTTTCATATAAAGAGAATAACTGAACAAGTTCCCAAGAGACTTGTTTGCTTTCCCTTCCAGCAWGCAGAAGAGTTGATAAACATGACCCTCAAAATATCATTACTCACTTTAAATGGCAGAAAGTTTTAAGCTACAGTGGAAGGCAGTGAATTCCATTTCCTTCCACAACACATAATCACAAATTCATTAGCCTACAAGGCATACAAGACAAGGTGGCTGCGTGGTTGGTTTTCAATAATTATTTTAAGTAAAAATCCAGCAGAAGTCTTATTCACAAAAAAACCAAACCCATAGATCCAACCATATGTCAGAATGGGGGGAGGGGAGGAAATCACATTTCAACTATTGTTGACCACAAACCTGTCACTGCAACCTACCTCAAGCAAAATCTGTTACTGTTAGATATAAAGGAACTGCTTACCTTTTTCAGATCCCATGTACAGATTCTGTGAAGAAACAGAAAAAGCAGACTTTTAGAAAACATGTACTCGTTAGCGTTCCAAGAGCGCACAGGGTAATTACACTGCTAATTAAGCCTCTAATGATTTAGAAGTAGACATAAGACCAGAAGTTATTTGTATTGTTACAAAAAGACAAAGTGATGGCTTGTAAGTATCAACAGACTTTTGGACTCAGCTCCGAAACCATCATTACAAGTGAAGGCTTGTGGTACAGCTTTCTACAACATTAAAACTGAAATTCAGAGGACCCGTATTTACTCATTAAATAATTACAAAACAGCAACATCCAAAATCCATTAAAGGTCTAGTACAAATAAATAAAACTGRAGAAGCTGCCACTTACAATAGAGAGCTTCTCTGTTGTTGTGTATCTAGCAAGGATTTCACCACGTTTGCTTGACCATGGTTCAAAGTCATTTCCTACTGCTGAGCTGTCATCTTTATCCCGTTTCTTTCGTGTACTATCCTACRAGGAGAGTACGAGTGCAAATGTTAAATACAAATCTGGAAAAAAAAGAGAAGGCTGACAGAGGTCAACTTAACGTTTCAAGTGCTTACTGATCCAAAAAGTTACAATATTAAAAAAAAAAATTCAGATTTAAATAAATGTCAACATAAAACAGGTAAATAAAAAAGAGTATTTTATTAATACAGTATATTTTCTATTTGCATTAACCTCCAAATTGTTGAGACAAATATATTTTATCCAGGGTTGGCTTTGTGGTTTTGCTTTTGGTTTTGCTTTTCCTTTTGCTTTTGTTTAGTTTATTTAGTTGAGGTAACTGCCCTCCAGTGTTACCATGGTAGCAGTAGTTGTCACAGGATCTGCAGCTGCTGCAAATAATGACAAGGGATCGGTACCATCCAATACACTACTCAATGGATCCATCATAGAACTAGAAGAAGAAGAGGAGGTAGAAGAAGTACTTCCTTTCCGGTTCATTTTCTTGGTCTTGGATTCAGTAACCTGAAAGAAAAATTCAAAACTATTAAACAAAAATACTTTCTCTTCCCGCTATTTTCTTTAATAAATCATCAAAATATGTACTACATAAGTTGAGCTGTTGCAACAAAAGCAAGGACCCACCTGCAGGAAACTCTTTAGAATCAGCATTAGCATTTAATTTGAAGCACCTCTTTTTCCCCTGAATCTGGAGGCACTCTGCACTAGCACTTCCATTACTTTTCCTTTTTTCTTCCAATTCTCACTCTACAGAACTACAAGRACAACCATTCTAAATTTCTTTCTAGCACCCCTCCTCTGTTTTATTTTCTCCCTTTCCGCCAACCTCTTTGTTGCTATTTGATTTCCTCTGTACTTTTCTCRTACAATACTCAAGCCTGAAACATCAAATGCATTCTTAAGGCCTCTGTCTTATCTCCCTACTGACCTTCCTGAGTGGAAGCTGCTGCCCATTTATCATTCATTAGTTATGACTATCATCTCTTTGAAGCTGGAYTTTTTTGTACATCCACATTTTTAAAAGCCTCTCATACATTAAAAAAATGATAAATGTTTTAAAGCATACAGCTGACTGGAAGTTAACCCAAAACCAAATCTTACATCAAGCAATTATGCAGGTTATTTGTAATGCAACAATTTGATTTTAAACTTATCCATTATTCAGCATTTAATGCAACCAAGAAAACCCACAAGTTGAAATGATGTATTAGCCATAAGGAGACTGTTTTTGACACATAAGAGCACCAGCAAATTTCTGTAGAGGACAAACAACAGAATAAACCTTGATGCCTCTAAAATAACAGGCCACTAACACTGAAAGCAACTTGACTAGTACCACCACCAACTTCAAAGCTTTTTAATTTTAAAGGAGTGGAAGTAAGAAGAGGAACACAATCAGTTTTAATTCACATTCATTTTCCAAAAGCACAAAAAGAAACTCACTGTAATGGGTTTTAGTGGATGGTAATCGCCAAAATCCAAGGGTACAGATTCCAGTTTGCACACTTCAGATTCTGAAACATAGTTTCTTGATCTCGCATGCCTTAAAAAGCAAAAGTAAAGGGAAAGTGTACATGTGCATAAATAATCACATACTTACGAACAGAGAAACATATCCTATGTCTATACAGATGCAGRCATATTTACAAAAAGAAATGCATGTTGAAAGATAAATCAATGTAAAGACCAAAATTTCTCTCTCTGTTGAGATACATAAACTAAAACTGAAGAAATYTTACTTTCAGCCATTCAGCTGTATTCTGCCTCTACAGCTGGATTCTCTTCCATTCCATTGAACATCAAAAGGGCAATTTAACCAAGCATTTGTATGTGTGACAGGCTGATGGAGATTATTAAATACATCTTTYAAACGGAATAGCCAGAGTGAAAGAAAAAGGTAAGTGTGAAAACACAAGGGRAGAAATCAAAGTGTCATGCACACATATAATGAGGGACTACACAGATTAACTTGTGTAGYTGCAAAGCTCTTCCCCGAGAAATCTATTTCTATCTGTTCACTGTACTCATAACAAAAGTTGCAAAAGTCAAATYATAAGAAAAAACCTATCAGTACTCATATGCTTGCGTTGTGGATAAGTCCTTGTATAAAAGCTTTGCCTCTCCTATGAAAATTAAGCATGYCATTAAGTGAAATAAATCACAAAAATATATATTCTTTCAGGTTTTATTTTGAATCTGATATTAAGAGAGAACTRTGAGAACTATGGCCTCCATCTCTAATTAAAAAAAGACTTGATTCCAGAAAAGAACATAAATAAAAGTATTTGAGTAAAACAACGTTGCCACTAGGAACTAACAGTAAYATATACTAATTTATCAATCACAGTTTAAGGATGCTGCTCTTTTATAAAACAGACCATTCATCCTGGTTTTAATTGCTCMAATATAAATACAAATTTATATTTTAAAAAGGCTTTTAAAGCACATTTGACAATGTAGGAAGGCAAAAAAAAGGGGGATTAAAACTTCCCTGRTTAGCACCGGATGACAATTTCAAAACAGACTTAAGAGTTATAAATGCTTTCTAATATCTCTGACAACACATCAATATATGAAACTAATTCCTTTTAATCGTATGGAGTAGYAGTAATGGTTAAACACGGAAATGAAAATACGAACTCACAAAAATACATAGGACAGCTGCTTCCTAAAACAACTGCCATCATAGCTACCACATRGTACCTTGCTTTAGCAGTGGCAATAGTTAAGTACTAAGGCAGAAAGAACTCCAAGTAAAATCTAGAAAAATACATTTGAAAAGGTTTTCTCTGCATTCTACCCTCCACAACTTCTTGATTTCTTTTTTAGTCTTTGAAACATGCAGAGCAGCTAATTGTTCTTTCCTGTTTCATCCAGGATCCTGAGAATGTTTATAGCACACACTAAGGCCTTAGCTGAATGAGTAAACCCAGTGGATACACAAAGGTTACTTTAATCAGACTCCTAACGAAAACAAACAGCATTCTCCCTATATAATACACATCTTTCCCACAAAAACTAATCCAAACTTTCAAAGAATTCCATCCCTACTCAGAGACCTAACTCATTAGGAAGAATTTCAGCAGTGCCAAGCAGCGAGCTCTTCCATAGACACTATGTACCCCCAAAAACCACATATTCAYTTTAAAAAAAAATTAAGAATGAGTTTAATTTACGGTTGTGCTACTCTGAGGAGAAGCTTTGACATCTAATGAGATACAGCAGAGCCAAAGAAAGAGTCCAGTGAAATCCATGTGCTTATTCCTTTTCTTTTCTTGATCTCCAGGTCCTTTTCTTTATACACGAAAAGTCTCTTTAATTTACTATTGTCCCATGATTCAATGATTCTCCTTGCTCACTTGCTTCATGGGTTAATTAGAATTTGGGTGAAAAAATCTTTCAAACTCTTTTTGGCTGCTTAATTATAACATTACTATTACTCTGTTACAGTTCTGTCAGTATTTCCATACCTCTCCTTTACAGATATTTCCAAACTAGCAGTAAAGAAAGATGTCACTGACAGCTCACACTTGGCGTACCRCTCCCAGGCCAAAATCAATCGTACTCTAATAGTAACGTAAGGCTTCACTGGGCACTCGCTTCACATTAGACGTGATACACGTCTAACACACACGTGGGAATGAAGAAGAGCTGTTCACCCTGCAAATAAGTCTTTAAAAGGTACATTTACAATGTGGCTATTCCAGTGATAAGACAGCTTGTAACATAGCTAATACGGGGGACAAGTTCAAGCTTGCTCTGACATTACGTTCTACTTATTCTCCAGGGAAAGGAGATTAAGCATTCCTTTCTCGGCCACAGCAGCACAGCCAACTTCCAATAGTAAATAAAAATTAGAYGCAGGCCAAGCCAGGGTTTCATCCCCAGTGCTTACTGCAAGATACATCCCTGCTTGCAGGTGCTGTTTTAAACAGTGGGTTTCAACCTTTTTTCACACGAGCATCACTGCAATTGCCACTACTCTATGCCTTCAACACTTGCCAGACGGCCAACCTTCTTCTCTCTTCTTGGTAAAAAATCTTTTTTCCTGGGACTGCTGCACTTCCTCCTTACCCCTAAGTTAAGGGGTGCTCTTCCAGCACCCAGCCCACCCTACGCACCCAGGTGCCTCCCTCGCGCTCCAGGTTCAGCACACAGCCAGCCCCTGCGCCGCAGCAGAACCCGCCCGGACTCCACACCTCCCCTCCCCGGGCCGTGACACCTCTCAGGCACGCGGCACCCACACGGAGCCAGTGCTTAYCCTAAAGCAAGGGCTTCAAAAAGCTTACAGGGAGCACAAACAAGCAACGCACGTAAAATGGAAAAGAATCTCTTTACAGCAATAGACACATATCAGTATTGATAATACAGTGAAGTGCATCCCACAAGTCAATGTACCTATCATTATTTGAATATTAAACATAAAMCCCAAACAATATCTTTAGATAGTTACATAGTTATTACAAAAATGAACTCTAGCCCTAAGTTTTAAATTATTTTATATATTTGCCAATTCTTTTTACTACTCTAACAAAATTTTAAACCAAGAATTTTCTTAATTTGAACACTATGTTAATGCAAGATCCTTTTATTCAGCGCCAACAGGTGCTGGTTTTTTCCTCATATGAAGACTAATGAGTATGCAGACAATTAATCTGCAAAACACCTTTTTAAAATCCAACACCTTTTTAAGCATCCAACAATGCTTAAAAATAGCTAGTGTTCTACTGAACTCTGTAGCATGACAATGTCTTCCATATTACAGAAAAAGACGCATTARAACACTTTACTCTGGTTCATTATTTCTCCATGGCCACTTCTGCATCAGTTTTACCAGGTCTACTTACTAGCCTGCTACCTCATTGCTGCATTATGTAAAAATCAATTTGTCAGCATCCCTACTGCTCTGCTTTGTGGCTGTGGTCCTTAATTTTTCATTACATTTTGGTACTGCTAGAAGTGCAAAAGTTGCAGCCACACTTATTCCTTTCAGTTTCTGCAAGGTCACTGACCACACAGATTCCACCAAAATTACTGCACTCAACGTACGTACCATCAGTTCCAACAGCCAACTAACGTGTTAGAGCCATCTAACACCCTCAAATTTTCTTAGCTACATAAATTCAAGTTTTAAAGTATTTCATACCCCAGTGAATTTATTTTAAAAAGTACAGCTCTGATGTTGTTATAAAACCTCAATTGGTTTCATTAACAATGACTTTTAAATCCAGCAATTATTTCCACTTTTTATTAAACATGAAAGTTTGCTCACACATTAATATCACGAAAGAGCGAGACAGATGATTTTCAGCATGACAAAGTATATATGGGGAAAACTTTTTGGCATCCTAATGCTCTAATTGCTGCATATTACTTTTCTGGATTCCACATTAGGTTTGATTTCTAGTTTGCTCAGGACTATAACACATCAGCCACATCAAAACCTGTACGTTAGATTTATTTGATGCGTTAAAAGAACAATAGCCTCAGGAGAGCAAGTCTTCCAGAAACAGAAAATCAGCTCATTTGTAAACAAGAACAAGTTTGGAGAAAAATGAACTATGAACGTATTTTCCTTTACTCTGCCAGAGAGAGCGCACCTACTTCATCCTTCCACTCCATAACAAATACCAGACTCTGTCAGTTATTCCATGCCCTATGCAGTGCAGCTTCCTCAGCTCTATTTTTCCTGTAGAAATATTACATGTTGCTAGAAGCCGACTCTGCCTCTTCAGTTTGTAGCCCGTAAACGCCGTGTCTACTTCTAAAGAGCCTGTGAAAGATAACTAACGGAAGCTAAACTGTGCCAGTAAACTTAAATTCACCGGACAGAAATCTTCACCTCCACCGGCGAGTTCCGAAATCCACAGAGCACGGSGGGAGCAGCCGCTTGCTGCGGGCCCACAGTGACCCCGCCCGGACGCGGCGGGAGGAACACGCCTTCCCTCAGCGGCTCCTTCCCCTGAGCACGACACACATCGTAAAAATTACAACGCGATCAGGTCAAGCCAAACGCCAGCTGCCTTTGAGTAACTTTCTCGCTTAGTCAGGGGAAAMTAAAGCTAGGGCAGTGCGCGGAGGGCAGCGGCCGGGCTCTCCCGCCCGGGCTCTCACAGCAGTGCCTCCGTCCCTCAGCCGCCTCCCGCACGGCTCGGCCGGCTCCCGCCAGGGCTCACCGGCACGTACCGACCTCGAGAGCCCGCTCCTGCGTGGGAGCCCCACGTAACATCGGGCAGAGCTACGCCACCGCCCCGGCACCCCACGTAGCTAAAACCAGCGGGTTATAAATCTGATCTGTATCTTCAGATTTCTCCAGACAGCCGCCGAGAGAACCGCCGGACTGCGCTCCCAGGCCAGCCGAGCCGCGCTACCCAGCGCCCCGGCTCCCTCCCGCCACTCACGGAGGTTCCAGCCCCTCAGGCCGAGCGGCCCGGAGCCCCGCAGGAAGCAGCCCAAGGGCCGGCGAGCGCTTTCGCTTCCTGAAGGCGAGGCTTCCCCAGCCCCGCAGCTCTCGCTCGGCAGGGGAGCTTCCCCCGCTGCCAGCTCGGGCTTTCTCCGAGCCGCCCCCGCCTCAGCGCCGCGGCCCCCAACTGTCAGAAGGCCGAGGATGACGGCTGCCCTCGCACAGCCGCGGGAACCCACAGTCCCCTCAGAGCCCGTTACCCAGCCTCGCCCTCCCCCAGCGCCACCTCAGGGGCCGGGAGGAGCGCGGCCCCCTCCCGGGACGGGGGCAGGCAGCGCCCGGCGACCCCGCCCGCGCCTCCCACAGCCTCACCAGGGGAAGGCAGCCATCTTGCCGCCCCGTCACATGACGCCGCAGCCGGGCAGCGCCTTCCGCCGCCATTTCCCGCCCCGCCCCGCGGCGGGAAGCGTCTCGCCTCAGAGCTGGCGGCCGCGTTGGAGCGGGTCGGTGGCGGGCTGGCAGCGCGCTCCTGCTGCAGCCGGGCGGCCGTGGAAGCTCCTCTGCGGGCCTTTTTTTTTGGAGTCTCGTGTAAAATACTGCACGGGGGTAATGCCCCAGCCAGAACCGTTCATGGATAAGTCGGAAGACCCTTACTGACCAGTACGAATTGCAGTGTGTTGTGAGGTGAAAGGCCTTGCACCACAGGGTTTGCCTTTTCCTAATTTTACATCAAGGGATTTTTCAACCCAGAAAATKAGAAGAAACGCAGGTTTTTTTAGAGAGTTAAAGTTTATTGTGCAGTATGTTCTAAATAAAAAGCAAGACTGGTGAAAATGAAATGAAAGTACAAAAATAAATACACTTTTATAATATTACAATACCACACAAAATAAAAAGATAAAATTAAATATGTATAAATACGAAACAAGTACAAAACCAAATTCTGGCACTTGTCAAGAGAAAGGCCTCATGAAAGTCAAAAAAAACCTGGTGCTACAATGTTTTATTACACATATTGGAAKCATGCTTAAAATAAAAGAGGTTTAGATGTGAAACCTGAACAGAAGGTAAGCATTMATTTTTACTAACACACTAAACCTATTTTTACCATCAACATATTGCCTATGCTAATAATAAACAGAGCACATAAAGCATCCTCTAAAAACATCAATCTTTAGCACTGATGCATCAACAGCACATTTYGTCACCTGTGACACAGGTCACTCCTGTCATTGTAAATTTTTCCCCTCTTCGGATGTTTTCCACTCCTAAGGAAAGTTGGGAACCAAAACAGAGCTTTGATGCCTCCTGGGCAAGCAGGAAGCTTGTCTCTGCTTGTCTCCTTTCTGTATTACATCTGAAATTTTAAAGATCCATAGCATTTGTATTAAGAAGGCAGGTCCTCCACTGGTGTAAACTCTTAAATTTACACCATTAGGGGAGCTCCCCGCCTCAAGCTTTCAAATAAACACCACAATAAAGAGCCACCGAGCAGTGTCATTCTTCAAAGTGTTCAGGCAGCAYTTTTGCCATTTTCCAAGTATGCAATTTGGGTAACTTTACTGCATGGTATAAAACATCTGTTTTGAACAATGTCACTGGCTGCAGAGGACAGACTTAGTGGCAGATAAAATCACAACTAGTGCCACAAGCAAGCCAATTCACTCATCACTGCCCATGAAGATACTCTCCTCATCCCACCATTAATGTTCCTCTTTCATGCTGACTATTTAACACAAATTTTTGGTCAGTCTTTTTGTCTTATATCTGTGTCAAYATGTTATAAAGCCTCTGAAGTTAGGGTGTTGCATTGTATCAATACTGGGAAAGCAACAAAATATAGTCCATTTCACATTCCAGGAGTCACTTCTCTACTAGTACCAYTGCAGAGCAAAACAGTAAGCACTGCAAAGATTTACACAGCCAAGCTTTTCTCTATTGGACTTTGAATGTTAACATCACGTCTCAAGTTCATTAAAAGACAGAAGTTACAGAATTTTGCTTCCCTCAAGTTGAAGGATAATATCCATCAGTAGGAAGACCAAGGCAAAATATGAGCATGATCTTTCAATGTTAGATTTTCATAAATACGACAGTATGTTGGGCTTAGGTAGGGATGTTTTTCCCCCTGTGAAATCATGATTTCGGTACAAGGGCCTGTTAGATCACAATAGAAGAGAAACTGCTCAGAAAAATTGCAACCGTCATCAACAAAACATAAGATAACTGAACTATTATTATGGACAATCATTTCTAAGTCTGAAATGGTAAAACAATTAAAATCTTGCCTCCTGAAATTTTTGTAGAACATACACTTCTCTTCACCTTGGCCAAAAGTTGTTTCCGTAAGAAAATGCAGTAGACAGCAGGGAAAAAAAATCCTAGGACTCTTCCAGCACAGTGGTTTGATCTACCACACATATAAATGCGCAATTTCGGTATAGTCATCGAAAGTACGTCTGTCTGCCCAGCAGTTAATCTGGATCCATGTCTGTCCAACTCAGCAGAGATGCAAAACATTTAGGCCATTAGTATTTAAATTGAGGTAATCTCATTCATACAGAAAGTACATTCAAAAAGGCTGCTGACAAATTCACTGATGTAAGAGCTCAGTTTTGTTTAAGTTTTTTTTTTCCTTATTTAACAGCTTTAACTTTATGGTATAAAACTGAAAATATATACACACAACTTATTTATGGTGGCAATCATATACAGAAATGGCAATTTTAATGCAAAAAGCGTATGTCAGACACAAGAATTAAAGAATGTGAAAAAGTCACAAATTAACTTAATGTTGCCCTATGGTGGTCTTTAAATAAATAAGAGTATGAATCTTATTTGTACACAGTAGTATGAGTAAGTTTTAACATGCAATTTTTCCACAAGTATGAGAGCTTCGCAGCCCTTTATTACCTCAATATGACTGTATTAATGTGTCATCATCTGGAAATGACAAAGTATGTTTATAATTTCTAAATATACATATAGAAGATGCAATATTTGAATCRGTGCTTAGAATGCCATCATTAAAAAACAGCCATATTATCCCAGCGAGTGCTGTCTTCTTAAATTGTCACAACATTTGGCTTCTTTCTTTGGGTTCTTCCTGCATATGCTCCTAAAAATTAAGTAGAAACATTAGCATTTTACAATTAGTAGTACTGTTTTTTGTAACAGGATTATCCAACAAAAATAGCTGAAAATGTTTAAGACAATTTTTTTAAGCAGTATTACCTATTCAGTGGCTACTTTTAAAATGAGTTTTCATAATGTTACACTCAAAATGCCTTATAAAAACTACCAATAGGTTTGAAAGTAACGACATTTTATAGTATTTCCTTCTTCAGTAACTATTCTATCTTCTTTTCTGCTACTCTAGAACATCTACAACTATAATTCACAAGTTTTTAAAAGATAAGTCTGTCACATCACCAAGACAGAGATTAAATAACTGATAAGTTTAACTATGCCATGTACTACTTTTAAACAATCAATTAAAAAAATATTACACACATCAAATATTTAAGATATCTCTTTCCTTTTCCCCAGCTGCCACATTAATAAACCAAGAGACAGCTGTAGGTTTTCATATGTCRATATGAACCAGAATTAAAAGTGCAGTGTGAATAAGSTCATCAGGCAAAGCCCTTGTAAAAGGAAAGCTGCTGAAGTATAAAAATAGTAAATAAATAAATAAATAAATAAATCTCTCCACATGGAACAAATATATACATATATATATATATTTAGAAAGCCATATTATACTATGCGTAGCACAAGTATCTTCCAGTAATAAGGGTTTAGCACTGCAGGCTGCTAAAAAGTAGCACAACTCAGCATTCCTTAGGTTCAGGCAGTTAGAGAGTGTCCAGCAACGTGAGCAAACATTTACACAAAGCAGTGAAAATCATACTACATGGTGCAGAGCAGTGGAAATGGAAGACAGCCATGGAAGAGAAATAATTACCACGCAATTAAATGAATGTGACAAAGTAAGTGCCAGTCCTTTTTAGGATCTTCAGTTATTCTGTCAGAGTYGCAGTCGTTACTTACAGGTGTCCAAGGGCTACATTCAGCACAGCGCAAAGCGGCTTTGGAAATGCCCAGAGAAACCTTACCACAGCAGGGTCCCTCACCTCTGAACACTGTTTCCCACTACACAAAAAGGCATTCTCGCTGGCCCAGCACCCTCCAGTGCTGTACTCTTCAGCTCACCTGTGATCTCGTAGGACGAACAACCAGGCTGACAGGCATGACACTTTATTAGTGATTTAGCACTACCTCTTAACTCTCCTCAAGTGCACTCCAGTTATATAAAAATCTCACATACAGAATAGGACAGTATAGGGAAGTGTAAAAAAMCCCAGCAATCTAGACTAAAGAATTGAAGAAGCCAAATTTTATTAAAAAGACTTACAGTCCTTCTGAATACAATTATCACCCAACCTTTTCCAGCGGTAAGGGGAGCAATTACACGAGGCCTCYCTCCTATGACATACGATTGACCGGCTACTCACACATAGCAAGTCTGATGCCTTCCTGAAGTGCTGGCCTGAATGCTAACACACTTTGCAGCAGACATCATCTCACACGGGCAGTCTGCTCCCTGCTCAGGCTGGACAGGCATGTGGGAAAGACCATGCTTGGCCAAGTGCTGCTGCCACCAAATACTCCATGCGTCTCATGCCCCATATTTCTTTTCCACAACACTTACTTAGACTGGGCAGAAACAAACGAGATGAATAGGTCTAGTTGCAGCAGCTGCCTGAGCTCTGCTGGTTTCTAACACAATCAGATCACATTAAATGCTCTGCCTAGCACAGCTTGGAGGCTATTGACTGAGCATCTCTGCCCTATTTAAAATAATTAAAAAAAAAAAAAAAAAAATCAATAAATAAGACTCTTCACAGATTTATTCTCTTTAGCACAGGACTCTGGATTGAAGGAGTACAAACCAACAAAACCTAAATTTAGGATCACCAGTTGATTCCTAAAAGAAATGCCTTCTTGCCAGAAAAAGACAACAATCAATTTAAAATAACAATCAGAAGAATGGAAAAAAAAAAAAGAAAGCAGTTGGATGAGTATGTTATTGTTTTCTTCTGAGGGTATATCTCAYGTCTAATTTGAATGCATAAGTGACATTTATATATAATACTTGTATTCTACTAACCCTCCTTCCCTTTTGGCCCTCTAATAAGAACAATTTAATTGAGAGGGATGAATGAAGACAAGAAGTTAAACAGAAATATTATGGGTTAGGAGTATAGCAGACTGACATAGTTGCAGATAAATAAAACACTGTATTGCCTAGACAAAACCACTGCTACAACTCTTTATTTTCTGACATGCACAACTTCTACTAAAATAAGAGAAGCTTATGCGTTTGTTTGKTTTTTTACATTTTCTTTTCAAATTGACTTGAGATTATATTTTCCTCTGTCTACGGTCTTTCCCAGATAGAACTTGTTGCCTCACTACAGATGACTTTCAAGGATCTCTCTTGAAAAGATACTTTATTACTCCAAAAAAACAGATTAAAAAAAATATATATATTAACAAAAAAACCCTATTCAACACACTGCCAAGCCTTTCACTATTCACATTTTATCCATATATAAAGAAAACCATATTCTATTTAAAGGTATTCAACTTAAGGCTTTTTCATTATCGCTAAATTAGGCGGATTATTTCTTTCATGCCAAGAGCTTCCCATCTAATAATTTCAGAATGCATTTCTATTCATTTACTACAAGTCACCTAACCTATTATAAAGGAGCATATGGAAGTACTGGTATTATACTGGTGGGAACACATGTGATGTCCAAACACTCTATGAGGTTACGTTGCGCAAGCAGAACTAGGCAGCATACAATTGGTTAGATACATCTGCTTTAAGTTCCAAGGCGGCCACTACAGAAGGCATTAAATAGCTTTCCAGATATTCAACAAATGGCAATAAGGAAAGGCAAAGGGAAATTTAGAGATATATCCCAAAGGATTCTTTTCATTGCCAAGTATCACCTGTCACAACTTAGATAATGATGACTAAGATAAACTCAGGGACTTACTTAGCAAAGCAGCATACACACTGCCAACACAGAAGAATGAGAAAGAATGCTTTAACTGGATGTCTGATGCCAGACACAAGTGTAAAAAACACTGGAGATCATTAAGAGCTGAGCATGAATTATATGAGACTGGGGATGGCATTCAAATTAGTGCTAAACTCGACACTGACACCACCCTTACACTACTACTCTTTTACAACCTCTGTAATACTGTAACTGGTAGAGGTCTTGATTTGTTGTCCCTGTTCTTCAGCACTCTCCTTTAGTAGTTGAYACCAGACACATTTTTGCAAACTTGCAGATGAAAACTTGCCTTAATGGCTACCTCTGGGTGCTAAAATTATATTGCTTACTTTTCTTCTTTGTATTTCAGAGAGATTATTTACTACCTTTGCTAATTTTTCTGTAGTGTCACTGAGTGCAACTGCACAACTGCCTTGCTCCACAGCAAATTGGAGAATTGGCAACAGAAAAATAAATGAACAAACCTTGGTTGTAATCTCATCATTTACTTTTTTATTTTGCCCTCCTTTTTTTTTCCCCCCCTCCTTCTTCAAACTGAAATGCTGGAGATGTGTACGCATAGTTTCTTACTATACATCCTTCTACAGCCACTTCTCTTGGCTTCACAAAGTACTATGAAAAGACCAAACACYCTAGGAAAACATCACATTTAAGTGTACACACTGCACTAAAACTTGCAGATACTCCCTGCCAGCATTGCTCCAGGGCAGTAATACATGGAGAATTTCCCTTATAGGAAAGGTTTGATACTTAATACATAAAGATAACTCAGATCACTATAGAAAACAATTGAAATCCTACTACATTATAATTTGCCTTATTGAGCCCAAAAATTCCCAATTTTTATACTTGACTTGTGGAACTCTCCTTTGACAACAAAGTGTAATTAAGATCTTAAGCAGTTTTAAAACATACAAATCACTTCACCTTTTGATAAATTAAGGTTTGTCATTTAAGAAGTTTAAAATCTGATTAAAAAAATGGAAATTGTATAAGATGTTTCATAGTGTTTTATTCCCTTCATGGCTGAATGGGCTGAAAACTGAGAGTTTTGGCACTTTTATCAAACCTTTTTAATAAAAGGTAACCAATCAATAAACTCTGTATGCAAGTACAGGAATACTCCACTTTTAAAACTGGGTCATTAAGACTCAAACATTCTGTAAGATACTATAGTAATATATATAATTTTAGGACCGTATGATGACTGAACGCTGACTAATAAGTCTGAAACTGTCCTTCCTGTCCTTTCAAAAGGCTGTGTTGAAGACAAGTTACACGTGTATACAGAAGTAAGAATCAAATGACATTAAGATTCTAATCCAAGTCTAGTTTGACCACTATTAGCTTCTCCAACAGTTACAGTGAATATATCTGGCAAACTTTTTTATGACTGGGCATCTGGTGAGTGAAAGCAAATGAGCTGTGCAGTACATTCTATATACTATGTTTATAGAATTTGAAAGTGGATGATTAAGTTACCAGCACGTTTGTTTAAAGAGATAGGTTAGATTTAAGACATAGCAAAGCAGGTGCGCAAGAAAAGGAAAACAATATCTCCCCCATTTAATTTTTCTAGATACTAGTAACTTATTTACTATAAGATCCAAGCACCAATTTTCTACACACCTGAAACAGCCTTGTTAGACACTCTGCTCTCTGAGGCCTTCTTTCTATTTTGCTCAACCCCCTTCATTGAGGTCTTAGGGGTTCTAATTAAATATAAAAGAGTTAATAAGTCACTTGCATCAAAGTTGAAAGGCTGTATCTAAAAATGTAAAGACACTATCAAACTGTGTTTGGCACGAAAACATTTTTTACAGTRTCCCAGAGAGCCTCCTCCTAAGTAGTGTACAATTCCTATAGACATTATTATGGCTTAAGTAGATACATTAAATAGGCAAGTATCTCTTCATGAACAGATTTTTAAAACTCTTGTGCTGGTTTTGGCTGAGCATGAAGTCATATGGTATGGAATACCCCTTTGGTCAGTTGGGGTCAGCTGTCCCAGCTGTGTCCCCTCCCAGCTCCTTGTGTCCCCCCAGCCTGCTCGCTGGTGGGGTGGGGTGAGGAGCAGAAAAGGCCTTGGCTGTGCGTAAGCACTGCTCAGCAGTAACGAAAACATCCCTGTGTTATCAACACTGTTTCCAGCACAAATCCAAAACATAGCCCCATACTAGCTAATGTGAACAAAATTAACTCTACCCCAGCCAAAACCAGCACAACTCTATTCAAGAAACTGATTCCGTTCAGATACTGTGGCATTACAATCTACATTTAAAAATATACATATTTCATTAAGTGGAAGCAAAGCTTCATGGAATGAACGTTACAAATAGAAATGTTGGAACACAGTGTAAATGGAGACAATACACAAGAGGATGAGAACACTAAATATTTTCTTGCAGTATAAGGTAAAACAAAGCTTCATCACTCTCTCAAAATACTATAAAAAGTAATTATTTTTACTTTGAACAAGAGTTGCACCAGTATGTGTAAATATTATTCAGAAATCACTGTGCTCTTGCACTTTGCATTTACTTTCATCTTTAGGCTATAAACATGCTGTGCCCTTACCCTTGTCTGCAAAGCAGTCTATGAACTGGCGCATTCTGTCCTTGATTTGGTTGAAGTACRCTGTTAAAACACAAACTTTCATCAGCGCTTTTTCCCCTTCTTTAAAAAAAAAAATCTCATAAAGAATACTGAATTATGCATCATGTTTCACAGAAATTTCAGAAAGGCTAACAGGTTCTGTAATGCAGATGACATGTAGGCAAAAGTGGACGGAATTAAAATTCCAGAATAGGATTACTACTTCTGCTATTTACAACACAGAAACAAAAAAGCACACAGATAAAATTCCCTCAACAGTGCCTTGGGCTCCTAGTCATTCATAAGAACATACAGGAAAAAGAGGACTGAATCGCTTAAACTAGTCATTGAAGATTGAACTGTATTAGTAGACAGCATGTCTTCAAAGCTTTTGGGTAAGCATGGGATAAAAATTGTTTTTAAGGGATGCCAGGTATCTGACTTTTTATACTAGAAAAAGGTGCAGACAGGCCTCATAAGAGAAGGGCTGCTGTCTTCCTGAAGAGCAAGTATTGAACACTGTAATTTCTGTGATCTAAGATCTATCACACAATCTAGAAGAAAGAACTTTTCCTCACAACAGAAAGCCACTTATTTTCTGACAGCTTTCTAAAGATAAGCTTATCAATGATTACATTTCAAAGGGTATTAAGAAAAGTAGTAGTGCCAAACTGAAGCTTAAGAGATACTAGTGTATCTCAGAGAAAAACCTTGAACCTGAGCACAGAGATTTAAAGCCATAAATAATTTCTGAAGATAAAATTTCAGAACTGACTCTGAAGAAAATAAATCTTTTCTAACTTCTAACGAGCTAATAAACCCTTTCTCAGACCATGCTACATCAGATTTCATTACTATTCATCGTAATAGTGGCAGGAATTGAGCTGATTGATGGCAACCAGCAACGCAGATCAAAGAATCTATCATAAGACAGCTCTTTAAAAGCATCCTAATACAAGTAATCTTCACTCACCGGCTTTCAGGAGTTTTTTGTTTTATGATTATTTTTTTACTTGGCATTCCCATTTCTGAACCCCTAGAGAAACAGAAGTATTGAAACATATTTAAATTATAAGATCATCATGTAGGTCTTAAACAGAAACAGTAAGAGAAAACCTACAGCAGGATCTACATCTACATGTAACACTGCCAGAGCAGTACTACAGATTATCATGTTTTACTCAAAAGCAAGTGTAACACACCTGTTCAGTCCAGAGTTGCAGGATAATGCCTGCTACCATCCCCCCAAACACTTTGCCAGAGATACTCTACCAAGTATCTCTATTGCTGGGCACTTTAGAAAGATTGATAAAATAACTTGGAGCACTTCTTACAATTTACAAAATCAACCATAAACTAAAGGCACGAGGATCATTTCGCTCACCACTGAAATATAGCATAAATGCACAACTTAGAACAAACATTTTTCTCCCATACAAACAAGAAGTCTCTTAAAAGTAAGAGCAAACTACTGTTAGTAAATCACCACACGCCTGAAGACTTTTTTTATTCATTCTTCCTAGGGGGCATATTAGTTTGCAAAGAAGCTGTTACTCCAAAAACTTCTTTTCACTATTTCCAATGCCTTCTACCCATCCTCCTGCACTGCCCCCTCGGCCCCAAAGGGAGAACCGCACATACTTCATGTACTTTTTCCTGTCCAGAGATTTCTGTGTAGCTGTTGAAAGTGTTGCTCTCTCTCTTGGGCTCTTTACTTTATCCTAAAAAAGCAATATAACCRTCAATAACACTAGTTACTGCTCTTACTGAGCTTAACCCCATCTGACCTGCCCCTACTTAAAGAAAAACAAAACAAAACAAAAACAAAAACCCAAAACCAAACAAAACCAACAGTGTTTTCAGTACTAAGTTCACATTCAGGCTAAATTCAAGGTTTTTGTTCTTTTTCAAAATTAGAGGATCTTCCTTATATTATCAGATTAAAAATATTTGTGTGCTATAATGAATTCTTATTTAAAGTATGAACTTTTTATTACTTTCACCATGTTTTTCATTCTATTTTTTATACATCTACACATTAAAAGTTTCAACATATTAATCTCCTACTGCAGTGACCTCTTTTTTTTTAGTTTGAAGAAAGTTACCTACAGAAGCATAATTAAACAACAATTTAGATTTAAAAAACTTTTTACTGGGTGAGGAAGAATCTCTTAAAAGCAAAATGATTCAGTACTTAAAGTCTTAAAACAGTTTACATTCTCTTGACTATAACACACCATTTGCCTGAGCATCTTCTCTTTACGAACTTCACGATCATGACGCAGAATATTCATTCTTTCCGATGCCTCCATCGTAAAAAAGATGTCATGGATGTCATACAGAGCAGCTCGCAGCTGGAAAGAATAATTAAAATTTTAATAAAATATTCAGTCAAGTTAACATTCCCATAGTTTTGATCATCAAGCTCTTCTCGTTTTCAATCTAAACAAAACACTTGAAAAGATAATTTTGAAATCTCTTGATGTGCCAGCACAAAAGTGGAATCTTCTCTTCACAGCCATAGTTCAAAYCTTTTACTTCAAACAAAGTCACTGTGAAGGTTTTAGGTATTTATATTACAAAAGCAGAAGAGCTAGGAAAGAAGAAAAAAAGAAGGTTTAAATTATGTCACCTGAGCCATTACTCTTTCATGAAGGGATGCATCTTGTGCTGAAACACTTCCTCTTTTTAATGGGGCTTCAGACTGAAAATTTTTTATGAACTCCATAGTATCCTGGGGAAGACAGGAAAATAAGATTAAGCACCAAGCACAATCCTTCACAACAAAGGAATCATTACAAACTGTACGTGTAGGACATACAGCCTTTGACTTGGGCCTTATGACACTAAGCAATGCAACACTCAGACATGTTCATGTGACAAACATTCCTAAATTCTTCTGAAAGCACAAAACGCATGATTTCACCCGTCAACTGAAGATATGAGCAAAAACAAACAGGAGGAGAAGCTGCATAATAAAAATGCTCATCTTACTTTTACAGTTTGCTTAAGATGTTTCAGTTTTTCTGTCTGCAGGAGCCTACGAGTGAGAAACCCCTTTGCCACAGCAGTGATCTTATTGAACTTCATTTGTATGTCTGGACTGAAAACCTTAAAAGAAAAGAAGCATCTTCTAAATATTCAATAAAAAAAGCAAGAATTATTAATTATTTCTCAAATAACATCAATCMTGTGACATAAGTTTTCAAGTAAGAAACAAGCTGTTGATAAAGTTTTGTCTGGGCCAGAAGTACCCACCATAATATTAACTTCACAGAAGCAATATATTGTTATATTATTATTTTGCATATATGAACAATGAGAAAAATATCCTATACAGTTCTCTTGTGTAATCGAAGTTGGTATAGGAAGGGATACTAAACTTTTCTGTGAGATTTATTACTGCACAGCTATTATAAAGTTACCAGTGTCTTACAAAAACTAGAGGGCTTTTTAAGCTATAAATAAACCTTTTTTTTCCTTACCTGAGTCCACCTAGTTTTGATCCTGTTACTCGGCCTAGATACTGAGGTTTTTATAACTCCACTGCCTGATGGTCCCCAGAGAAAGAATGAAGTTTCACTTGTTGAAGCAAAGGTGTTGGGTGTCGTAGTATGAGCAAAACCTGCATGCAAAGCAGAATGTACAGTTCAACACACAGACTTTGTCCATAGAGTAATGGCTACGTGTGTGTATACACATATATACATACATACGTACACAAATACACAAATGCAGCACTCCATAAAAAACAACAAATGCAGATAAAAATCAAGCACATACATAAGCTTTAACTCTGGTTGCAGTCAGGAAGCCTTTTTGGGCTGAAGAACAAAGAAGCTCCCACTGCTGTTAGCTATTCTTATTCAAATTGCATATTATAATACTTGTATGTTGGGAGGAAAAATGTCCGTATGCTACAGCACGAAAAATCACTTACCTAATGTTAAAACTGCTACAGAAAATCTTATTCACAAAGCACCTCAAAGAAAATGGTTTTAAAGTGTTTAATGTTGCTATCATGGATCCTAAAGATGAGTAAGGAATAATCATATAGTTCAGCCATTTTACTCTCAAATGAAAGTTCCTTTGCCTGTTAGAATACCCAATTTCCACCTGTGTTTGATAAGTGCATGTTAATACACGCAGGAAACAGCACTCAGCTCAGAGGTAGCAGCTTTGTTTACAAGGTCAGTTACAGGCAAGAAGCAATCTGAATATTTCTGATTAATTTCCTAGCAAAATTTGCTAAACAGAAGACAAAACAAAACATTTCATAATGTTCTGGAACAGGTGAGAGGTGTTCCATCAGCTATAGCTGTACCTCCTTGCAGTCAAGACCCCTTGGCAGACCCCTTCTAATCCTCCTACACAAATAAGAACAGCTGGCCCACTGCTGTGCAGCTGCATGGAATGAGGATGAGCATTCTGTGATGTGATGCAAATCCACCTCCTCATCCTTGATCAAATCAGTTTACTTTTAGCTTGTTTTCCTCAAATATGCCCTGTAACAATATATACAAATGTAATATATAGAACACTAAAAGGATGGCTGAAACCGTGCTAAATGCCAGCTAGACAAAGATGCAACACAGGATTTGTTTTACTGTCAATAGCTGAAGGCAGCAGCTGTCCGCATATCCCGACCAACAAGTGCCCGAGGACAGGAACAACGCATTTATCAATACAGTGGGGCAGCTGGTCCAGTCGAGCACTGCAGAGCTAAACATGTCACAACATTTAATCTGTATTCCACTCTCTCAGTTTTACCAATGCTGGTAGCGTTTGCATTATGGACTGTCTCCAGCTGAGACTGCACACTTTCCAGCAAGCCACTTTCGCTTTTTTTCCTCCACTCCAACTCCATCGTACTGTTAATATTCACTTTGGAAATTTCTATTTCCGTTGTAGCAACCTTCTTTCCTTTCAACTTTCTCTCCTGCTCTTCCAGTTCCTACAAAAGAGAAACCTATAAGACTATTTTTCTAACTCTGCAAAGCAACAGAATAGACATTTCAAAACAACTGCTTCCTGATAAACTGCAATACAGCACACATGACCTTTGCTTGGAATTTTTCCTCTTTTCACCTTACCTTCTGCAATTTCTCCTGTTCTCTCTCTTGTTCAGCTATCAGAATCGACAGTTGTTGTGCATGCTGCTCTTCAAGTCTCTTCCTCATTTCTTCAAAGGCCAACATTTTAGTTTTTAAAATATCTTCTGAGAAGATACATCACAAAGAATCAAGCATTAAATATTTTCTATGTGATCTTTGCCACAGACTTACATGCTTTAAACAGCAGTAATTTGCATCATCAGTAAAAAAGTACAACATATCTTTGATGTCAAGTTTCCATTATGTATTGCAAAGAACTTCATCAGTTACTACAGTTCTTCAAACTATTTGCGTGTTCACATTTGTGGGATAAGTATGTGAATGGAACAGCAGTAACACCAACTGAGCCTATATTAAAATAAGGACGTAAAAAATCTAGCTCTGAGAATAGCATACCTACACTTGCTTGAGTGAATTGAAATTATTTATGCCACTTCGGCTTGATTTGGTAGAGACACATACAGATGTAACAGCCTTGAATTGGAAGAAAATACCTATGTGATGATTTGCAAACGATTAAAAGGTATTTTCTTTTAATTTACACACGGTATCTGTTCTTTTAGTAGTCTTATTTAGACCTAATGGAATAAGACATTATTTTCTTAGTAAAACGCAATTCAAATTTCTACACTCAAATGGGAAATTAATATTTGTGGTGTCAAATGATACCCCTGAGAATAAATACAGAATTCACAAAACTGATGAAGTGTTTTAGCTGACGCTTCCTCATAAATTGTTTAATCAAGTATTTGTTACAAATAGCTATTATAAGACTTTAGACTCCAAGCGACTCCTAAGACAGCAATTACACCATTCTGTAGCAGTTAAAAACGGCTCAAGTAGTGAGTTGAATTTCAGAATTTGTCACTAATTAAAAATTAGAGAAATAATGACATTACTGAAAAAAGGGTAATTTACACTCAATAAAATTTTAGCCTTTTGATATATATACATATTGAGAACCACCAATGACTAATGATCATTGGGGTTTTTCCTAAAAGATGTATAAACTGAGAAGTAAGTTTAAGAAAAACCCTCAACTACAGGAAATCTTTTACCTTTTGCCATACTATCAGGCGCTGCATTCTTGGTAATGTAAACTGATCCCACAGGATATTTCTGTTCTTGCAACCACTGCTTCTCTTGTTCTTCCATTCCAACTGTTAGAACACAGGCGTTGTTTTCTTTTTGGCAGTTGTCGGTGTCCAAATCAAGTCTACGTTTTACCTTTTCAAAACTATTTTCTAGAAACTGCTCGTTTGCTGGGGAAACACTTGGAGTGTCCATCTGCTGTCGCATATTCTTGCTCTGCATTAGTAGCGGGGATGGGTTTTCTACGTCATAAGATTTATTGAGTTCTACTGGAAAATTACATTTAGTATTTTCTGGCARACTAGACGGTTTGGTTTCATTCACAGCTAGGAGCTTCTGTGTTATTGTAGACTGACTGATGGCAAATGGCTCATTCAATTTTGGAGCTACAATATTAGTACTGGTCTCTACTTTATATGGCCCTCTGCTGTCCATCACTACCTGTCCTTCCACTGTAGCCGACAATGTTCCTTTGCTTTCCAAGTGCCCAAAGGAATGGCGATTTGGTTTGCCCACCCCCAACCCATCACAAGGGCCTGAAGAATTCCTGTTGACACCAGGGACTCTGCTAGGGCAAACCATAGTGAAGTCCACCATGAACTTTGGCACTGATTCAGACACATTATTTTTATCAGCAATATCTTGCATGATTAAATCCATTGCTCTACCCTTGCCTTTAGGGCTTAGCTCGTAAGCATTTACAGGGTTATTTATAACTATGTGTCCCATTGATAAAGGTCTTGGGCGCCTTCGGTGCATTTTAGGGCTCATGCTTGGCTCTGGGCTCGGCAATTTGGCGTAAGAGCCTGTGAGGCTCCTGACAATGCTACTGTCACGATCAAACATAGAAATCTTTTTAAATTCTTCATCCGAATCCGAATCCACCAATGGGGGTGTTCCAACTCTCATAGGTATGTCCACTTTAGAAAAACTGGATAAAATTGTGTTATTTGTATGAGTAGAGGCACCTTGGAGAAGGGTATTTGATTTATTAAGACTGGGTTTATCAAGTGTCAGAGTGGTACAAATTCTGCCTGTAAGCTTTGCTCTTTCTTTCACAGAGTCAGTTGTTTTAACGTTATCATTTTCTTTATCTGAATGACTTTCACTCATACTCCTCTTTGAATTACTTTTTGAGCTACGCTTGGTTTGCTCTTTCTCTATGTACTCCCTAGATTTCTTCACCAGGTTCTGAAGACTCATAACATATGGATCTTGGACTTCCTCGTCCGACGGTGGCACTCCTAGTCCCTCTTGCTTTTGCAAAGCATGTGACGCAAACTTATTATGCACGTTGTCAGGAGACGCAGCCCTTGGACAAGGTATATCTTTTGAGACGTGACTCTCACTTTGCTCTGAAAAAACATTTTCTTCTGCTGCTTTAACTACTTCTGTCACATTTGATGTCATCTGCCCAGCAGTATCTAATGGCGTAAGTTCTGGTGTCTTTTCAAGCTCTGTGGGACCATCCCTTTCAGGAGAACTTGCCAAATTGACATCTGATAGAACTGTGAAGTCAGTCGAAGCTTTTGAATCTGAATCAGGGCAAGTATTCTCAGCCTCCTGTGCATTCACATCACTCACACTAGGTCCYTTCCTCATCTGCAAATAAAAATTGAAAAAAAATAACGTATTTTGGATGAAATCTCCTCAGATTACTGCAAGCTTCACCTGAGCTTAAAAAAGAATGCTGCCACCTTAAAACCAGTAAAAATGTTCAGTTCTACCSTTATCAATTTACTTCAAATTACTTACAATACAGAGCTCTCTCTTTGCAATGAGAAAAAGATTATTGGAATTAAAATACAAATTTGAATAATGGTCCACTCAGAATTTTTACTGATACCAAGTATCTGAATGCAAAGATGCTCTTTTCTTCACAAGGTAATTTGGACATATTCGAATAATTTTATGGCTTCAAATTATCTTGCAAGATTCCTCTTAAAATATGAAAACATGTTTATATTAAATGAAAAACGTAATTGAAAAATTTCAGCATGAAATGTTGATTAACCTATAGACA
This sequence comes from Oceanodroma leucorhoa, assembly GCA_030449065.1. NCBI lineage: Eukaryota > Metazoa > Chordata > Aves > Procellariiformes > Oceanodroma > Oceanodroma leucorhoa. The sequence continues at coordinate 9,433,504 of JASVER010000008.1, read as the reverse complement.
ACTAAGAACAAATCAAAATAATTCCTAATGAAAATAGTGGAACTATAAGATAATTTTTTCATTTCTTTACTAATCCAGAGACAATGAAATATGAGTTTTCATTTGTCAAGTACTTGGAAAAACAACTTCATTTAAGTGAGAATTACATGCTACTTCTAGCCAGCATTTGTTTAAAAGTATTTTCACACTAAAATTATCCTATAGGTTATCCTATGTACTACAACTCAATTATCAAGGGCATACCTCTGAAAAAAAAGCTAACTTATTTTTGTATTGAACGTATGTTCCTGGTMTGCTCTTCAAATCCTAAGTCAGATGACTGTTGCCATGTACACTCCAGTAAACAATGCAAACTAGTAAGTTATGTTTGCCACCTTAGTAACTCAACAAATTCAATGTTAACTGTACTTGTTTAAGCAAGAGGTTAATTTAAAGACTGTATTACAACTGTTTCGAAGACAGGTAATACCACTTGATTAGATGTATTTAATATTCTTTTCAATTTAAACTTCTACTAAATTCATCATTGAAGCAGCAAAGAAAACAAAATAGTTGCAGTAAAATTATAAAGCACACAACAGAATTACAAGTTGTTGTGAAGGTAATTTTAATTCTGTAATCGTAAGGTTGAATATAGATTATTTTCTGATTAAACTATAAACTTGCAAATAAAGCAAGCCAGTTGCTCTAACACCGGGGGCTTTGTTCATTTGTTTTTACAACCTAGTTGTTTCAAACGCAGTTACAAAAGCGACAGTCAGTCATCTGATGTGGTCTGTCTTTTGCGTATACCAAAACAAGCAGTGAAAAGCAAGTCCCATGCATTTCAATGAACATAGATATTATCACTAAATAATCAATTATCAGGTCACATAACATTAAATACTAGCAAACGCTGGTTCTGGAGAGTTAACTGCTATTAATTTCATGTTTATATTGGTGAATACTTAAACCCCAGCACTTTCTCAAGATGTCTATAAGCAGAGGTTTTCTGTAAAGCTATAAGGCGGCTTTGGACTAACACTACCTGAACATTTTCTAGAATCTCCTGAACACGATTCAGTAAAGCTCTTTTCCGGGAGTTCTGTCTCCAGATCTCTAGGTCCAGTGCTTTCTGTTTATATTGCTGTATTTCCTTTTTCTTTTCAAGGCTAAGCTGCAAAACAGAGTATAAGAAACATGTTTTGTATCACTAAGTGCAAATTTCAATACAGAATTACAGAAATAAATTAAAAGAAAAACAACAGAACAAAACAATAGAAGAACAACAATCACCTAAGTTGAGGCTTTGTGCATGTTTTAAATACCAGCTTCTTTTTAACCAATTATACTTTTTTTTTAATAGAAGATGCACAAAATGCCTTCTTGGCACACATGCAAGTGAACATGAATGTAAAAGGTCATTTATACAAAAATTTGCATGAACATTACATGCTACAGTACCAAGTTCAAATGACGCAGGACTCATAGACTGCAGGACAAGTCTTTCCCAATCCTCTATGGAGATGTGAGGTTTGGGCATCCTGTAGAGCCCTCTGTGACCTATCTTCCTACCCACACTCAAACTATTAAGCTCTGTGAAGGACTAGCTTACACTTACCCTCTTGAACCAGAGGCGAATTTCACAGCAAGACAGAAATGTATACAAGCAGTCTTCTCGATCCTTTCAACAATCATAATCTGAAAATCTTCTGAGTTACTACTTTAGAATATGTAGTTTGGATAAAAGTCAAAACTAGATCTACAAAACTACATCTACAAGAAATGGTTTCACAAAGTTCTACAAAATTAAGTAGTCTCAAGTCAAATTATGCATTTCTTCTATGAAACCTTAAAATATCCACCCATTTGTAAATGAAAAATATTACAATATATCATTTAGTCTCCAATGTATATCTGTATCACAATTTTTGGAGATCGTTGTTAGAAAGTCTCTCTATTCATACTTCCCATCACTGAAACAAGGAAGTCAGCTGCATTACTGCACAAACTGGCAAAAGTCTTCTGCTTGGCTCTGTGAAATATATTAAAGGAAGCTGCAAACACATGCCAAAAAGAAATTTACTTAAAAGCTTTTTAACTATCTCAGTATTTCCTATTTGCACTTTTTTTTTTTTTTGACACTTTTAAACAAACTCACATGTTCAATATTTGGAATGTCAAGATGATTTTACATAAAGTTAAGCCCAGCAATAACATTCATCTATTTAATTCCACAAACATTTTTACTCCTCTTGTGAAGATAACAAATTTCAAGAAATGAAAGCAAATGTAGTCAATGTGAAAAAAAGTACATTTTACCCCTTTACTTTGTAAAATTAAGGCTAGGAATGCTTAGAATACTAAGCAGCAGGCCAGATGATACCTCAAACAGAGCTGTACCTTCAGTAGAATCATTATGTGCAGACATCAAAGCTAGTGCCAACAGCACAAGAAACACACCAGGGAAGGGAAGAAAAGAAAAAGAAAAAAAAAAAGCCTTACCAGAGGGGAAAGCACAGGAACTCCATGGAACTGAATGAGAGAGGTATTTTTGTGCTGAACAGTGAAAGAGGTTTCTCTTTTTATTGCCTCTTCTTGGATTCTGGAAAGGTGCTTCTTACAGAATATTTCATAGTCCTCCATCTTCATGTTAAATAAGCTGCAAAGAATAATAACATTACTCTTCCATGTACTTCCAAGACCATGAAGGGAAACCAATACCACAACTAATTCCGTATCACTATGTTCCGGGAAACAAATTATACATTAGAAAACTCAATTAAGTTTCTCTTTTTCCTATCGCTCACGAAAGCCACAAAGCTGTTTTTTTTTTCCCCATATAAAACCAAAATCTGCATATACGAGCAAAAAAAAGATGATTACAGGTACACTGAGAAGCAAGCATGCATTGAGATAATCAAGATTTATGAAACTACACATGCTACAGATTATCTTGACATTTTCCATCAAAGACTAAACCTTTAAGGTCTCCCACGACTACCAGAAAGATCCTATCAACTGTAAAAAAAGCGATAAATAAAACTGCAGCCAAATTTAAAAACTTAAAAAAAACCCCCCACAATTAAGCTGGTATTAAAGCAAGACCTGCCTTTATATTTAGGGGGCTGAGAGGAATTGGTGTCTCACTCCCATGAGCCTCCTCCTGGATACATCCCTGTATGAACAGACGCCAATACTTCCACCAAAACCATAAACTACAGCCTAGTTTCCTTAAAAGAGCCTACACATCTCACACCGCCCATCCCTACCGGCGTAAAAATCCAGAGCCAAGTACCACCTGCCAAGGCTTTTGTCCCCCTCGCACACCCCTCCGGCTGACTTCTGCCTGCCGCCCGCCCGCCCGCTGCGGGCGCACCGAGCCCTCCCCAGGCCGCCCGGTAGGCCCCCTGCTCCCGGGCCCGGCCGGCAGCCTCGCCTCGCCTCTCCCCTCGGCTGCCCTGCCCCACACCCGCCTCCGGGAGGCAGGCGGCACCGGCGGGGCCGGGCCTGGCACCGGCGGGGCCGGGCCTGGCCCCGCGGCGCTCCCCGCCCGGCGGCAGCGCGCCCACCACAGCCGCGGTCCCCCCGCGGGGCCCGGCCCGGCGCACAGCCCCCCGAGGCCCTCGCGCTCCCGCCGAGCCGCTCGGTACCTGCGCGGGGCTCGGAGCCCCGGCCCGCTCGCTCCGCGCGCCCTGCGCGGCGCTGCCCCGCCGCCTCCCGGCAACCGCCCCGCCCCGGCCGCGCTTCCGCGCCGGCGKCCCGCAGCACTACAGGCCCCAGCGCGCACCGCGGCCCCGCGCCCGRCCCGTCCTCCTCGGGGCGGGCCAGGGGGAGAGGGGCGAGGCGCTGCCTGCTCCTGCGCCGGAAATTTGAGAGAAAACCTCTCGATTTGGGCTAGGAAGGAACGTGAACTCGATCGACAAGCCTCTTGACATAACTGAGCCCGCGGGACAAATGTGTCATTTTTGGGCGAGCTCCCGGGCGAAGGTAGCTCCAATTTTCAGAGGTACGGGACGGGATTGAGGGCCGTCCTGGTACTCGCATTTACAGTGATTTCCACCCGTAGGTCTCCAAGACAAGTTTCCCTATTAGCGCGGGCGAAGTCCATTCTGCTTTATCACATCAAATATCATATGGCTGTGCAGTCCTTGCGTAGTCAGGACCACAAATGTGCCACCAGCAGGCATCCGTTTCACTGAACACGCTGTGACGAGAAAGATAAACATGAGAACTTGTTAATAGGCTCTTTGAGGGCAGCATCGCGGTGTCACCACAGACATCCTATCCTCCCGCCCGGGCGGCAGCCAGCTGCTGGTCCAGGCAGCCAGAGGAGCAGGTAATACCCGTGGGACGGGTCAGGCGGAAAATACGCGCTTGTTTGCCAGCACTCGGTCCAGGGAATATTAATTTAAATTTGTGGAAACATCTAGTTCCCAGTGAGCATTTAGAGATGTCAAAGCTGTCGCCCTTGTTTCAAAAAACAACTCCTTCATCTGTTACCTCTTCAACATGTTAAATATCGTTGAGGGTTTTTTTAAATCTTCATCTTTAATCTTAACAAGTGCTGTTGTTTATCAAAAGATTTTTAAATATGTAAGACCTTTAATTAGACATTCCATTATTTGTTATGTGTCTGCATATATATGACTGATTTTTCTTGAGATATACCTGGCAGAAGCATAAAACCATAGACAGAAAAGAATATCTGAGATGCTCAGAACTAGCTGCGACAATATGTGACAAATATTTATCTCAGCTATTAAAAAGAAAAAATTAAATCCAACTTAGAAGATTGCATCGTGCCTGTTCCACCTCTAGTTGGCAAGAGTTCCTCACCGCAAAGTCTGTTTCTTCCCATCCTTCTCATAGAGAACACACGCAAAAAAAAAGTCAAAATTTTCATTTATGTTAATACAAACTATTTCCCCTGCTTGGGTATTCTTTTTCTAGACTAAACAAGCCCAGTTTGTTCAATCTTCACCGATTTCCCTGTCTTGTTGCTCTTTCCTCTGGATTCTTTCCAGTTGCTTACACTTTTCGTCACCCACAGCGATAAAAGCGAACTTCCCCCTCCAGTAGAAGCCTCTCTTCAAGCTGGAGGGAACTGCTGTCCCGTGGGTGACTGCTGGGGCCGCAGCCCTCCTCACAGCGTCAGGTCTCGGGTTTAGTTTGTCAGCAGGCGTGAGTGGACAGTTAGCTAAATAATATATGCAATAGATAACATTGTATATAGAAATACAATAATTGGTTGGAAAATAACTAATATTAATACTAGAATTAGCTAGCTGGCATAGCTGGAAAAAAACCCTGACACTCCCCAGACACACGGGTCCTCAGCGACTCTCTGGGCAGCGGTACCTTTCCTTAAATTAACACCATTTATTTTTGTCGCGCCATTTTTTATCTGGAATAATCCATATTTTCTGGCAGCGCTCCTCTGACCTTTACCTGAGGGGGTTTCTCAGCCCTGGGAGCTGCCAGCCCCGGCCTCKCCGCGGCACCGCCCTGCCGCCATCCGCGCCGCCTCCACCCGCCCCTCAGCGCCTGCCGCCGGCGGTGCCGAGCGGGGATTGGCTGGCGGTGACAGCTGCCACGGGGCGGTTAGCTGCAGGCTGGCGAGCGGCGGGCGCTGATTGGTTGCTGGCGGCTGGCGGCTGAGTGCTGGTTGGCTGGCGCTGGGCGCGGCCGCGTTGCCATCGCCCTTGCCCTGAGGGAGGTGGCGGCCGCGGCAGTGTCCGCGGGTCCGGTCCCGCCGGCTGCGGCCCGGTGGGCGCCGCTGCCGCCATGTTGTGCTACGGGGAGGGCCTGCTGAGCTCCCTCACGGCGCTGCTGGCGGTGGTGCTGGCGCTGAGCCGCAGCCCGGCGCTGGCCTGCCTGCTGACGGCCGGCCTCTACCTGGCGCTGCACCTCCTCAGCCTGGAGCCCGCCGCGCCCCAGAGCGCCCAGCGCGTCCTGCGGCCCCGCGGCGCCGCCGCCCGCATCGCCCACCGCGGCGGCGCGCACGACGCGCCTGAGAACACGCTGGCGGCCATCCGACAGGTCAGCACGGCGGGGCCTCACCGTAGCGTGCCCGCCGCCCCTCCCCGAGCCCCTCCTGCCTCGGCCCGGCYCGGCTCGGAGAGCGCTGGACGCGCGTTTAACATGCCCAGCCGCTGAGGGACGTGCAGGGCCTGGGGCGAGGTTAGAAGTGTGAGGCGAAGCTGCCGCCTGCTCTGTAGAGAGCGAGGGAGCCTCGGGGAGCGGGTCTCCCCGTAGGCCTGGTGGGTGAGAGACACTGAAAAGGGTGGGTAGTAACACAGGCCGGTGGGTTATGTTTGATAATCTGCGTTTCCAGCAGGCACCAAGCCCTCGTCAGCCCGAATAACTCCAGCTTCTTCCGACTTGCTGCAGGAAGCTCTATGGCTCGTCAGTCCTTCATCCCCAAGCAGACTCAGAGCAGTTTGATCAGATCTGAGTCTAGTGGGAACTGTCTTACATCCTTGGTGCTCATGGATATTTTAGAAGTGTAGCAATAATGAAATACTGTATTTTGCTGATGTTGCAACAGAATATAGAGAGCGGACAGCAATTTAGTAACAGGTCATTTGCTTTTTAAGCCTTGAAGATCTGTAATGAGAAGCCACAGTTATGGGAAAATCTGATATTGTGAGAACTTTACTGTGTATGGCCCTGCCATGAAACTTACTGTTGCCTCATCTGCAAGGCGTCATGGTGCAGCCAGGGTTCAAAATCTGTTTCTGAGAATCATTGGAAATCGTGATTAGCAGTCTCTGGAATGTAGTGTATCTGTGATGATGAGATGTTGCTGCGCTGATGGTTTCTTACCTTTGGGCGAGGCAGGGCTCTTTGTTCTGATAAATTCTAAAGCTGCACAATAGAGATCCTTACTTGGCAGATACCTCTAGAGTAACCTCTAGGGCATACCTGGCATTTGTCTTTCTGGTGCATTGGCCCTTTTCCCAGGAGGGCATTTGGCCTTCAGAAAAATTCATCTTGCTTGCTGTTCACTCAGGTGCTTTTCTGAGGAGTTCCTGGGGAAAAGCCAGGGCAGGAGCAGGATGTATGAAATGTTCTAAGGCAGCCCAGCTGCTTATGGCTCTCTAATGTGGGGATTCCTCAGATAGGAACAGGGATTTGCCTACATACATCTACTGTTTAGTACAAGCATGGTAAGTGGTGCTTCTGGGAAGTTTTTTATCTGCTGCGTATGGTGGATCAATGGTACTGCACGTGAATGGTGAATCTGACTCTTAAAGGAAATCTAGCACCTGTGTTCCATAAAAAAAGGGATGGTAGCTTTTTCTTGTACAAGCAAAGACTTTGTGCTCTGATGGCCTGCTCTGATTCTGGCTTCTAAGTGTTAATCTATATGTTATCTAAACTGTAGGCATTTGCTTCCCTTCTCTTTTAGAAAGCAACATAACTTAAAGACTCAGAAATTACTGGACCAGAAGGAGAGAGCAGGATTCTTTTCTGCATTTTTACCCTGAAACAGTCCCAATCCCAAGACCAAGGCATTATCACTATGGTTTTATCTGTAAAATAGATTATATGCTTTCAGTTGCTCTATGAATGCTTCTCACAATAACTTGGATAAAACCTACTTTGTTCTGCAGATCAAGCTTACTGAAAAGAACATTAATAGTTTATGATTTTTTTACCAGAATACAAACTAATTATAGCTGTACCTATATTAAATCTATAAAGCTGTCTCTTCTGTTGTGTATATGATTTTTTTTATTTTTTTTTTTAAGGCAGCTGAGAATGGAGCAACGGGTGTTGAGCTGGATCTTGAATTTACTGCAGATGGTGTTCCCATTCTAATGCATGATGAAACAGTGGAAAGGACAACTGATGGATCTGGAAGATTGTGTGACTTGACTTTTGATGAAATTAGGAGGCTTAATCCATCTGCAAAACATAGGCTATGGTAAATGAGCTATTGTTATTCTGAAACTACTGTTTCAACAGTGAAAAAAACATTCTTGATAAGCAAAATTATTGATTTGATCTGTCACTGATGAAAATTTTTGTAAATTTAAAACTTAGTCCCATATGTTACTTCTCATTTGGTTTTAGAAGCATATGAGACTATATCTCCTTACCCATCGTTGCAATAGGAATAGTGAAGCAGAGTCAAGATAGTTGGCTTTCAAGGACAAAATCCACATCTAATGTGAAACAGATTAATCTCTACATAAGCTTCCCCTAAATTGACTGCAGGACACTAGAGATACTGGGAGTTTCACTATATGTCAAAATTGGCTTGAGTAATTACTTCTAAAACTAATTTTATTCACATATATTTCTTGACTGATTGTGTCTTGGGGATTCTAAACATCAGGACTATACTGTTGAAAAGGAGCTAGATGGGTTTCCTGGGTAGTCTCAGGTAGGAGCTGTGACCCCAGTGGCTGATTAGGTCCTTTCCAGTGGTATGCAGGGGAAAATATTTTTATACATTACTAAAATTTTGATAACAATGCAACTTCTACAGTATCATAAGTGAATCCATTTTAGAGGAAGAACTTTTAGTGTGTGCTCCTGAGACACTGCATTAGAGATTTCCAGACTCTTGTGAATACCACCTGTGAGTCTGTGGTACAAGCAGCATCTTCCCCGCCTATTACTGGAAAGGTGATCACTTGAACCACACAGCGAGAACTTCCACATAGGCAGTTACCGCTGATCAGCTATTGTTCACTGTCACATTATCAGGAATAATTTATTGATGTGTGGAGCTGCTTCCCCTACATCCTCAGCTTGTCTTGCTTATTCTGCCAGGATCTGCATTTCTGGCTGAGGCTTAGGGAGCACAGTCAAAGCAGGATGAAGTGGGTGGATGGGTGGTCAGCAGTTGGGACTGAATGCTTCTTTGTGGTAGCTGAGGAAGGAAGTGAAGAACTGAGGTCAGTGTTTAGGTGTGGGACCCGGGGTCAGCGAGCATCGGATTAGACCTTGAATTTGGAAGGATATAATTGTCTAGTGGGATCCTGGGGGTGAAGGAGGTGTGCACATATCCCTCTACATGTGCAGCCTTTTTCTGGGTGAGAGAGCCACCGCTGCCATTGCTAGTGGTGCTTCATTCCACCTCTAGTACTAGTGTATCAGCAAACTATGTTTAGGAATCCCTAGGAAACAGCTCTGTGTCGGTGGGGATGTGTGTGCCTGTATGTGTGCATGTGCGTATCTTGACTGCATTCCAGTGAGGAGTTCTCCATTTCTACAGGAGCAAATTCCAAGGTGAAAAGGTACCAACTCTGAGAGAAGCTGTTGTGGAGTCTATGCATCACAATCTTATAATCTACTTCGATGTCAAAGGCCATGCAAATCAGGTACTGCTTACTGTACTAAGACACCTTCCTTCACCCGTTCTTTGGGTTTCTAACCAGCTCTTTTGTTGGTCTCAAACTGACACGTGTGGTACAGTCCCTTCTCTAAGATCAGTGAGACTGGGTCTGCTATTTGTGTCATCCGAAGTTGGGCTGTCAAAGCAAAGACTACATCTTCCCTCGTCCCATTCCATTGTCCTGGGAAGCTGCAAGTTAAAATTAGAATGAGACTTGTGTGAGTGTTGAGTTCAGCTCACAGCACCATCATGAAACAAAGCAAAGTGAATTCCCTGCCTGTGCTGAGGGGAGCTAGTATCTCATCTTCAGCCTCAAACTAAGGATCCTGCTTGTCTATAATTTGCATTACTAAAGGGAGATACAGGTGATCAATCATTAACATTTTATGGAAATTAGAGTAATTTTTTCTTTAGCATAGCAAAATATGGAAATATATTCATTTTTCCCCTTGAACTAAACCCTAGGTAGTACTTCAGAATTTTATGCACAATATATTTAAGGGTATTTCAAACACTGAGAATGCTACTCACTGCTGTAAACAGAATCATGAAAAGGACTTTTGTTGCAAAAAAAAAATGTCATTTATGTGTTAATGGTATAAACGAGATGCTGTTTTTCTTCTCCCCCCTTTCCATTTCAATCTTGTTACACAAAACAGGAATGTATTTTTAAAGGGGGTTATTCTACAATGACTTTGCAGTGTAAAGTAAATATGAGCGTATGTATAAAGATAACACCTGTGTCTATCTCTAATTGGCAGGCAGTTGATGCCCTAAAACAACTCTACCTGGAGTTTCCGCGTTTGTATAACAGCAGCATAGTCTGTTCTTTCATGCCAGATGTTGTTTATAAGGTGATGTTACCTAAAAGTTTATTTTGGATTTTTTTAGTTCTGTCTGGGAATTTGAGTAAGATCTACAACTTCCAGTTCCACATTACTTTTGGGTTGTTAAAATTGCCAAGACTTTTTAAAAAGAATGAAGCATAAATCGTACGTCTCCTGCATAATCTTATTAGATCACTCTGTGCTCATTAGATGCACATATGAATCTACAGCAATTCCCTCCATTCTGAAAACTATGTAGAAAAAAGTGCGTCGTTCTTACAGTTGGCGTATGGCCAGGTATCTGTGTGCAAGGTCCCTGTTAAATAAACCTCATATTTTGATGTAAATGTAGACTATTCTTAAAACTGTTTCCTAATTCTCATTGTCAAGTTCATTTACTATGTATTTTATTCCATTGCCTGACTGTTATGCAATTTTTTTAACCTAAGAGCACTTGCTTATTCAGTATGTTTTAAAGAACAAACAGTAAAATATCGTAAATGGCTTTCTAAAAGAGTTACAAAAGGATCTGGGGGCGAGGGGGAAAGGGATTCTGGTAGAGCTGCAAATGCAAGCTAGCACTTTGTATCTAACCTCTCCCAATTTATATTGCTTTTGTATGAATTACAGTCTCTTCTCCTTGATCTTCCAGATGAGAAAAGCTGACACAAATGTTGTAACAGCACTGACACACAGGCCTTGGCAACTGAGTCACTTTGGAGATGGGACACCCCGTTTCAATTCCTCCTGGAAACATTATTTGTATATGATGATGGATGTCATTCTAGATTGGAGCCTACACAGTTTCTTGTGGCGGTTGTGTGGGGTTTCAGCTTTCCTCATACAGAAAAATTTTGTTTCTCCGTAAGTGTTAAAGCTTGCTAATATATTGGGAGGCAATATCATTCTATTAGTATATAAGGGTRGAGTTAACATAGTATATGTATATTAATCAATATGTTCCATTTAGTGTTGTGTGAGGTTGTCTCAATAGTTTCTTTATCTCATGCTATTTTATTATTATTTTAAGCCTCTGTCTTTCCAGTCTGTATTTTTATCTTATGTTAGATCCTAAGTTTAATCTCAAAGGGGAGGAAAACTGTTGCTTTTGCCTGTTTACAGTAATAAAACACAAAAAGATGACATTGCAAAAGATGACGCACTATCATTCTTGATGTGATACTGATGTAAGATTAAAACTCAGTTGTAGCCTCAGCACTGTCTGCCTTAAATATAGTAATGTCAGCCTTCCTCTTATGGTSTCTTTGTTCCTTGCAGAGAGTATGTGAGGCACTGGTCTTCAAAAGGAATTCAAGTGGTTGCCTGGACAGTGAACACATTTGCAGAAAAAAGCTACTACGAAAGTGTCCTTGAATCCAGCTACATCACCGACAGCTTGGTGGAAGACTGTGATCCTCATTACTAGACCTGTGCTTGGTAGACACTCACCAACCCAAACAAGCTATCATCTTACTCGGGCAGGTCTGAAAAACTCTCCGTTGCAACGCTGGAGAAAGCTGAGGTACAGCCATTCGTAGTCTGAGGAATCATAGAATCATAGAATCATTAAGGTTGGAAAAGACCTTTAAGATCATTGAGTCCAACCGTCAACCCAGCACCCATGCCCACTAAACCATGTCCCGAAGCGCCACATCCACACGTTTTTTGAATGTCTCCAGTGATGGTGACTCCACCACTTCCCTGGGCAGCCTGTTCCAATGCCTGACTACCCTTTCGGTGAAAAAATTTTTCCTGATATCCAATCTAAACCTCCCCTGGCACAACTTGAGGCCATTTCCTCTTGTCCTATCACTTGTTACTTGGGAGAAGAGACCAACACCCATCTCTCTACAGCCTCCTTTCAGGTAGTTGTAGAGAGCGATAAGGTCTCCCCTCAGTCTCCTTTTCTCCAGGCTAAACAACCCCAGCTCCCTCAGCTGCTCCTCATAAGACCTGTGCTCCAGACCCTTCACCAGCTTCATTGCCCTTCTCTGGACACGCTCCAGCACCTCAATGTCCTTGTAGTGAGGGGCCCAAAACTGAACACAGTGTTCGAGGTGCGGCCTCACCAGTGCCGAGTACAGGGGCACGATCACCTCCCTGCTCCTGCTGGCCACACTATTCCTGACACAGGCCAGGATGCCGTTGGCCTTCTTGGCCACCTGGGCACACTGCCGGCTCATGGTCAGCTGGTCGTCGACCAGCACCCCCAGGTCCTTTTCCACCAGGCAGCTTTCCAGCCACTCTTCCCCAAGCCTGTAGCGTTGCCTGGGGTTGTTGTGCCCGAAATCGCACTGTAATGTAAAAGGATCAGTTTTGACAAGCTGTATGTGCAGGTTGCTTCATAATTCTCAGACTATTCCTTTGCTTTGTTTAAATCTTGGTTATAAACTCCTATCAGCAATTTTTGGTGGCAAAGTTTAAAATCATACCTTGATTTTAGTAATTTAAACAGTCTGTTCTATGACTGCATAATAATTTGAGGTTGACTTATGGCATCTTAAAAACATGTACATTACTGTTCTCAAAACAGAACCTGAAAATAACGGTGCTAGAATAGAGGGTGAGTATATTTCCCTCCTACTGCATGGAAAGGTGGCTATGCTGCATCTTGACAGGGAAAAGAAAGCCAACTTTTCATGTTCAACGTGAAGACTGTGAGAATTAATGAATAAAACTTGACTATTTTCTTATCTTGCAGACTTTTTAAAAGAACCAAGGGAGGATAGAAGATTGTCTTCTAATGATACAGCACATGAATGTATTTTAAAAGAAAGCTATATATCGAATGCTGGTAGTGGTAGAACAAATAGAGCTGAAATGCCTTTTTACTTTGCTTAGTGTGTGCATGATTGAAGGGCACTCACAAGGATATGTGGGAAACTAATCCAGATTTAACTTGAAATCAAAAGAGTCTGTAGGTACAATAAACAAGTATCTGATAGCTCACGGGTACGGTATTCTTTATCAGCTGTGCAGCAGTAGATTGATGTAAAATGTCAAAATTAGTGCAGGTTGCTTGCTATTTTTTCTAACAAGTAAAACCCCCAGGTGTTCTCATCACAGCTACCATCAATGTGCCGTGAACAATTTTGTCTCTGCTCTGGAAGGAGCTGGTAGTTAGAGAACACTGTCAATGAGTAGCAAGAGCAGAAAACTCCTGTGGAGCCAGCCCTAACGTAAATTAGACCACCTTTTCTTAATGGCCAATACATGGAATTACTGAGTTTGATAATTTCATTTCAGAAGAATGTGATACTAATTTCAACAGAAATGAGGAATTCGAACTTTTAACTTATTGGTTACCTGCTGCAGGTTATTCAGACGTAATCTCACAAGATACCTTAGACTGCACGTGTAGCAATACGTATGTTTGGCTAGAAAGCGTAACCATGTTTTAGTAAGGCGTTTCCTTGTGCTACTGCGGTGGTGTTGAATTCATTGTTCGCTTGTTCGGGCACTGCTGCGTTTCAGCTGACGTGCTGCGCTGTGCACTGGGTGAGCACTTCACCATGTGCTAGGGGAGAGCTGCACTTAGCAGAAATGGAGCAGCAAATTGCATGGGTTGGTGGTGCTGTTTGGTACGCTGCTTTGGACGTAAGCGTTCTTGATAGTATGCCTCGTGCTTAGAATCAGTTCTCATGCATAGAGCCAACTGAGATCTAAAAAAAAAACTTCTATAAAAGAGGCAAAAGGTAATAAAAAAAAAACCACCCAGTCATCAGTGGAAAGAACTACACAATTGTCCCGATTAAAATAAGTCCAAACTTCTGAATTAGTGGCAGATTAATGCTACCTTTTGCAAGGGGTGATGGATTTTTTTACTTGTAACTTGAACTATACATAAGCACAAAGAAACCATAGGCGTTACGGGTGATTTCTTCTGTCAGGATTATGAGAGCCTCTTCCGTTCGTATCACTCACTCACCCTGTACTGCAGAACCAACAACCTCTGCCTTCTGGTGCACATCCTATAGCATGTATACGTTACGCCCTCAACCAGTTTCTGTCCAGCCATTTCATGAGTGCTGTAGCCTCTGTCTTTACTGCTGTGCTCCGCGGGCGCTCCTCGAGCAAACGACCCTTGCTCCAAAGGTCCGTTCTTCCTGTTGCTGCTTGAGTTGCTGGCACCGTTAGGTCACCGTCCTCAGCACAAACACTAGGCCCATATTCAATATTCACAGCCAGACTCCACAGCTATACATGCAGAAAACCGTAATAAAATTGAATCTCTGATCTTGCATTGTGTGTAAACTTTGTCCTTTCTTCTGTACCTTTGGTGGCTATTTTTGGGTTGTCTTCACACTAAATTATAAGCACGAGGAAAAGATGTTCCTCTTTCCTAAGGCATTTTTGTGTCCAAAGCAACAAGGGAGGAATAAACCAGGCAGTAGTAGAAAATGGTCTAAAAAAATTATCATGGCAAAGTTGTGGCTCTGAATAAAAAGAAGCTGCATCAAGTGTCTCAAAGTCACATATGATAACAAAAATCTCAATTGTATTACTTCCAATCTGTTCTTTACTGGGAAAAGATACGTCACAAACTTTTTGTTCACAAGCAGTGGTTTTACACAGATGTGAATTTTGGTAAGCAGTCACTCAAAGAGTGCTGATAACTCTTGACATCAAAGCTGGTTCTGAGTGACTGTAATAAACTGTAGAAGTGGCTCAGAAAAGTGAAAATGGAAGAGAAGCTTCACCTGGTTCACATGAGTTACTCTGCAGCCATTACAATGTCTCAGTCATTAAGAACAACTGCACTTTAATTTCCTTCTATTTTATTTGACTAATACTTCACTTTTGGTTTAGATCAGATAAAAAGTTTGAACAATGTAACTGATATAAAAATATTTTTAGACCAAAGCTTTTATTCACAATTAGGCACAAGTTTCCTTATATTTAGTCAACAACAAATGACCAGCTGTGGAGGGACCCTTACTGTATCAAGGTAATGGCCAGTCCTGAGGGAAGGCTGATGATTACCAGAATATCACCACTTCAAAACCAAACCAAACACGCAGGATATTCCCTATCAAAATAATAATCTGCAATCGGGATGCATTTTGCAATCCATTCTTCTATTTTTTTCTTCCATGTGGGGGTGAAAAAAAATGTTTGAATGGTTCTTTCAGTCATTAGTGCAAATGAGTATTGCTTTCTGCAGAACATCGGTCAATGACTCAGCATTCGTTATGGATTGTGCCTGCTCATGGTCGAAAATCTGTGTCGTCATCCTCATCTTCCCACTGAGCTGCTGCTCTGGCACGCAGAGCGAGCGCCACTGCCTCAGACGTGCCCGGCCCGCTGCTGGGCGGGGATGTCTCCAAATCTGTTTTTCACAAAGGAAGTAATGTTAACCGTGCCGGTGTCGGTATAGTAACCGTCCCCATTAAAAGCCCCGTGCTATTTAATTGTCTCATCTGTCAAGTATTCGGAATGAAGTTGCATGCTTGTGTAAACCAGGAATAGTTCAAGCTACCACGCAAGTTTCCATAGCTTTTTTTACTGCAGACATACAATGTCCTAGGGACTGTACTAAAAACTAATAACCTCTTCTGAGATTCACACCAAGATGTGAAGTGTATCTGTCATGTGATGTAATATTCTTGCCTGTGGCTGCTCCCATAAGACAAAATGGCTCATTTGCACACAGAAATTAAACTCTCTGGTATACAGAAGCTTGTGATCAGTCTTCGGAAGTCACCACCAGCATTGCAACAAGCTACAAATAAGCACGTCCTATAGAAAATGTTTACCCCAAAACCCAGGTTTTTTATTTTCTCTTTATACAAGATGCTAAAATTCTGTGTCTCTTACACCTATGCTGTGTCTGTACTATACAAAACATTTTTACAGAGATGGGCTTCCAAGAGCTGCTTTCTGTGTTTAGCATTTGTCGCTTACCTAGTGGGAAGGCAGTCCCCCTCAAGATCCCAGCAGAATAGGGATACTGAAAACAAAATTCACAAGTAGGTTTCAGGTCGATGTTTCCCTCATGTGCCCTCCAGATCTTAAGCAGGTCTGTGAGTATGACTATTCCAACAGCTATTCTGATTACAATTTTGTACCTGTTCAAATCAACCTTTAAAATTATTTCTATACATACAGGATGCCCTCTTTGTTCAACATACACCCATTGTCTATATCATGCCCCAGGTTCTACGTAGGGAAATCTAGCGGAGACTTCCTTCTTTTGACCATCTCACCTCATTGTGGGATGCATTTTGATTTCTGTCAAATGCCCTTCCCGGGTAGCCTGGCACTTGCTGGGCAGGTTGCGTGGACGCGTGGTATGAAGAAGAGCTTCTCTGAAAGACAGAGTATGTGGCATTAGCAATACTACATTCTGGCTTCTCATCATGACTTTATGGTCAGCTCTACTCACACCCAAGGCTATTACCCTTGTYTTAGGGAGATGGCTCTTCTACTAGATCCACAATGAGATTATTCTGGCATCTCCTTTTGAAGTCTGACCTTAACAACTACGAGAATATCCACATTTTGGAGGCCATCAAACCCTCCCCTTGGCRTCCCAGTTGTGACCCTGGACATGGCCACAGAGTTGTCTAGTGTTTGAAAATCCCCAGCACACAGAAAACGCCCATTCACTTTAAGGTCCCCTCTTTACAGTCARTATTTATGTATATTTATTTATATTATCACATTAAGGATGGCCAGTCATACAGGGGGATTTGGGTTTTTTTGAGGGGGGAAGGAGCGGAATCTAACAAACCCTTTTTCTTCACCAGTATGTAGGTCAAAGAGTTGTCACTCAACCCAAATAAAAACACTGCACAGCACCTATATGTGCACATTTTAACACTAATTTGATGGCTCAGCAGGCAGGACTGACTTGAAAAAATAAATTCAAGTTTAAGACATTAGATGTCTATCTTGATGTTATATGGGATTTAAAATGGGGTTAGATCAAAGCACTCAGTTTTACCTCAGCTGAAAAGATGGGGGGGGGGTTGGGGGGGCACAAACTGTAAACCCCTAAGGAAATCCAAAGTCAGGGGAAGAAGGCAGCCTCCTTTTTAGTCTAGGCCAGGTTCAAGTGTGGCCGAACCCTTTAGTGATCATCACCACACACCTAGATTAGGAATGTTTTCTTGCAGTTTCATAATCATAAATAATGTCTAGTGAGGGTAAGGACTTCCCAGGTTAAATTCCAGTCTGGAACAAAGAGCTGGGGAACTTCCACAGTATCCTTTTGCTGTCTGGAGTTAACTAGTTATCAGTCAACTTATGTGAAGTTTTAAATGCAGACATATCCCGAAATGGCAGCCTATTTGCGAGGCTAGAGGAAGCCCATGAAATCGTACCAAGCACGTAATTGAAACAGTAGTATCTGAACTACCGAACTGACCTGCTGGCCTTGTCCTCGTGGCGCAGATGGGTTTTGTTTTGCCCTTTGCAGTGCCCGTAGTTTTTCAAGTAAAAACATTTTGTCTTTTCCTTCCTATGGTCAAGACATATTTGGTCATTAGCTGGAATGGACTAATCATTCTTGAGAGGCTCGAGGCCTATGAGTAACCCTTGACCAGAATAATCATTACAATTCCTTTTATTCTAAAATGATCTGTCTACAGATGGAGCTGCAGCAGCACAGCTTGAAGATAAAATTATTCTGCAACAACTCTATTTGTGAGTTAAGTTTCCCTGMAATTCCCAGGGGGGAGGGCTCCCCCCTCCCTTGCACTGCCATAGGAAAAGCAGATTACAGCTCCACAATAGCAGGATGAGACAATCAACAAGGAAGTCACATTTTAAAAAAAGATAAAGCTGAAAGGCAAACTTACATTAATAATCTGCTTATGTAAGAGTTTGGTCATGGTCTTTCTTCCTTCTATTATTTGCCAGTAAAGATAAGTAAAAATTCTAAAAAAAAAAAAAAAAAAAAAGAGGTCCAACATATGAGCACTCATACCCATGAGTATTCTACTTTGCCTAAACAGAAAGTTATCTTGTTTATTTTATCCATTAAAAGTTATATATACACATATCTATACACATATATAAAAAAATATGTATGCAATTACACAAGGAATGGCAAACACATGACATTGTTTAAGACATCCTCTTGGAAAAGATCCAAAGATTTATGGACTTGTATTCAAGATGAGAGGTACAATTAAAGCAAGTCAACAATACAAGGTGTGTTTCAGATAACAAATAGGAACCTAATGCTCTTATCTAACTTTGTGTCATTTGCTTAGACACAGGCCTGGACCTTAAATCACAACACTGAACACTTATCGCTTCCAGACCAATCCTGGTCCCACTGGAATGAGTGGGATCTTGTTTTACGCGAACAGGTTTGGGCTCTTAGATATGCATGGCCCATGCTAGAAATATCAAGCGGCACAGCTACAACATCAAACCCTACCAGTGGGCACATAGCTTAATATGCACATACTGGTTTTGCCAAAATAATCTACTTCAGCCAAGGGGACAGCATGTTAATTTACCTGAGATTAGCTGGAAGCAGACTGCAGCCTACTTATTAGCATATACCCATACGGTGCGTTCACTCTAACATGCTGCTTGTGCACTACCATGCCCTTCCACCACAGTGTCCCCRTGGTGGTTCAGCTATTCCTTACGTGGTATCATCTCCTCTAATGACTCTGCTGATGAGAAATGGTCAGAAAAGACAAAGCGACCATCTCCCAAACTTCTGCTTTTTATGTTGCTCAAGGTCATAGTATACATCTGTCCTGTATTCCCTGTGCTTGTGTAAGCTTGCTCTTTCCCTACTATTTATTCACCTCTGGGGGGAAAAAAAGAAAGGAGCAATTTATCCTTCCAACTGTATGCAGCATGTTCCCTTTTGCTGATGTTCCTAAAGCTGAGTGTGCCAGTGGTAATAAGATCTGGAGCCTAGGCAGCAGTAAACTAGAAATGTTCAATTAAAAGCAGTGTATCCTAGGGTTAGCACGAACCTGATTTGTAAAGAGCTTTGGCATCCTAACATAAAAGGAATAGGTTTTATAACTTCTTTATGTACTTCAAATACATGAATTTCCAATACGTTAACCATTTCTGATGCTTTAAAATGCACTTTACAAATTTTTTTATGAAGAATGACTACGTCATAGCCAGTTTTTTCCACTTCAGGTCCTTTTCCAGTGCTTTTCATTAGCAGGTACTTACAGGACAAGAATGGAGAGGATGAAGAAGAAAAGTTCGCTTGTAATTAAGTTATGGTAGATCCACACTACCCATTTTGAGGCAGTGTAATTTTCCAGTATTTTTATCCACTCAGAGACTGCAGCATACATAGAAGACAAACCTCTGAAAGGACCACATTCTTCTGAAGGTTTTAACCTGAAAGTGTGAGAAAACAGTTACTTGAAGTTTCATATATTAACCAGTGATTTAGTACATCAAGATGCTCGTTAGTTTGCTATAGCCCTCTGCTCTCTTTGGACCCTCAGGGAACTTCCATGATCTACGTTTGATTTTTAACTTGGGTCACTCTCCAGACGTTAAAATGCCCACCCCAGACTATGCAGAGAGAAGACCTCACCGCAACGGATCGGTGTCAAGCCCAGTAAACACAATCTTAACCTAAATGTAACAAGGCAATCACTGTAGTGCAAGCTACAGCAAATTGAAAATCTGGATTTTCAAACTTTCACCACAGGTGCATCATTTCACCTTGCCTTCGAGGACATGAGTCACTACAGATTTTCAGTAACAACAGGATGTGGTAAACTAAGGCAGCCCATAGCAAGAATTAACATTTTCAGGTAGACTGAAATAGGAAAATGTTGTTTGCTTTGAAATTGAACCACTCCAGACAGTCTAGAATTCCCACTTCCCATCTGGAAATGTTTGCTCTGAAATATTTCATCCCACCTGGTTTCATTTGTAACCACCTGTCTTACTAAAAATTGAAATCATGTGGCTGAGAATTGCCAAGAAAAACAAAAGGGGTATCCATGCTGCCTTCATTACTGTGACCAGAGTAACATGCACATAAACAAAGCAGCTTTAAGATACTGGTAACGATCGAGATGCATTATTGCAGAATCAGCAGTCCCTGCAAAAACAGCCTTTGAAGTTCGTAAATAATCTAGAAGTTGACCTCAATTGAGTTTTTCCAGGTGTTTCTCCACTGCAGACCCAGTATGGCCTACAACATAAATAAGTCCAGGAACTAGGACTAGGTTGCAGAAACTTTTAAGGAGGAGGAAAAGCCAAAATTTAAATTTAATTTGTGACATTTAAATAGGAACCCAAAACTTCAAGGTAACTTTGTTTCTCCTCCCWCTTTCTTATGGGACAAGTTACTGCGTTAACCACATTCTTGCAAACTCACTGAGCATGTCTTGTTTGCAGAATACAGAACACCTCATGAACACCTGAAACCTTCCATTAGCAATTAATACAGCTTTTTCTATAGAAAAATGCAAATTCTTCTGCCTAGTATCAGGTCACACAGCATAACATAGTAGGCTTGAATGCCAGTGATCTTCCATACCTCCAGATAGTGACTCCAATGACAGACAGGACTCCAAGGAAGGAAGGGAAAAACAGCAGGAACATGAAGGATGTTGTCATTTGAGCAGTTCTCCAGACTTTGCGAGGGGGTTGGCAATTCATCATCAGACTGACCTATAAAAGAGATGAAGGTACACTGACTCTTGGAATGGTGTTACCTGCCACTTCAACTCGGTTTGAGTCAATCCCACTGAAATTGCTGGTGGCAATTGCTGGAATAGCATCTATCAAAAGTTTCCAAGAACTTCTTTTATATGAATTTGATAGATATACTGTGGTTTTAGAAAACTTCAGGAATATAGTCTTTAAATAGTAAGAGGCAAAACGAGGTTCTGATGGGTTCTTCAGGACTCTGTTGGGTAGAGTTTGCTTTTGTAGCATAAGCAAACCCACCGTTCAGGGAAGTTTGAGTCAATCGTTCTAGCTATAGCTTTGTTCTTCTACATTCAACACTACAAACTGTTCAATGACCCAACAAACAATCCATCATCTAGTCATACCACTGAGACAAAGAATTCTGAAAAGAAGAAAATTCCACCATGATCTTTAGCTGAATCAGCCTGCTTACACTTAGATAACTTGGGGAGGGGGCATTGGTGGGGAGTAAGCGGGAAGCCAAAGTCACAGCTACAGGGTGAGTGTCTATATTGACACATGCACTTCTAGACCATTAATTCCTCAGCCTTTAATTTTACTACTTTATTCTCTCCCCTCTCTAACTGTTCTCTTAACCCCTCCTATAACCCTTCCACACTTTTCCCCCTCTCAAGTTTCACAGGTTTGTAATTCAAGGGCGTGCATCTAAATTGTGTTCCTTTAAAGCAACCTCTCCCACCACCCCCTCCCGCAAAACCCAATCAACCAAACTGCTCCCCTAAATGTAAAACCCCACAGCCTCCAGACAAACCCAGCACTTTAATGCAATAAATTCTGCCCAGATTTCAAACAGTATAAGTTTATGATTAATACATGTAAAGCTTGTTACCTTTTTCACATAAAATACTATAGAAAATGATATCATCTGGATACCAGGCAGCAGAGGTGAGAAGAAGATACCGATCCTACAAGAAAGGATTTATAAGAGAAAAGTTAAATCTTCACTATTCACCACACAGCTCTCAGTGCACTGAAAGCAGAAAATATCACGCTAACTTCACATACAGTTAGTGTTTGGTTATTTGGAAATGTAATTATAGTAACATTGATCCTGTAACAGCAAGTCAACCTTTAAAAATGTGCAACTTCAAACATATGTATCTATGTACACATCTGCAAAACTCTCTTGTAATTGGAGTAACATACTCATTCTTAGAAATAAGGCACCTTTTCCAGGGTTTAATACTGAGATGAGTATTTCAACAGGAACACCATTTCCAGTGGGCAAGTAAACAAAACTCTAGGATGTTCCTTTTATGGGTTTCTCAGACCAGGTGGCCACAGGGTAAACTACTGACTACAGTTATTGTTACTCCCTGCATAGCTACAAAGGGAACGGGCAAGTCACAATCCTTACAAAGGTACTTAATATATCATCTCTCTCAGGCATTTATCCTGTTCTTTCCCCCATGATGTGAAGCACCCAGAAATCTCTGAATAAGAACATTCCATGGTATTTCTAAGTGCAAATGAAGTTTTGGCTGTAAATGCACCACTTACCATGTCAAAGTCTGTGCATAGATCAAATCTAAAACATTTCGTCCGATATCAAATTCTGGCAGCCCCAGGCTCACACAGACTGTAGTTCCAATAATTCTGGGGGGAAGAAAAAACAACACAGCACAATAGCATTTGCTAACTGATAAAACCCTTTGTAGAAATCTCTATAAATGACCTCCTGAATACAAGTATCAATGACAAATTATTCAGGGGCTGCATTAACCACATCATGCAAAGCAGCTGCAGCTCATTGATTAGACAGCACATCAAAAATGAAACAGAATTTGGCAAAAGCAAATTCCCATAACACACAGTAGGGGTGAAATAAGACCTAAGATATTTTTCATGCAACTCGAAGAAAAGAGGGGAAAAAAAAAGGATTTGTAACTATATCAGAAAAGTATGCTTATGATTAAACAGTTGAAATGGCCTCAGTACAAAACTGTAACAGCTTTTCAGCTCCTGYSTCTTGAAAAATTTCAGGCTCAATCAAAAAAAAATGAATCTTGTGGACTTATACTCTTAATATATCCTAAAGCATATTCTACTTTAAACTGAGGTTGCACGAAGCTGAGACACACACAGGTAAGCAAGTACCCAGAGGATTCCTATTGAGGGCTAACAATCCATTTTTATCACCCCATTTTTCCTGAGCTGGGAAGATTCAGTTTCTGCTTGTTGTAGCAAGAACAGTAACGATTTTGGYAACTATCTCATCTCTCCTTGAATACAGGTCTTGGTACCACCTGATCAGCTGCATCATTAATAATGTTTCAGGCGGTTACTCTGAATACATACAAATAAAAATGAGTAATTGTACTTCTAATCTTCTACAGCTGTAAGTCTGGTGCTTTTGCACAGCTTAGCGGAGGACATTCACCRCAGCTGACACTGCAGTTTTGGTACTGCGACCTTTTGCTGGGAGGTGGTTTCCTATCTGAACACAACAAGAACAGAAGGATTAAAGTACACTGGCAAGAGCTGTGGAGGGAAAGCCTTCAAGGACTTCTCAATGTTGTTTTATGTTCATTTAACATGAAGTTAACAAAGTCCTACTTTGTAAACCAGTCTTGTTCACATCATGTGCAAAGGGCAAACAATGGATCTCCTACACAAGTATGGCCAGGAACCTTAAATGCTCTGTAGAGCTGGCAAGCACTTAAATACTCTACTACCTTAAGTCATAAATAATGTTTGGCAATAGGAAGGTACACAGAGCAGATCTCAGAATTAAATGACTTTTGGCTTGCATGCTTAGCTGTATTCACGTTCAGATAAAAATACTTTCTCACTTACCTTGCCACAGAACTCTACACCTGAGAGTCTCATTACATCCTTAGTAAGACTGATTAAAATAAGACTTTAAACTTCTGTGCATTCTGTAGAGTGACATAACTAAGAGGAAAAACAATAGAGGGGGACATACCAAGGAAAGCCAGCAGTGTGCCTGTGCATATGCAGAAAAGCAAGGTTTTCTGCTTGAGACACTTGGTCCTCTGTCACCCCATTCAGGAGATCTATAGGAGTACAATGTGGCTTCCTCCCTGCCTGTGTTTCCAACTCCAAAGGAAAAAAGGACACTTTGGGAGAGTAGAAGGGTACACACTCTGACCTCCTCCTAAGAAGGAGCTGCAGTATACGCAAGGCATGTACSCAGAGACTATGCCTGGTAGAGACAACCAAGGAAGCTTCAGTGGTGCCACAGCCACGCTTCTGTTGGACTTCTTTTCTTACACTGGAAAAAAAGACCATGTATTTGGTGTCTTTGATTAATGAATAAAAACAAGATTAGAAAAGTAGTACTCACCTTTGTAAAAACTCTCCAAAGAAAGAGCCAAGCAAACAAAATATGAAGTCAACTAGAACAAGACGATAGATATCTTGGCCAACCAGAGTTTCCCAGCACTTTAAGAAGTAGAAGAAAAAAAAATAAAAATACATATCTAGAAGTCAAAAAATCATGCAATTCTAACATTGCTCCCAAATGCCTGGGCATCTGAAACTTGGGCTACAGATCAAAGTTTTGCTAACACCCTGACTAATCATAGTTGACCTCTCATTGAACAATGCTGCAAACCAGCTGAGACCTGAGTTGGGTGGTTCATTTTTTTCCTACAGTTTATTTCTCTAGAGATGCTAATAAAAAAAAACATTGGCGTGGCAAATTCAGCTTTCTAAGACACTACAKGTACGTTTTGCTGGAGCAAGCCGCTTATCTAAGCGGTTCCTAACCTGKCATTGTAAGGCAAAGATTTTGATTTTTGAAACTTTACCTGTGACTCTGATGCAGCCACAATGTTAAGCCAGTAGTAGCACAGTATTCCAACAATTGATATCTTCAGGATGATATTTCTAAAAAGAAAAAGTAACAGTAACTGCACCGACAGCTGGTCCATAAGCTCACTGGAGGGAATGGTGGCAGGATGACCATTGGTTACACATTATTACCTCCTTTTATAACAACAATAGCACTGCAGAGTGCCAGGACTAACAGGAGCTCTCCTTGGAGCTCRGGTGCAGCATTACTCTATTGTCCTGGCAGAAGGGGAGCTGGGCGTGACAACCCTGGCACAAGCCTCTGCTAAACAGGCTGATGGTTGAGTGTGTGGGCTCCACAGGGGAGGAAGGTCTCAGGGGCACCAGGGGTTACGTGCTGTTGATTCCATGCATCTGTAGTGAAGTAAGACCTCCTCACTTGCCTCTCCCCTTCCTTTCCCTGGGGGGCCAACAGCCCAAGGGCCATCTAGGGAAGCTACAAACAAAACCAAGCCCAGTGTCACAGTATGCCTAATTGAGAGCGAAACCACACCCCGTCCTCATGCAGACATGTAACACTCCAGAAGGCTAACAGAAGACAAACAAAACATGGAGGGAAGAGTGTACAGAAGCCTTTGGAGATTAATTCTCCTCCATAGCTCCCTACTGCCCACCACACCACCTAGACACAGCTTGCTGTCAAAAAGAGGAGTCAGACAACTTCAGGCAAAAAGCACTAAGAGGTGGTAGCAACAAATACCTTGTAATGGTGACGTATATCTGGTGTCCAGGAGTCTGAAATCTCTCCAGGTGCCCAAGCCACGAGTAGAAGAATGGGATGAATGCATTAAGGAGAGATGCAACAATAGGTAGCACCAACATGGCAGCTTGACTCTCCAGGTCATTTTTATGCCCTTTCACAAACAGCTTAGAGAGGAAAAACAAAAACAAAAAACAAYCAAACCACCCCAACTTAGAGCCTTAGCTGAAATGCTGCCTCAAGTTATGTCCACAGAGAAGACACTTTGGCACACCTCCCTGTATGTTCTCAGGTTAGAGACTATCATGTTTTATGGGCCCATGTCCAGCAGCACAGCRACCCTCTCTCCTTCTCCTGTGTTACATGGGACCAAGGGTGGGAGCCCCAGCTTAAAGGCAGCTCCTAGGCAAAGGAGAGGCAGCCCTTGCTGAGGGTTCTTCTTGCTGTTTCTTTCAAGGTCACTAGCTGCACTATCCCTAAGCTAGCCATGAGCCCAGGCAAGCAGCTACTGGGGTGAGGAGRGAGATTTTCTCAGATCCCTCAGGTCCTATGCTCTTGCCATAGTCCCTATTGGTGCAAGTCTTTGCAAACCAGCTTTTTAGGTACAGCAGAATTTGTGTTTGCATTGGCAGAAACAGCTATGCTTCCCTACGGTCCTAGTAGTGAACAGACCCCTGCTTGCATGCGGTGTAAGATACCCATGTGGAAAAACGCATCTCCAAAAATAGACTGCAAAATCCGTCCTTACCTTTAGGTTATTAATGGAGAGGAAGTAAACACCAGCACAAGCAGCTACTGCTGTTCCCAGGGAAGCAACCCAAGAAACAAGATGAATAACAATACGAACAACTCTCTCTGTTACAGAAAAATTTAGAACTTCTCGGTTTACTTCAGTAAGGTCTTCCTGCAAGGAAACAATTCCTAATGAAGAATTCCTTAGTCAACAGCATAAAGCAAAACTTGTTTCAAGTAACTACTTGAAAGACTGAATGAAAGATTATTTCTCTAGAAGATGGGCAGAATAATATCCTGGGACCGTTTACTGGACAACTTTGAGTTCCTATCCTACAAGTCTTATCTCTTGACAGTTACAGTGTATTTCACAGATAATATGACAAGCCTGCCTTTTGTTTATTAAATGGTTAAATAGCAGGAAGGAGAAACAGAACAAATATTCTGTTTGGCAAATATTTAATAGTCATAGAGATTCATTCAGTAGAACAGAAGCATACAAATATTTATATGTAGCTTAAAGAGAAGAGAAAAACAAGTAGCTAAGCCAACTCCAGGAGTTCAAACCAAATGAAACTTAACAGTCAGGAAGACTTAAGCCTATTTGGAACAGGACTAGCACACTTGAGTCACTCTGCCAGAGACTTGTTTGTGCATACACAAATTTGTATGCACAAACAAGTCTCTGGCAGAGTGACTCACGCATGCTAGTTTTGTACCTTTCTACCTTTTTGTACCTCCTGTGTTTTGTACCTTTATTTGTGTGCTGAGATTCTTTTGTTTCAGCTTCACAGCTTTTTCATTATTTATATTGAAGTCCCAAGTGCATAGAAGTTTGCTAGCATTTCCAGAGTATGTCTGAGGGGTAATGAAGTTCCTGCAGAAGGATTTTGCCATGCTGCAATGAAAATTAAATTTGTGAGATGCGTAACAGGGAAATATATCAAGTCTGTACAGCAGGGCAAGAAGGGAGATTTGTCAGTTTTTCTATCCCATCCCAAGGCTACTGGACCTGCGTCAGAGCATGTCACGTAAGACATGGAAAATAAACTTTTTTGTAAGAAACAGCTCTCACATTTCCTTCTCCTAGTTGTTGTTGCCAAKCTTTACCTCTGGAAGGCCACATCTGTACCAGAAGACATTAGGAGCAACAGCTTACAAAAGGGGGATCATGATATTCATTGGTTTGAACTGGGATTTTCTGCATGTCCCTTACTATTTTGCAGTTATTCTTCATTTGTCTAATAAAGGCTTGATTTCTGGAGACTGTCTTTTGAGCAGAAACTTCTGCTTAAACTCTAGACCTGGAAATAAGGACTTACAGAAACATACTCAGGTAATTATTACTGCCAACCATTTACAGGGTGYGGGTTTTTTTTGGTGGGATWTTTTTTTTCCCTTAATATAAGTGAAATAAGAATATATAGTTAGTTTACCTGAACAACAAGATAAGAAAACAGATGACAAAATATATTCCAACAGTGAAAATATAGGCCAGCTGCATGTTGTAAGACAGACCATTCTCAATTTTAYGGATTGTAGCATTGGTGTAAAAGCCATAGTAGAGTACTGTTTGTTGGAAGTAACCCTGAAAAGATATGGACATCATTCAGAATGTTTGCTATCACCTGCATATGGTGGGAAGTATCATSATCTGAAGCCCAACTAGTGGAAGTGGGAGCTGTCCCATTCCCTACTGTGAAATCACAGGTGTGATTAAATTTCTAAATATCAGGTCCTTTCTTTTCCTTCTATCAGCTAAAATCTTCCATAGTTTGGAGAGCTGCTAGAGATATAGAAATGACTTGTATCCTTCTTAAGATTCATGTGGGATGGCCGTGAGCATTCAACACCTTTGTAGGATTTGGTCTTTTCTGAAAATTCCCAAAGAGGGAGAGGCTTAATTGCTTCTTTCTTAGGAGCAAGGCTCTGTACTGACGAATTGTACCAACTATGAAGGAACCAGGAAGGAAGCACGTGACATTCAACATTCAGTTATAGCTGAACTCCTGCAGTGGTGACTGTACTTTGCAAAGTTAAACAGCATTACTACAAAACACAGCGCTTTAAAATCACTTTTAGAAGGAAAAGGCTGACACCTTTAATTTTTAGAAAGATCTCTACTAAAGATTAATAAGAGCGGAGTCTTGTTTATTAACTAGAGAAATCCTTTAACAACAATAAGATTGACACATTTTGTACCACAAAGACGGGGGAAGGAGAGGAAAAAAAAAAAAAAAAAAAAAAAAGAGTAAGTCATCTTCTCAGATCACTTAGTTAATTAATACTAGTCAAGTTAGAGCGGTGCAAAATCTTCCTTTAAAAACAGCCTGGGACTTTATCCCCTGAATGTAAAGATCTTCACACAATGAAAAGATCCTCCTGTTCCCAGGCCTCAATGAGTTCAGCGGGTTGGCACAGAAAGATCTGTGTGCTCTTTGGAAGAATAAAGCTTTGGAAATAAGCAAAATTCACAGGATCATCCAGATTCACATGGAAATCTGCACTGTATTTTCAGAGGAAAATTAGCATGGGAAAAATGTTTTGCTGAAGACTATGTAGCTATCTCTGAAAGGCCTGGCTTCCTTTGTGTCTCTGAAGGTGATGAGTCTTGAAATGTTGCTGAAGGCAGCAACCATTTTCAGTAAGACAAATGCATCAGAATGAGTTCCATTCATCTCACTGAGTCAGTTTGTTGCAGCTTCTTTTTCAAATATGTTCTAAATATTATTTCTAGTCATGTAAAATTCTAATTCCACCTCCTAATAAGAAATACTAACTTTTTTATTCTGTCGTGAGTTTTTAAAGTAGATCTGTTGCACACAGTACTAATACAAATCTGTTGTTACATACTTACAGCTCCAGTGAGCAGCTCCAGGCCTGTGAATGAAAGGTTATTTGGTTCTGCTGCAACAAACTGGGGGATTGTGATGAAACTGAAGTTTATGAGGAATGAGAAGATGTTGAAAGTTAGCAGCCACTTCAAGAAAATAAAATAAGAAAGAACACTTGTTCCAAACTCGGCACCAATGATCTTCAGAGTCTTGTGCCATAAATGGAGTAGGTGAAAACGTTCTGACAAGCTATTTCCAAAGCGCCGAAATGACTGAAGTGCAAAAGAGAAGAGAGAGAATCTCAGCAGTCTTAAACAGGACTCAAATTCACATAATAAAGCCTCACATTTTTTACAGTTCCATTTTGATGGTAAGAACAGATTTCCCCCACTAGATGCACCGCAAGATGCTTAACTGGTGTTCCTAARTGCTACCATAATGCAAGTCATTATTAATGAACACTGCAGCAATTAATTGTTTCTTTGGTAATTAACATAAGGCAAGAYACCAGATACATCTGGAGACAGTGATAACATTGCAGCTAACGTGGTTTACTCTACTGTGACTGACAGAAGTTTCTGACACTTACCACTACTGCTCCTTGCAGACACTGTGTACAGCAGGAAAGTTGAGTACTGCGGTGCCTTGATTTTTTTGTTATTTCTTTAAGAACTTTATTCCTGTGGAAAAGCRCAGCAGGGGGTGACAAGCATTATAGTATGGGTTGTAATTAAAACAAGAAGCCAAAGAAGCTGCTGCAAATACAGTTTCACACATGAAACRTGCACATGAACAGAGTTAATAAAACATGGAGATGTTCTGCTGGTTCTTTTTCTATTAGCAGATACCATGGTACTAACTCACTCTGGGAACAAAATTTAAATATACTCTGTGGGGAGACAAAAGGATGGTTTTTCATGTGTTCTCTTCTCCATTTTCAATGGCCAACATCCAAGTTTCCTTTGAAAAGAAATCGCAAGTCATCATTCATAATCAAATCTCAGGGCCTTGATATTCTGTTTTATACTACCATGAGAGATTATTCTCATCCAGAGAAAGGACAATGAACCATCTTTAAATTATTTTCCCTTGCAAGATGTTAACTTTTAAGAAGTGCATTAAAAGGTACTTTCAGTTCTTTCAAAGTGAGAAACAAAGCCGAGCAAATGGCAAACACCCATACTTGATAGCTAGATGTTGAAAGTATAGTGTTTGTAAAACTAAACAGATAAACTTTTATTTTTACCTGATCTCTCTCTTTTTTTTCATGGTCTCTGGCATCTTCTGGATTGCTTTAATCCTTTCACTGGTGGACATACTTGCAAGACTTCCAACTAACTTTTCCTCTGCATAAAACCCATGAAAAAAATCCARATTTTGGGATAATGATACAGTAGTTCTTACACAAAATCTGAAATTGATATAACAACATTCCCCATTTTCACTGCTACCAAGGTGTGACAAGTTCTGAGATTTAATAATACCCCCCAGAATATCCTCAGCTCCGTCAGTACTCTAATACAGATGTAAGTAAGTAGGTACAATACTGAATGTTATAAAATAAATATCACTTGTCTGATGCTTGTTTAATGTTAATACAAAGAGCTGCAATATAAAGGAAAACAAAATATTGACAAACTCCAAGATTCTGGTCTATTGCTTGATCACTGTTTGATAGTTACATTTCTATGATGCTACATATTGACTTGAAAACTAAACTTTTTTATTTATTCTATAATTTTAGCTGATGTTAGTGCCCAAACTTAGCACTACCTATGAAATAAACAGAACTGTATTACTTGACAATCAGGCTGTTTTCACATAGTTGGAATTTGATGCTAATTCCAGACACAGTGGCTGAAAACAATCCATTAGCTGGTCAAACAAATTCTAATAAAGAGTCTAGCTTTTCTTTCTGCAATTTAACACATATTCACACTACACTGTGTTTCATTTATCATGGGATTTTAGTGTGCTAGTAGAGTATAAAAGATTAATCACTAGTGTTAACACAAAACCAAGTTGTTCCCATAACCACAGAAAGACTGTACATGCAATTCTGGTGATAAACCAAGAATAGTATCAACCACACCACCCTTGTGCAAAATGCTATTTAATATCAAATCACTTATCTAAACTCCTACCTTCTTTGCACACTGGATCTGTTTCAAACAGGTTGGAAGAAGTCATGAAGATCTCATCAGGTGGTCTTCTGTTGCGTCTCTGAATAAAGCTGTCTAAATAACATGCACTGTTTATATACTTCTGACAAATTGACTTAAGATACTTCTGACAAATTGACTTAAGAAATTCAAATTTCCCTTTCACAGAAACAACTTAAAAGTATAGCCTTCAATCTCACTACCCACATGTAAACTCCCCCACTCACTTCTTTCCTGGTCATGCTTGACAACCGTATGCAATTTTTCAGATACATGCTGGAAAAGAGGTACTGAGCCCAGTCTTCAACTGTCACGGAAAACTTTGTCATCTAACCCATTCATAAATGCGCACATTGATTATTCAAGACTTTCTTCCTAGAAGACAGGTCCTTTCTTTAAAAATCCTTCCACTGACTTCAGAGGGATTGTTTTAGAATCACACTCAATCATGCTGAATAAGTTATACGTACCGGACTCCCTGAGGCCAAAATCCAACTGTTCTCTCAACCTTCTTTCATCCAAATATTCAAACATGAGTGACTATATTCCTTAAATGCATCCACCTTCCAGCTATGAAGCAGATGAATTCAGCCACAGCTTTCCTTGCCTCGCCTTCCCAGTAAGCTAACGGTCAGTCTGTGCAACGTTACCTTCCCCTTTTGAGCTTGACCCTCCGGTGTGGGAGGCCCCAACTGACTGAAGTGCCCGTGAGTTAATGCACACGTTGCAGGCTCCTTCACCATATTTACTATTTAGATCTAATGGTCCCCTGCTGTTAGTGTCATTTCGACTTCAGGCCACCTTTCTTTGTAGCAATTAAAAAGAAGCAGATAAAGCATCTGTGCCTCCTTGTGAAGGTACTTCYTCAACTTTTAGCACCCAGACATTTATCCTTTAGTTGATTGTGTTGGAAATGCACTCTCTGCTTCTTATCAGGTATTAAAAGCCATACATGATAGTTAATGTTTGGAAATGTCCTATTTCTATGGTCACTCATGGAGCAAGGCATTTTCAGGTACCAATAAAATTGTTGCTTTTTAATACAAATACAGGATTTTGCCAAATCTGATCTTAACTTAAAGACCATGTTCTTAAAGATGAAACAGAGAAAAAACCATGAATCCCTCACTTTGCGGGCACAGAGAGATGGTTCTTTCAATGCATCTATGTAACAATTCCAGAAAAGAACTCTTAATTACATTCCAGAAGCAGCAAACAGGAACTAACCTGACTGTAACAGAAAAATTACACGACATGGGAAGAACACTTCCTACCCAGAACATGAACAATAAACTACTATGCTAGCCTAAAACAGAATCCAGATTATACTATTCCAGACCCCCTGTATTTTAATGAATATAAATCTCTAATTACTATTGTAGTCTAGAATGTACATGTTCTAGACAACATAGTGAAAAAATTCACTAAAAACAGCCTCAAAAATGCATCCTATCTTCCCCTTACTTCCTCCTACAATGAGTATCTTCAGATAACTGTGTAAGTTTGTTTTCTGTTGACCCACTTATAGGGAGTTTGGGTTAAAATGGGTAGGCATTGTATCTTCCATTGCTCAAGACACAAAGATCATCACCTTCAGAAAGATATTGAAAAATTCAGCTGCAATAACGTAGGACAGTAAAAGACAATTTATGTTTTATGATTTCTTTTATTATGTGAAGATTTTCGTACCTGACTCAGAAGGCTTTTAAATATTTATTATTTTATGGAGGACAAGACTGACATTCAATATTCTGATGCACCACAATCCTTATGTCTTACCTTCTGATACACTGGAAATTCTGTGGGTATAGGGGCGATCCAGCAGATGGAAGGTAGAAGGTGGGCTGTATGCCAGTTCCACCTCAGGCTCAAAGGAAACATTATCTGATGAAGGGAATTAGGATTATACAGAAAGTTGTATACTGCTATGGATTATTTACACACACAGAATATCAGCCCTATTGACCAAATACAGCTCTACTGCAAATACAGCAGTATATCCTATTAATAAAACTCCTATATCTCACTCCAATGCACATCCTAGTAGTCAACGACTTCTGCAGTCCATACAAGTCAGGATTTACTGATCTGTTAATACAAGAGACAGTCCATGGATCTGTTAATACAACACCTGAACTACTTCTAGGAAAAAGGCCAAAAAAACCCACTGCCACGAAGTACAAATATATATACAGAGTTGAGCTTTCCAGAGCTGCAGGACTCCGTCAGGACAGAGTAAGTCATTACTTGTTTCAGTGTTTCTGTAAGCTGTTCGTATGAGAAATTACATACCCATGGAATTTCCATACGGACTTCTGCTTAGGACATTAACTCTTGATAAACCTTCGCTGTATTCAGAGCTATGTCTCATGGAGGCCACTGGTACGGCCGGTGGGTAATTCTGTCCTCTTCCACTGTGTTCTCCATAGGAACCATGCAGTGAAGAATCATAAGGACTTTGGTGAGAGAACAGATTCTTTTGAGAATTCCTCCTGTGTGAGCAACACAAAGGAAAACCTTGACTGCCACAAAAACTCTCAATAGACATCCTTAATAAATTGTTACCTATTATCATCACATTTCAGTACATTATAAAACAAACTCTGATACTGAGAGGTATTTTGTATTGAGAACTCCTACATCATAATTCTGATTTGGTCATTAACTGAATTAGAAAGACTAAAACTTTTCTCCACCTGAAGTTAGCTTGGACTCTACCTAAACAGAAATAACTGCTTGGAAAATGAGGATTTCCAAAGTTATAGCACATTCTGAAAATTACTGGAACTAAAAAATATCCATGACATTATGCCATAAATCCTAAAATACATTTAACTGATAAATTCATCTAACATGTAAAAAACAAACATGCCATTTCTCCTGAATGTTGCCTTCCTGATAACAGCTTTAAAAATTAGTGTCTGAGAACGCAAGCATAAAGGAGGGGTTAAAAGAATTCCACAAATTAAAACTCTGGGAAAAAAGTTTCTCCTGCATATAGATAGAAAATTTAATTTCTTATGGCACAGTCACAACAGCAAAATTAAATAAACTCACCTTCTATCAATTTCCAGTGTCTCTGAGAAATGGTAGTCTGGATTTTCAAAGGCTTCATTGTAATGATAAGACATGACAAGTCCTTGGTTTGAGGGATGAAATCTTCCTTATTTTCGTCTCTACTGCTTCATTAATATGTTAATGGAAAGACTGGTTACAGACCTAATTACAAAATAGATGCATGTACATACAAAATGAAAAGAAAGGAGCTTCATTTTAGCATCTTAGAAGATTTTGCCACCCTGCTAACAAATAACATGAAACAATATAAATAGGAAATGGTTCTAACTTAGCGCTATTTACCATTGGGAAATTAGGGTTCACCAGAAGTTGCAGGTAAAATGGGAATTAGTATTTCTCTATAGTAAGCTCTCTACGAAACTAAGGAATTGGAGT
Source organism: Oceanodroma leucorhoa (assembly GCA_030449065.1). Lineage (NCBI taxonomy): Eukaryota > Metazoa > Chordata > Aves > Procellariiformes > Oceanodroma > Oceanodroma leucorhoa. Next base: position 9,398,984 of record JASVER010000008.1, on the reverse strand, counting down.
GCCACATGAAGTCTTCCCCAGCACTGACAATGAAGCCAGGTTTTAGAAGCATGTTGAAACATTAAGAAGAAGAAAATAAGTTCTCTCTTTCCTCCTCATACAGGAAAAGATTAGTTTCTCAGGGAAAGAAAATTCTCGGGCAATTCCCTTTGAAGAGTGTGCAAAATTACATTTTTCTATTTTTTAACTGGTTTCCCAGGAACCCAGCTCACTCAGACTCAGCCATCCAGAAAGCTGGGAAGCCTGCCAGCAAGGCAGGTGGAAAGCTGAGCACTGATCTAAACAGCTCGTCAACTTGCCTGGTTTTCATTCAAACTGTAGAGAGAATGGATATTTTGATGGAAACGTATGGGTTGTGTAGAATCAGCATTACCCAGAAGCAAGCTGGTAGGAAGCATCAACCAGCTCTATCAACCAACTTGCTAAAGTGCAACCAACCAGATGAAACAGATCAGCCTGACAAAAAAATACATCCATAACTTCTTTCTCTTACTCATTTTAAAGACCTCTAGGCATATCCATAAAGGCTTGCTAAGACACTTAAATAAGTCCAAGACAGACTGTCTATTGATTCCATCATTATCCACTTTATTTCCTTTGAGTCTTATGGTGCGCTTTATGCCACGATTTCTATGAAAATCCACAGGGACATTTACAGTCTAACACTGAACCCAGCATCTGAAGTCACTCTGTTTTTTCTCCACTCCCAAAGTTTTAAGGATTTTAAATAAATTCCCCATGTGCACTGAGGCAAATTCAATCTTTGCATTTCGTTCCTGAAAAAAACTAGAGATTTTCCTCTTGCTACCTGAGAGCATTAGATCTCAAACCTTAAGGCATCTCGAGTGAGCAAGAACGTGAACATGGATAACCCATATGTTTCTTGACTGAGGCCATAGTCACGCAAAGATTACTATGCTACCTGTACATAAATGCTGTAGGGTGGGATGGAGGTGCGTGTAAGCATACATGCTCAGGGCGTGCAGGTGGCATGCCAATGGTGTGCAGGTGGCACGCTAATCCAGCTTCCTCCATCCCAAGCCCAAAGATCGTAAGAAACTCTTCYTATCAGATCAGATGCCTACATCACAGGTTTGGTTTGGGGTTTGATGGACTGGCAGTTTATAAATTTATGACCAGTCATAGTTCGTTGGAAAGAACCCAAAGCAGGTCATGCTCAAGCTAAGCCATCTCTTTCTTCTTTTTGACCTATGATGGGATGCAGTAAACCATAGCTCCAGGAAAAGCTATGAGATTTAGACTTAGCTTTCCCTTCAAAAATTTATTTTCCAGAAGGAAAAAAAAAAAATAATAGCTGGAGAACAGAGGTCATTGTGAAAGAAAGATAGAAAGCAGGAGCTTGACAAATCTTCCCTTTGCAGACTGATGTCCATTTGTTGGACAACATTTTGGATTTCAGCAAGCAACTAGACAAATCTTGTGTTCCTCCTCTGGAGAACAGAAGGGTTTAAGATCAGTGAGTTTAATAATCATCAACATGTAAATAAGTTACTGGATAGGTGGAGAGTGGGTGCTTTCTACTTAAATCATTCAATGCACACTGTAATGATATAGAACCGGAAACTCCAAGCAGTGCAGACTCATGCTTCTGGATCATTTCCCAGAAAAATAACTGCCTTCACGTCACAGATCAACAGCCTTGACAAAATATTCCAGGTTAGTTTCATCCATTCCTGTACAGGTAATTCTCTGCCATAGACACTAATCCTCATTTAGAATATAAGTCAAACAAACATGAATGTCTTGCTAAAATAGCACTCTGTCCTGGTATCAAGTTTCAGGAAAGCAACTTAGACCTTCAAGTCCTTTACCTGTAATCCCCCAGAAAAAGGATTACATAAAGTAAATTCTACTTACACAAATCTTGAAGAGGAATGGAAACAGTAAGTTCCAGAACTACATCATAGTTGACTTAATAGTGTTGAATGAAGGGAATGTAACTCATGGAAGAACTGATTCCAAAGGTTCAATGTGCTCTATTTCCATAAAGATCTTTTAGTTTTGTAGGGCACGACTTCACTGTTATCTAAGCTATTTTTATTCATGAACCCCTGACCTGTTYAACATGTTCCACACACCTTCATACTGAAAAAATCAGATTGATTTCTGGAAGCCAAAATTGAGTTTGAGAGACAGACCAGAGTTAAAACTAGGTTACATGCTGCATCAGCAACTAGGTTCCAGTACCGACCACTACTCTTCCACTATCTCAATCCCAACAGTTTCAACACTGCTGCAACAAAGCAGGAAAGGCTCTCAGAAAATCTAAAGAGCCTGTGAATTGATGCTAATCAAACACTACACTCAGGAAAACTTCATCTTTAATTGACATACTAGCAATGAAACAAGTGTGAATCATACACGGAAGTGAAAGTCACTTACCATTTATGAATATTCCCAAAGTACCCAGTCTGCACTGAGAAACGCCACGTCTTACAGGCCTTCCATTGTGTTTTTATTGATGTCAGCAGGGTCAATTACAGAAGCCAACATCAACCTTATTATTTTAGACTTTCAATCAATTTCAGCAATGTAAATTGTGCCTCTGCTACAAAAGATCTTCCCAGTGAAAGATGACATGTGGTAGCACTAAAGACTCATCTGCTTACTACTGTATAGGCAAAGGACAGACACCAAATTGGGAAGGGAAAGGAGAGAGTGACAGCATCCCCATTATGGTCGCAATGCTGCTGTCTCTCTCAACAGCATGTTGGATCTCGAGCTCACAAAGGAAGGTACTTCCCAGTCCTATAGTGCAATGCTACCTATCAGAATTCCGATCCCATCCTCCCTGTCCCCCCAGCCCTTCTTGGTGAGAGTGGGGTGCAGAGAGTAGCCAGGCAAGCTGGCAGAAGCAGGCAGAATAGTGTCTGTCTGACAGGGGGGAACATCCTACTGTCAGACTCTCTCTGCCCTCAGCTGGCTGCTCCCATTGCCTCCAGCTACTGCTTCAGCATCATCAGCTCTGCTCCTTATTCGCTCTTTATCCATTTTTTGCACCTACTCACTTGTTTGCCTTGTCCTTTCCATTTAACATTCCTCTTGTAATTTCCTCCCCCCACTCCCAGATATAGTAAGACTACAATATTTTCATGCTGTTCACTTTGTTTGCAAGTTAAATCCCTTCTGTCACCTGCGGCTGCTTAGATAAGGCTTTTGGAGAAGTATTGTCAACTGCTTCGTATTTGCAGTGTCTCAAGCAGGATTCCAATTCTTCACCTGAGTTTAGACACCTTTATTATAAACATGCTCCTGAAACATTCAAAAAATCATTACAACATACAGTTAAATTTTAGAGTCCAGTAAAGTGTCATAAAGGCGTAGCACACACTTCAGAGTTTCTGCTTAATGGCAGTGGATGAAAGTTCAGATACTTCATTAATCCTATGAAATTCATAGTACTCTCCCTAATCTCCCACACAAATCCCTGTTTCTCCACCCAGAAGGCCCCACAGGATCACAATTCTTATAGACTGAAGTACATATTGCAGTGATTTTGCATTATCTAATCCTTTCCCCAGAGACTCCTTTGAGAGCAAGTCTTTTTCATTTGCTGCTTTGTTGCTTTTACTTTCTTAACTCCGACCACAAGTTGCAAACTTAATCCATTGGGAAAACTATGAGCACTGGGTAAAGAGGAACCATCAGGAATATATAACTACTAAAATTAGAAATAGGGAACTGAAGAGTAAGATCAGTATACCTGGCAGAGAGAGGAAAGATTAACAAGAATAAGAAACCATGAACAGAACTCTGCATTATTTCTTTAACACTTGAAAGACATTACCTAGCTCATAGTCTGACCATTATGGTGAAGAAAAGGCTAAGGCGAGAATCACTTCATATCAGTGCAAGTCAGTCTTGTGACTAAATTTCCAAACTGCAGACTATCACATTCTTTGCATATAGCAGGACTAAATCTTGCTTTGCAAAACAAGTTTTTTAAGTCTGCCTATTAACCAACATTACCAGCTACTTGTGTTTGAAGGAAATGTCTAGTTACCAAAAAAAAGAAGCAGTTTTTGAGTACCTGTTTGGAATTAGTTTTCTGCTTTCAGTGGAAAGGCAGCCTACCATACCAGGTCTATTAGAGAGACTGTTTACTAGAACAGTTCTAACGTTTTGCCTTAAAAGAAAGCTTTGTTTATTCTGTACTTGCAATGGATACCTATCCAGTTTAAATGCAACCTACAAATTATACTTTAATGAGCAATATCAGTTACAGGAGTCTCATTCACAAGTTCAACTGGAAAAGCTTATGAAAACTACACATATGGTAATTTTAGATAATAAACAGGGTTTTACAGATACACAATGTTGTTGAACTAAAAAAAGGGCATTGTTCTGTTTGTAATTTCTAGCTTAACTTCCTGTTAGGATATTGTAATCTCATTACTATTTGCACAAGCAGCATTTAAGATGACCCTGAGGGAAAACAAAAGCTATTCACAATATTCTAGCAAATCAACTAAGAAGCTAAGAAAATGGCTCAGGAGAACCAGTCAGAAGAAAAGAGAACCAGTTTTGTCACAGGTTTCTCCTAACTCTTCAAAATCTTTATATGCAGTTTTCAAATTGTTGGACAAATAATTTCACATAAATACTTATTTTTCAGTAGCTACATTAAAATGCAATGTAACATGTAAGTCCGTTAGGGTTCTATTCTACAATGAACATACAGAACCTATGGACTATACAAGTCACAATTAGAGCTTTTTCACAAAAATGTGAAAGGGGACACTGCTGTAGAGTGCTAGTTCCTGTTATGTCCGCCCATACATCCAGGCCATACCATACCACTTCACCGCTTTACCACTTTCATGGCAAGAATAAAAGTCCTCCCAACAAGCTTACTCCGGGGCGGGGGGAGGGGAGAAGAAATAAAATAAAAAAAAAATGAAATCAAACGCTTTGGGTGGAGTACTGACGTAACAGCCTGGAACAGGTGCCATTTCAACAACCTTGCTTACCACCGGCAGCCCGCTGCTATCCTTATCCCATGCCAGGGATGTGTCGCATGGGCAGGGACTGCCACAGCACCCACACTTGAACTATCACACCTTGAACGTGGCTCTAGAGCTGCCCACTGGCTGCTTCTGCTACATGGAGCAGCATCAGGCTGCTCTCCGCCCCAGGACTGGCAGAGGAGACTGTAGTCACACTAGGTCAGTGAAAGCAGAAGTTAGCACAGCTCCCATGCAGTACCACGGACTGCTTGCAGGTTTCCTTAACTAACAGAGCATTACTGAGGGACAGAGACTCAGCAATAAAATCTTGGATGTAAAGATTTGGCTTTTAGGTATATATTTAATCTTCTGCATAGAAGCATTTCAACCTTTGCAGTTCAGGGCATAAAGGAAGATACTGAAGAGAGAGAGTAGTATTTAAATAGTATGCCTGTGTGTTTGGAGGGAGTGACAGAATGATTGACCACAAAGAACATGAATACTTAAACCTGGGATTTTCCCCACCTATTTAATACAAAAGTACTTCTGGCTTCCCATCAGCTATCATAACATACAAAACTCCCAACCTGCTATTTGGAAAATGCAGTGTCACATTCATTCACTAGCTAGCAGACTCCAACACACAATCTACACCAAAGCAAAAGCAGATGTCACGCTGCAAGCTGGTGATCCCAGCAAGGCTGGTGCAACACCTCACAGACCGAAGTGTGGCACGCTGGCTAAATACATCAGGGAAGGATGTGGCTGTTAATCCCCCGTGGGACCAACCCTTCCAGCTGAAGACAGCTGAAGCTCCTATGTGACTAACGGGGCGATAAAGCTCCTATACGACTGAGGTGCCGTGCAGCAGCGCTGATGCCAAGGTCAGGTCACGGCTCTGAGGTGCACGGAGGAACCACCTCCCAGCCCCGCCGCCGGAGAGCCGGCGCAGACCCTGCTCGGAGCCCGGCAAGCTCCAGCCCCCGGCGACCGCGCCGCTCCTGGCTGCCGGCGGCCCCGGCCCCACCGACCGCTGCTGAAATGGCAGGGCCGCAGCGGCAAGGGACGCTGGCGCACCCCAAGCCCCGGCGACGCCGGCCCCGGCCCCTTACCTGCCCGCCTGCCGGGAGAGGGCTGCCTGGCCCCGGCTCGCCCGCGCCCCGTGCCTCGGCGCCCGCCCCGGGAACCGGCACTCTGCCCCGSTGGCGGCTCCTCCCGGTGCCCCGGTCCCGCCTCCGGCCCTGATGCCGGGGGTGCCGCCGTGGCCGCCCGCTTCGCTTCCCTTCCCCCCGAACGGGCTGTGCACGGAACTGCACCCCCCGGAAAGGGGGAGCTGAAGCCCTGCTCTTACAGCTCGAAGAGGGAAAGGAAAACAACGAAAAAAGTCCTTTTCGTGTTACCTGCTATAGAACACGCGGCTTTATTTCTATTTGATCTCCAAGATATTCAGTCTCCTTCCCTCCATGAATTAGAACATGCTTTGATTTTGCCCTGGATTGCAATAAGACAATAAAAGCACAGAAAGAAACGGTTTTCCAGACACAGGATGCGTTACCTTTATCCCTGGACTAATCATTTGTAAAGCAGAGATAAAGAACAATCTTGACCTCACATTTTTATTTGTATTACAGGGAGGCTCATCTGGGGGTGAAAAAAATAGTTCACGCTAATACAGGCAGTAATTAGCAGCTCCTGGATAGGGAATTTAATATCAGCCCTGTCTTCCTGTACTCTGTAGGGACCAGAAGGAACAACTTCTTTAGTGTGACACAGAAATACTGACTTTTTTCTTGTCTTCCTCCTCTCCCTATGTGTCTTCCTTTCAAGCAGACATGGGCAGAAATATGGACTGGACAAAGCTACAGCTGAGCACCAGGCAGGGTGCAATACAGAGAAGCCAATGAAGTGCTGGCGTGGTGCCTCTTGCGGGAATTTCTGTCCCAAAGCAGCTCAGCAGGGATGCCTCCATTCCTTTAACTGCTCTGTAGCAGCTGGATGTTGCCAGCTGGACCCAGGGTTACCCCAGCACACCCACCACACAACAGTCCCTGCCAGGCTGGTGCCCGGTGCCCTTCCCACAGGCTAACGCTGTCCTCTGAACAGAGAAGCATCCTCAAACTCAATGTGGGGCCCAACAGCCACCACCGGGACAGGCACAGGTGAAAAGGGAAACAGGGTAAGGACAGCACTGGCTCTGCTGTCCCAGACCTGTGCTCTGCCCGTTACTTTTTTCCTTTTTGCTAATACTGTACAGAATTATAGAACACCAGCCACTTTTGTGTTAATACAGCTTGTTACACCATTTTGGCATATTTTATCTCCCCAGAAAAACACACATCTTAAAACTTCCAGCAACTATTCCTAAGAAAGAATCAGCAATATTAAAAAAACAAACAAAAAATACCCCTGTGAACCTTTGGATTAAAGGCACCCTCCCTAGCCAGTGGGGAATTGGTAACAAATCAATTTGCTCTGAGTTCAGAAGCTGTGCTGTTGTAATCGCTGAGGATCACTTTTACCAAATAGCTAGTGCTTTTCCAGCTCCTAAACTGGGTAAAACATGTCTATCCTGTACCAGATGCATTCAACATGGATTTAAGTGAAGTTTTCTAACACTACTTTAAGATTACATTTTGCCCAGAGCAACATTCCTGGCATGACTGCAGAGGACTTGTCTGCAGATCTCTTGTACTGATCCAGCAACTGCCTGCATGCTGCACAGGCCACAGGGCAAAGCATGGGGGTAGTTGAACATGAGATCCTTCCAAAATTAAAACAATCACTCAGAACTTCCCTGAATGTTTAAAAGCGTTTTTGAGCTATGGCATTATGAAGAGGAATCACACGAAAGAAAAAAGTGTCCTGGAGACACATGGTGTTACTAAATGTGACAGACAGATCTCCAGCATCTCAGGAAACAGTATATGGCACCGGCTTCCATGCTTAGCACTGACTGAAGACTGCTGCTTTTGTGAATAAGGTGCATTGGACAAATAATGCACGAGAGGAACCTACCGCACTCCCAGCGTGTGACTGTCAGGTTCTGGCAGAATCATCCGTTTTCTCCTCCTCAGCATGCCTGTCTTCCTCTTTTCCCACCTGGGATTGCTGTGATCCATAAAATTCACTGAAACATTTCCAAGTGTCTAAAAAGCTTTCTCACCTGAAAAAAAAAGAAAGAATAGAGAATGTTCTCACAAAATTCCTGGGGAAGTCCATCTTGTTTCAATTCCTCCAATCTTTATTTAAATTTGTTCTCACGGGGTCATTAACCCAATACTTTTCTAGCACACGGAGTTTCGGAAAGACTCTAATTAATCAGCAAGTGTATTATTTACCTTTCTTCTTTGTATTCTTAGTGGTAAGAAAAGGAACATAAATAAAAAGCAAAACTGACCCCCCAGATGACACCCCTAGGGAAGTCTTACACCATAAGTATTCCTATTTAAGGTAGAACTGGCACTGCTCTATGTTCACAGCCAAAGACGGCCCATGTTTGGTTGGCTTCAAGGGACCAATAAAAGCGGGTACTTGGGCTGTGGTGGTGCAATACACATTCATATCTGGCATATGAATCACACACTCAGCGTGAATGCTGAACAATACTAAAGGATTTTTCAGGAATGCTACCAAGGGGTTTCAATTTCCATGTCCTGAATTTTCAGGAATGATCAATTGGAAGTTGTTCAAATGAAGCCCATGAACTGTGACACTCAACCAAGGAACCAAAACTGCCCATAGCGGGCTTCACTGAGGTATCCAGCACTGTTACAAACAAGCCGATCCTGCATGCTCTCAAGCTGAAGTACAGCCCAGCCTCTCRGGAGGGCAGCAGGCAGCTTCAGCCTTTGCTATACAAAGAATCCCACCTAGGAAAAATCATCCTGGAGATCTGTGAGAAGGAGAAGGGGAAAAAGCAATAGGCTTGAATTCTTGCCCTCTTGTACTAGCCTCCAGAGTGACCTATTGAAGGATGAGGGCAAGTTATAGCTTATTCTCATGGAAAAATAGCTAAAAACCCTATTATATTCTAGGCCAATCTACCAGCACGAAGGCAAGAACACCTACAAAGTGGTGTGTTTTTTTTTTTTTTAAGTAGTTCAGTGCAACAAGGAAGTTCCTATGCTTTAATGCCATGTCTTTGTATTTTGCAACAATTCCCCTTAAGATACGTCTTTCTCCTCTGCCAGTAATACATCAGCTTACTGATCATAAACATGTACATCTAACTTACATTTTTATCAGTAACATTTTATGGTTTTATTATGAAAACTGATTATCCAAATAGATTTTTATTGCTAATAAAGCAACTTGAAAATCACATACCTGAGCTGATGACACACAGGTGAGGTAAGTTAAGAAATGTGCTCATTTATGTCTGATTCAGCATCCTGAAACCTAATGATGACTTATTTTTACAAGTACCACAGAAAGTGGATGAGGAATATTCAGAAAAATCTGGTTATCAATTTAACTACCAGTAGAATACAGTAAGAAACACTAGAAATACCTTCTTTTTTTCCACATGTAATACTGTTGAAACTCCCGAAGGTTTAATTTTTTTTTTCGTCACACATGCTGTTACTTTCACACTAAAGGCAGGAATTATYCTAAGAAGTATATCTCTCAGGGATGTTTACTACAACTTGACACAAAAAMCACCCTCACTGTCAGATGGAAAAAAGAGATCCAAGCATCTACTGACTTTGTTTGCTCCTGTTCATGCTCAGTTTTCACATTCAAGGGTARAGTTTTGTTTGTTTCCACCGCAGCCTGTGTCACTGGGTCCAATCACTCAGAAMAAGCTAGTGAGTTTTGGCCCCCGACCTAACGGGTGTTGACCAAGTATCAGAGTTGGCAAGAAGTTTTTACAGCACCCAATGGACATTTAACAGTAACAGAACACATCGAAACAGAGCCTATTTCCAAGCCAAACGTCTGTGAGAGACACCGGGCAGTCGAACACCCCACCAGCCTGCAGGCGGGGTGCTTGGGCCTTGCCTCATTCTAGCGGAGGGGGTGGTCTGCTAGTAGCCTTTACATCCTAATGTGTTTCTCCACTGTATTTTTAAAGAAAGCTCTGGGCAAGAGGAATAAAAAGACTCTGATGTCCCCAAATCTGAAACCCTTATTTTAAACCTGCAAGTTTAAGGACACAACGCGATGCCATGGCGGGAGGGGGACCGGGAATAAACTGGGTGCTCGGTGCAGGAGGGAGCGGGCCCCGCGCGCCTCAGCCCCTCGCCTCAGCCGCTCCCCTCGCAGCGGGCCGACACACGCCACAGCCCCGAGAACCCCCGCGCCCTCCCGGCGCTGAGCCGGGGACGGGGCCGACCCCCGCCGGAGGACCTGCCTGMGGGGCGAGCGCGGCCCCGGCCGCCGGCTGCGGGGAGGGCGGCTGCGGGCGCCCCCTGTGGGCGAGGCGCCCCGGGGAAGGCGGCCCGAGCGGGGAGCCTCGCCCCCACCCCGCCAGCGGCCCCGGCTCTCCGGCAGCCGCCGCCCCACAACTGCGCCGGCTCCTTTGCGTCCGGAAATGGCAGCGCGGGCGCGGGGCTGGGGCTTCCCCGAGGCAGACATGAGCGGGCTCGGGGCCGCCGCGGAGCCGCCGGGCTGGTGGCTGGGCAGAGGCGGTAAGGGCGCGGGGGAGGGAGCACCCACCGGTGGGCGCCCGCGGCTCCGGCAGGTGGCGAAGGGAGGGAGGGAGGTGAGGGAGCGGCGCGGCCCCCCCACCTCGTCTCCCTCAACGCTGCGGGGTCCCGGGGGGCGGCGGTGACGGGGCGCCCGCGGGGCTGCGGGCGGGTGCCATGTTGTGGCGAGCCCCGCTCCGCAGCCCCTGTGCTTCCTCCCTCTCGCAGAGGTCTGTCGTCCTGAGGAGACGCGCGCCTCCGCACCTGTGGATTTCCTGCAGGAGCTGCCCAGCTACCAGTCRGCGCTGAGGCGCCGCGCCACCGCCGGGGGCACCCAGGGGCGGCGGGCGGCGCCGCAGGGCTCGGCGGGGCTCCGCGCTGCGGAGGCCCGGGGGCCAGAGCAAGAGGGAGGCGAGCTGGCTGCTCGCCCTGCGAGAGAATACCCCTTGAGTATCGCGGAGAAGAGGAGACTAAGGTTAATCTTTACACGGTTTTTTCTTTTATTTTATTTTCTTTTTTTTTAATTACTTTTTCCTAAACACACCACAGGTGCGATGGAAGGCTGAAGCAGAATTGGGTTCATCTGTATCTGTTTCACCCWGTGGCATGTGGTTGTGACAAGAAGTTGCCCAGGTTCTCATGCCAAAATGTGGCAGGCTGCCTGTGGCACCTCCGGCTGCAGGAGCGTGGCCGGGGGCTCGTGGGTGCTGTGAGGGAGTAGCTGACTGGGGGGAGGAATAGRTTGAATTGGAAGAAATGAGTCAAAACTGGGAATTACCTGCAGCAGCCAAACGCGTTTCTCACTGGCTTAATTATTTTTTTTTTTATTTTTTTTGCCTCAGGGTTTTGTGCTTTTAAGGGTCACTGTGAGTTACCTGTCATCAGCAACCCCTTTCTGCTATGCGGGTGCTGCTGTGTTTGAGTCTTCTCAGCAGTTCTTCCAAAATACATTGCGCTCTCTCTGGTGTGGCTCAATGCAGGTGAAAAGAAGCTTTCCAGGACCATTTCTTCTTTTTTTTTCCATATTGCTTTTTATGTTGCTCTTTGCGGTGAGCTGTAAGCAGTTCCGGCCCCTCCGGTGGTAACCCCTAGYAGGGAGGGGATTGCAAAGAGCATGCTTTGCCTTGCCTGTATTTCTCTGCTTGTTGTCTCACGTCTTACTGCTAGGCTGAAAGCTCCTTTGAGGAGAGAGGATACAGTACGTGTTTTTACATTGTCAGGGAACAGCTGCACCTTTAAATGAGGTACTTCGTAGTTGTGGTTATGAACCATGAGAGAGGTGAAAGTACAATTAATACCTGGTGCTACACAGAGAACAAGAGTTACTCGCTTGGAAGAGCAGTGGGAAACGAGTTACAGCCTGATCCTGGACTTAAGTTTAAGCCCACAGCCTGTACACAAGGAGCAGCAGATGATCTAGGTCATGGTAAAGGAAAGTGCTTGATACATTGAATTTTTATTGGATATCTAAATTGGGTATCTAAAGCTCAGTTCTTCAAGAAAAAGGAACTGCAGTCCTGTGGCCATGGTGCGTGTTAGGAACGGAGTTGGGATGTCCCAAGCTTGTTTACACGTTTTAGCACTGAGAGATTCTGGTGGGGCTTCTTGGCACTTCTGCGGATCAGTAATCTGTGCATATTGTGCAGCAGCTGCCAAAACAAAATGCTTGATATAAATGTCCTGAAAGCTGAACACTCAACTTCTGTCACACAGATGAATATGCAGCCCACGCCTCTATTTAAAATGCAGACCAAACACGGGCCAGATAGTTCTCCAAAGTGTCTGTTTGAAACACTACATGCTGCAGTCTGTAGTTTCCACAAAATGAAATCTTTTGAGTGTAGCTGTGTTTGCACTTAAAGATGAGGTCATCTGCTGCCTGTTTGATTGTTGCATACAGTGTTTAATTCGGCTTCCTGCCAAAATGCTAATTTTACTTTCAGCTGAGAAGGATATGGAAACTTTGTCAACACAGAGCACACATGGCAGTGGCAAGGCATGGCAGTGAGTCACTTACGCACTTAAGTAGGGTTGTGTGCAAAGTATTTTAAAATGGAAACCTTTGTCTTCTACTCTAGCACGATGTCCTCATGGATACTTATCTGCTGCCCTTCAGTGGCATCAGGGGCTGGAACAGCATTTGCTGCATACAAGTCAATCTTCAGTCTATGTTTCTGGGAAGTTTTGTCTGTTTTTAAGGTTTCTTAAAAAAAAAAMCGAAATGCAAACTCTGAGCCACTCAGAATTCTCCTTGATGCTGTCACTGACCATGCAGCAATTTAAAAAATGCAAATGTATGCATATAGTATGAAAATCTATAAGTGAGAAGTGATTAAAAATTATAGACAGTTTGTGGCACATCCTTGGTGTTTGTTTGCAGCTTATTATTAGAACAGTACACCCCCACACTTGTTGGCAAAGAAAATTCATTGAGTTGGAACTTTCCAGTGAATTTTTCAAAATGGTATAATGAAAAATGAATTATTTTAATAACATTTGTTTTCTGTTATGTTCTGGACTGTGATATAAAAGTTAAAATTATAAAATCCAAATGGAATATTTAAGCCTCTTTATAGCTTTCTCTCTATTTTTTTAATTTTTTTCCCCACAACATATTTTGTCATTTCATTCTCATTTTGAGATCTGTGAATTTTCTACAAAAAATAATAATTTTCTATTTTGAACAGCTGCATTTATAACACTAAAAAAAGGAAAGCTAAATATTTTAGAGAAATTTTTTAAGAGCCTGCTGGTGAAGATGCTCTGGTCAGAAGTTTTGGGGAAAGAATCTTCTCTTCCTTTTCCAGCCATTTGTAAATATGAAAACATTAATGGCAACTTTCCTGAGATCCCACTGGGAATTTCAGCTACATATTTTGTGTGTGTTGTGCTATTGTCAATTGGATATTGTTTTTTTTTCTCCGAGAGAGGCAAGTGTTTTTTGTGAGAGGACTTGCTATGTTTGAATTAACTTGATGTTGCAGTTACCAGGAGGAACAGATGGGGACAGCTAGCATATGTTACTCCGACTTCTAGCACTGTGCTATCGCTCTGAAGGCTGCAAGCAGGCTCCATTGTGCTAGGCCCTGTTACACGTAGTGAAAAAGTATTTCTTGTGCTCAGTAACTGTATTTCTTGATTCTTAGGGATTGTCAGCAGGCTGATACAGAATATTTATCTGGATGGAAACAGTGGAAGAGAACGAGCAGTAAATCATTGAAAAAAGTCCTCCGTGAAGTCAAGGAGTTGTCGTCTTACCTGGAGCTTTGGCGACATGATATTCACAGCATAGAAGGTATTTACTGTCTTAGGTCAATTTCTCCTCTTTCAAGTTGCTTCTGTTATTGGTAGTTTTACCTCTGCGAACCTAGTTTCAGATATAACTGTATGTCTTTAAGAAGTTACCTGCTTCCTTTATTATTGCTGATGTAAAATCCATGATGGGGTAGAAGGGAATATATTGGAGAAAATTATTAAAAAGTTGCATTTCCTTTTCAGTTATATTGCTAAAAGCCTGCAGTAGTTAAAACTAGCTTTAGTAATGTTTYGTCAGTTAGCTCAATGTAACTGAAATGATAATCTGCTCATTCTGTATTTTCAATGATTTTATCGTCTTAATTATTGGCACGTTTCTTTTATTCCCAGGGAAATTTGGTACTGGCATCCAGTCCTACTTCTCCTTCCTGCGTTTTCTGGTCCTGCTGAATTTTATAATTTTTATGCTGATGTTCAGTTTTGTTACCCTTCCCACCATCATTTCTGAATATGGAATATTCAACAGTAGCTTTGCTAAAATTCCTCCAAAGAACATAGGTAAACATCTTCTTTATGTACTGCTGTTGTTTGTAAGATTCCCCCTTTCCATCAACTTCTCCTCCACCTCCCAGGACAAAGAAATGCTTTTTTTATAAGAACTTGCCATATTTGAATTAACTTGATCTTGCAGTTTAACAGACATTACCATTTGAGTGACTTTTCCTGCTTTTCTTTTGACAGAGCCTCACTGCACAGTTTATAAACCTAGTGGTAATAAGGGACTTGTTTACTTTTATACTTACCTCAAAGATTTGCTCAGTGGCACTGTAAGTAATTAGATTTTTTTAATTAAGTATCTGTGTCTCATGTAACATGTAAAATGTGAAAACATTTTACTTGGGGAATGAAGCTTTGATAAATTTTGAAAAATGATAAGGCATATGCATCACTGGTGTAAAATTAGTCTTTATCCTTTATCTGTGAGAAGGGGAGTTTTCAAACTGACTTTTACTGAGCATCCACAAGGCCTGGTTGGCCACGTGCTGCAGCCTGCGCCTCTCCTCCCCAGCTGCTAAACATTACATATTCTGGAGCACACTGCCTATTGTGCTGTCTGTGTAGGGTCTCAGTGTCCTTGTCATAGAGCTCTTTGATTGGAGAATGGAGAGATTTTAGGCATGTAGTGTCTGCATTACAGTTTGGTAGAGGCAACAGCAGAGTTTAGAAGCTACAGACTGTTGTAGCTTGCTGGGGGCCCCAAAAGTAATTTTAAATTTACAAAATGATTGCTTAATACCAGGTTGGATTTAAYGGGGCAGTTGCTGCTACTGTTACAAATTCTATTTAAACTTCATGTTTTCGCAGGGGTTCCTTGAAGTGACAAGTTTGTTTTATGGCTATTACACAATAGATGCTGCGTGGCTCAGTATCCTGAGGTACAACTTGCCACTAGCATATCTGCTGGCTACATTTGCCTACCTTGCATTAAGTCTCCTCTGGATAATAAAAAGGTAAAGATGTTGATATAGTTTATTTACCGCTACCTGTTGCACAGTTTACATTGCATTCTTGCTTGTAGGGAACATGCTGCATTCTAGAACTGTTTTATATGAAAATGGAGAGTCCTTTGCTTGAGGATGCAATACCACAGTAGCCTTTGTCTGTCTTTGGGAAACTGAGTCTGCAAAATAAATAAAAATAAATAAATTTGAAGTATTAGTTTTTCATATGTACACATACATATAAATAGAAGACCCTCAGCTATACAGTAGTTGTTGTTGGAAAATTTTATTTTGGGGGTTTCTGGGGGCCGGGGAGGTTGCCATATCAGTCCTGAGCCAGCTCTTTGCAGTGTCAGAGAAGCACTGGATGGGGTGAGAAGGTGTGACTGTGGCTAAGTGGAGAGGGAAGTAACCTGTGTCACTCATGGCTTCAGCTGACTGTGATTGCTGCAGAACCTCACACTGAAAGCTTCCCAGAGACTTGCTGATATAAAGCAAATATGGCTGTTTGCTAAGTGGAGTGGAGTGGTTTGGTCTGTCTGTGTCATTTAGTCTTTGTTGAGTCAGGTTGCTTAAAGTGTGGGTTTTTGTTTTGTTTTCTGTGGATAAAATATGTCTTTTCCTGAATGAAATAAGGTTTCATTTTTCTCTAGGTCTGGGGAAGGATTTAAGCAGAGCTTGGTGCATGATGAAGATCAATTTCAGAGTTACTGTAACAAAGTCTTTGCAGGCTGGGACTTCTGCATTACAGACCCAAATGCAGCACAGCTAAAACATCGTAGTTTGCAATATGAGCTCCAGGTGAGTAACTTTCCTTTTTCTGATTACAGTTTCATATAGCTTAGATGGCTAAAAAAGAGAGGTGTATAACTCTGCAGATAATGGAATAGGGATAAGAAGGATTGAAGTAGTTTATATTGGGGGCAGGGCAACCCACATCCACTTGCGTGCCTTCTAGGTAGCTAGAATTGTGGTGCAACGTGAGAAGGATTGGCACTGAGGTTGATGGTCCTTCCCCCATCCACTGGGAACTGAAACCAACCTGTTAGCTGCTTGTCTTATCTGCCTCTTCCTCACACTCCAGTCCTGCTTCCTGTGTTCGTTTCTACATAATCCAACAGGAAAAGCTATCCCAGTTGTGGGCAAAACCCTTGTACTGTTGGGAATCAGTTTGAGTATACTGGGTTATAAGTCTGCAGTATGGTAGGCAGTAGTTTGGGGAGGAATAAAATTCAGATGGTACTCTTCATGCAAGTTAGCATTGTTGCAGTAAGAAGAGAGTGAAAGTTTTTCACTAGGTGTCTTTGACACACACGCACATGCAAGATGCTGATGCAGCTAATAAATTTCCCAAATCATAAAGCTCCCTGAAAAGAGAGTCTGAAAGGCTTTTCTGGTGAAACCAGTACCACCTTTTTGTTCTCTGTACACTGGAAGCAGAGATTTGTGTAGTGAAGCAATTACCTTTGAAAAGATACTTGCACTTCAAACCACAAAGCAGTAATTACAGATTTCATAAATTACAGTGAGCTGCTTTCTGCTCTAGTAAAGTTCACAGTCATCTTTTTTTCATCATATAACCATAGCCTCCTTCACTTACCACACTTTTGCCTCTAGAACTCACACTTTAGAAAAACTTGCCCCTTGCTGTTTGATGGAAATTAATCCTCAGAAAATACCTGGGTAATCTGTAGGTTTGCCCAGGTTAAATTGCCCTCACAGGCGATATTGTATTTTCACATCAGCTAAGGTGAAACATATCAAGTTTACGTGACAAGCTGCTCATGACTGTACTTTTTTCTCTCTGCACCGTCCCCCAATTTTTCTTCAACAAAGAATAGGAGAAGGAAGTTCGAGCCATAGTGGTGGGGACTGGTTATTTACCTGCAGAAGTAAGGAATGCAGAAGTGGGCTGATTTACCCATTTCAGAGTTTAGTACCAAGCTATCTGAGATCAGTCTCTCCACAACAAACAGACAAGTTGTCTTACTGTCCTCAAGGAGATATGTTACTGATATAGTAGAGATAAGAGGATTATGAGACACTTATCTTTGGCTACAGGGCCCTCAGCCTGAGGAGACTGAGCACACTGGGGCTTCTACTCCTGCATGGACCTGTTTGTGTCAATGAAAAGGCACTCTTAGTTCAACGTGCTTGGGCAGGCAGTGGAGTGACCCTCCTAGAACAGGCTATGGATTTGCACACCTCACAGGTAGAAGACGTGGTGTCAAGTGTTGCATGCTGCACCAGAAAAACTACACATCCTTTTTCTTTTGTTTGTAGACAGACTTGGAGGAAGAAAGACTGAAGCGAAAAATAGCTGACAGGACAATGAAAGAAAAGCTACGCATCTACTCTCTGAGAATATTTATAAATATAATTGTCATTGCAGTTTTATCAGGATGTTTCTACTGTATTTATAGAGCAACTGTCTTCTCTCAAGAAAATTCTAATGTAAGTATCAGACATCACATTAGGACAGAATCAATTGGGGCTRGTGATTACAGCAAGAGGAACTATTGTGAAAGAGTCAAGTATCTTAATATAGCACCTTTCACGCAAGGGATCTGAAAATGCTTTCTACAGACCTAGAATTTTTTTGCTAGAGGAGAGTGAGAAGGATCAAGAAGCGTGTGCAAAAAAAACCCCAGTGATGTCTCCCTTTGATACAGAGACTCTGATGTCATCTACCTTGAAGCTAATGCAGCTGACAAGAAAAGCAGCCTTTGCTTCCCTTCCCATGTAACTGTTCTCACCTCGCTGTGATCTGCTAGTACAAGAGCTTGTGTGTCTGGGCAGTGAACTGGCTCAGGGAACTCATCTGGTTTGTTAAAACAAACTTCATTGTGATCAGTTTCTTGATCTGGTGCACTGCTCAACTGCAAAAATGAACAGCAAGGGAAGGGGAGAGTAGAGATTATGATCTGTATTGTGGCTTGAGTTACAGCTGTGTGGGGAAACAGGAAGACTGAACACAGAGCGCTTTGCAGAAGAAAAGGTTCTTGCATTAGTAGTGGAAAGAATCAGGTTGGGTGGGGTTGTTCACCCCTGGCAGGACAGGCAGATGGGAAAAGCGGTTCAGAAGCAGAACAACAAGAGCAGACAACAGTTTCAACAGTTTCCTAACAGCAATTGACTTCCCTGTAGGACCCCAGGGTTGAATCAGCCTGAGATGAATGGAGACTGCACTTTTTCTCTCCCTCTGTTCATTGGTGGTGTGATGGGCACTAGCTGTGTATGTGGAAAGTTGTGCTCGTGGTGGACCTAACGCTTAACTTCTGTAAACTGCCAGGATTGCAGAGAGAGAAGCAGGAAACAGGGACTAAAGAAGTGTTTGTGTGAGAGGTATTGTTTGAGGGCAGAGAAAGAGGATAGCACAACACTGAACAACTTGAAAAACAGCCTCACTTGCTGTCGGCTTTATGTATAAGGGTTGATATCTTGATCCTGCCCAAATGAGTAGGTAGAGGAGCTTGTTAAGATGGTAGGAGAGTCAGGGGAGCTGCTTGGCACCAATGCAAATAACTTGAAAAGTGTCTGTACTTTGGCATAGGTGTAAAAGCTGGTAGCCGTAGTGCTGGGTTAGACAACATAGTCAGACACAAGCCTTGGTGAGATGTGCTTCTTCAAACAGAAGCTTTGAGGAAGCACTAAAATACCCATACCTGGAGGTGGGGGGAGTCACGGGTGAAGGGAGCAGGAGAAAGCAAGGGTGTAGCAGCATACTGCAGAGTTAAGTAGCAGTGGTACGGCTCGTAATTCCAAATGTAGGTGGAGGATGAAGGCATAGTAAAAGATGCTACCTGAATCCTGGACAAGAGAGGCTGGTGTGTAGCTGGAGAGAGCACAATGTCAGGAAGGTACATTTCTCTCAGTATTATCTGTCTCTCATCTCTTCTTGTACAGGACATCAGCAACATGAACTTCCAGGCTAATCTCTTAGTGCAGTATTTGCCTTCCATAGTGATCACATTGGCCAACTTCATTGCCCCTCAGATCTTCTCATTTCTGATCAGATTTGAAGATTATTCACCAGCCTTTGAAATCAGACTGACACTCATGAGGTAAAGTTGTTTTTATTGTGGCCTTGGATGTTTGAACAACTTGTTCTTGGTAGGTTATAGGTATTGTAAACATTGAAGTATCAAGAAACAGAAAGGTTGGACTCTCTGTGCTGGAGGGCCTGGGCACTGGAAGCCAAGCGGGTATTGTTTGACTTATGGTTAGTTGGAAACTTTAATTTTAAATCTAGAAACAATCTCCTGTTTTGATGACAGTACAGTGCGGTCATTTCAGTGTCCAAGTTTTTCTCTCAGTCCCATTTAGCTGTGTGATCTGGACATCTTCAACAACCTGAATAAATAGTAGAGAATTTGTGGCTGCAGAGCTGTGGGTTCACACTGCTTTGTGTGCTGCAGTTCCTTGAATGAGCAAATGTGTGTGTAGAGCAGTGACTGAAGCACGGCTTTGCTCAAGGCAGAAGTTAAAAGTTTTGGGCTAAAAGATACTTCAGTGTGAGAGCATGAAAAACTGGTGTTTGGCAGCTTAAGGCAGTAAGATCTGGGTTGAAGCATCTCAACTCTGCAAGCCCCTGTGCTTTGTCTTTCCGATTCGGCTAAGTGTCTCTGAAGGCCTGGAGCCACGTGAGAGGGAAATGCCGCACACAGAGTTGTCACCTGGCCTCTCAAACTGTACTTGAGAGAATCGCAGCCCATTGCGGGGTGAAGATCTGCAACTGAAATGCCTGATTTAGGAACGATGATGAGAAGAGAAACAAGGGATTGTAGCCTAAAGCAGGGAAGGTGAAAAGCAATTTAACTTACTACTAAGGAAAGAAGTGTGTTTATTAAATAGCTGGTCGTTCCATTAAAGCTCTGTATGACCCTTTTGTGTTTCGAGCCTTCCTTGGACTCCTGTGCAAGTTGAGCCAGGTGTTAGAATGGCTCTTTTTTGGCAGGTTTGGAATTGGGTTTTGCCTTTCTTCCAGGTGCATCTTTGTGCGATTGGCCAATATTGGTGTTCTCTTGTTCTCACTGTGGAGTCAGATCTCCTACTGTGCCACCGACAAGTGTAAGGCCTGTGGATACAATTACGAACTCTATCCTGTAAGCAGATTTATCTTGGTCTTTAATCATCTGAACTTGTGAACAGAGATTTGTTTTCTATGAAACTTCTGTATTCAGAATCAGACCTAGAGTTGCCGTTCATGTTATACCTGGTGATGATTATTACTGCTCAGTGCAAACCAGTACAGTTCTTACATATATCTTTTGTTCATCTAAAACTCTGATTAGAACTAGTCCAGTGGCAGGTTATTGTTTAGCATACACTTTCTGACTACCATGAGGATTGTTTGAGGTAGCTCTGTTTTGGAGACAGTTGTGTTACTGCCTTTTGCTCCAATAAGACAAATGGTCTTTCCTCAAAAAAAACCCAACAAACCCAAACCAAACAAAACCCAACAAAACAAACAGACAAAAAGCTTGGCATGGAAGCTCTGAAACACTTACATATTTTAGAAATGGGAGTTAATACAGTTTGAACTTTATGGTGTTAACTGACTGAGAGGTTTGTTGCTTTAGTGATTGAGATTTATTTTTCACTTGTTATTTAGATTCCTAATCTTACTTTTTCCTGACTTGTTTTTATAGTGCTGGGAATCTGAAGTTGGGCAAGAAATGTATAAACTGATGATATTTGATTTTATTATAATTCTTGCTGTGACCCTCTTTGTAGATTTTCCTAGAAAGTAAGTATCTCTGCCTTTTGAGCGTACTTTTGCAAATGACTTACAAAACCTGTTTCTTTTTTCTGTTACTAATTCCCCATATTTCTAACTAGATTACCAGTTTCAAAATAAAACATATTTCTGGTATTTTTTTGTACCTGAGTCTTTTTTTTTTTTTCTTCAGACATTTTTCTGTTATGTTGTCTAACGCTTAAGTGCTAAATACCTGTGTGTTCCAGATATGTTAGAATTCAGCTAAGCTCTGTAACTTCTATTTAGAACTAATGATGTTCTTTGGTTTTAGGTTGTTAGTTACTCATTGCTCTTGCAAGCCAGTTCAGTGGTGTGGATTGCAGGAATTTGGAATTTCTGACAATGTCCTGGAAATCATTTATGGGCAGACTATCTGCTGGATTGGAACCTTCTTTTCACCACTTCTCCCTGCAATAGCAACTATAAAATACTTCATCATCTTTTACGTTAAAAAGGTAATGAAGGTTTGTGGTAAATAAATAAAATTGAGCATATCTCTGTGTTTTTTGTAATGTAGATATGCAGTTGATTTAAAACAAACAACCAACCCACCCTGAAAAAAAACACCCAAGGATGCGGTGTACTGGAAATGAGGTAATAGTATTCCATTTTCTGTAGGTTTTTTGCTTTTAAGAGAAGGTAGAATATTGCTTTGCAATCAAACAAAACAACATTTTAATAATTACCTCATCAATTATTTGTCTGATGTTTTAAAATAAAATCTTTTTATGTAATAAAGCTAGTTTATAATACTTTTCTGCAGTAATCTGTTTACTAGCAACAGAGCTTAGAACTTGGACAAGGTTTTGCCAAGCTGCTAAAAATTTGGAAGCAAAATGGATAACCCAAGCTGGATTTGGTGTTCAAGATGTGGTTTCTGCATATCAGAAGCTTTGCTCTATGACCAGACAGCTCCTTCTGTGCAACAAATTCTTACTGATATTTTAGTTCTTACAAGGGGTGATGTATCCAGTGAAGATTTGGCAGATCAAAGCTAAAGGCTGTGCCGTGGATTATACACCAGATGACTATGTCAGTTGACTCTCTGCAAGTGTATGAGGCCCTCTGGATCAAATTCTTACCCAAAATAGGAGACATTGGCTTATACCAGAATGTAAAGCATTCTTGTCTTAGCCCTTTTCAGTCAATGTACGTTAAAGGAAGGCTGATTATGTGGTAGCTGGTAGCATATTTGAGGATGGAAAATTGAGTTGGTGGGGAAAGTATACTTGGACGTATGTATATAGATGTACTGGTAACAGTTTTGCTCACTTTCCCTCTTCAGATCAGTTTGATGCACACACGTAAACCTGCAGCTAGGCCTATCAGAGCATCAAGTTCCAATTTTTTCTTCTTGGTGGTACTGTTGATTGGGCTCATCTTGGCTTTTATTCCTTTGGGAATCAGCATAGCACAGTAAGTGACAATTTAACGTCTATGAAGTTGACATTTGCTCTAAGGTTGTCAGTTCCCTAAAAACAGGCACACAACTTTGGAATGATAAGTTGGAATAAAATATACTGTGTATAATAAATCAAATTATTATTTAGTTCATATAAATAAAAATTACAGTTTTAAAGACAAAGGACATTTTTACCCCATTGGCAAAATGATGATAGGCTTGTGTTGCATTATTTTATCTTTACATTTTGATATAGCATCTTCTTTCTGTTCTGCTTCTTTGACAGTATCCCCTCTTCCAAGGCATGTGGGCCATTCAGGAGTTTTAACACTTCATGGGCAGTTGTTCCAGATACAATACTTGGGTTTCCAACAGGTCTGCAGCAGGTCCTTCATGGCATAGCATCAGAAGCCTTTGCAGTGCCTTTTTTTATGGTCATCTGGTGAGTACTGTGGAGACCTGATTCAGTCACACAGCTGCATGATTCATTTCCTTCCTTACCAAACTGATACCAAACCACTATTAGACCAGATTTTTCATCTGCAGTCAAAAGCATCAAAGCCCAAACCTTGGTTTAAAAAAACCCAACAAAACAAACAAAACAAAGCAAACAAAAGCCCCAAAACAGTCATTTTGTAAGATGAAATTCAGTATAGAATCATAGAATTTTTAAGGTTGGAGGTCACCTCTATAGGTGCTCAGGAACCGTGTCCAGTTGGGTTTTAAATATCTTCGATGGAGACTCCACAACCTCTCTGGGTAACCTGTTCCAGTGTTTGGTCACTCTTGCAGTAAATTTTTTTTTTCTTTATGTTTAAATGGAGTTTTTTTGCATTTCAGTTTAACCCAACTGTTTTACATCTTGGGGCCTTGCTACTTGATACTTTGACAACTTCTACACTTGAGAAACCATGCAGTTTATTTCAGACTCCACCCAGCCCTTTCTTCCATAACACGTTTATGTGTTCTCCTGAACGGAACATGTTATTGCATACACAGGAAATATCAAGTCCTCTTTCTTGGTTTGGGGTTTTTTTTTTCTTTTTTTTACTTTATCATAAAGCCTGTGTAAGAGGTGGAGGATTACTTGCACTGCTACCCTACTACTTACTTTTTGGAAAAGAAAATACATGATTTATATAGGCATTTGTGCCATTCTAGTTCTTGCTACTGCTCTTCATCATTTAATGCACTGTGGATAATCTGGGTCACAGATTACATCTGGAATATGTGCTATAAGGAATGGCTGTAATACTGATTTGTGCCTGCTTACCATAGTTACAAACCCCAATGGAAGCAAAGAGTTACTCCAGTGAAACCTCATTAAACTTAATTTCTGAGGAGCAAAGCCCCCATATATACACTTGGAGCAGGACAGGAACTGACAGTCTAAAGAAAGCTGTCAGAACACAACCTGTAACATCTGAATGTGGCTGTGCCTCTACGTTCTCTAGCACTCTGTCCCTGCCTGCTGGCAGCACAAATATCTCAGCAGATGCTTTTGAGCAGAGCTATGCCCAACCTACCCAGCTGTATATTGATTTTTTTAATTTTTTTTTTTCTTCAGCAGCTTCTCATCTGAAACAAATGCACAAACTGACAATTTCTCTAGCCCATAACAGCCTTTTTCTGACCAATTCTGTTTTGCATGATGCTAACATATAATGTTGGCTTGTTTTTTGTAGCCTCGTTATGTTCTATTTTATTGCCTTGGCTGGAGCACACAAACGAGTGGTTGAGCAGCTGAGGGAACAACTGGTTATGGTAAGATTTGACCCAGTTTTCTGTACCCCTAAAGTTTTCTTTGTTGTGTCAGTATCAGGCATCCAGAGGAACAACAGTTTTCATAATCTTCTGGATAATTGGTGTTTGCACAGGCAGTGAAGAACGTTTCAAAAATTACACAGGAAAAATAACCGAAGCACTATATTATTTCTCAGTCTAGTTGGTTTTGTTGGGTATCAGCTGCAACTGCAGCAAGGTCTGGTTGTATCAGGCAACACACGTGCATGAGATACGCCTCTAAGAAGCGGCGTCCCTGTTGTTCATCTGTTGTCTTGCTTAAACCCACCCTTCTGCATGTTTTTTTTCTGCCAAACAAGAACCTGAATCTTGTGCTTCCTGTCCCCTCCACCATCCTACACATCCCTCGCCTCTATTTCCTTCTCTGCTCTCACAACTCCCTGCCCTGCCCTCCAGGTCTGTCTTTCTACTTCATCATGTCTGGTTTTACTCCTGAGTGCAGGTCCCAGCACCACTTGCAACAGGTACTCAAAGTGGAGCAAGTCACCACTAACTAGTCCTTTGGAGAGCGGTGCCAGTGCAGACATCCTTTTTATTTTTGTTTGTTCACTGTTCTTGGGCTTCTTGGAAGTGTGGTTTTAAGTTTTTAGGTGTGTGAGATGCTTTTACTAGGCTCAATGCAGAACTGTTAATATGTGACCTAACATGAGATAAATGAAGTCAAGACTGTTGTGAACTTAAAATTGTTCAGGCAGTTGAGAGTGTGCTGGGAGCCACTAATTAGAGTACAATGTGGTGAGTGGCCCTATTTATTTCTAATAAAGAAATGAGCTGTTCAGAGATAACTTGTACTACTTCTGTTCTTCCAGAGCATACTCTTTATTCTGTCTTTCCAGGAGAGTCGTGACAAGCTGTTCCTAATCAGAAAGATAACAGAAGCTCAGAGGCATCCTTGAAAACCACGAAAAGCCAGAACAACTTGACTTCCTCAAACTCCCAGAACCACTAGGTAAGAATAGAAGCACCTGCAGCACCTAAAAACTGAGCAGCTGACCGGCACCCTGGCACTGCGGTCTATGTAATGGACGCTTATGGTCTTAGTCTTGATTATGCTAGTGGGCCTTAAAGTTTCCAAGACTGGAATTTTAGCTAATTTATACTGTGTTAGACCTGTCCAAAAAATTGTATGGTAGGACACTTCATTGCTGCTACAATTTCAGAGTTGTTGGGGTTTAAGTCCCTTTTTTTTGCAGGTGTTTTGGGTAAAATACGATCACAGCTGAAACTCTGTTTAAGAACTTTGTACTGTTTTTACAAATTATGCTTTAAGAATTGGGAGGGAGGGGAAAGGTGTGGTTTTACGTGTTTCCAACTCACTTCTCTTTTAAAACCAAAGCAAAAGAGAGACATAAGTCAGTATTTTGAAATAGTGCATAGGAGAAGAAAATACGGGATGGGTTTGAAATCAGTTTTCTAAATATTTTTAGGGAAGAGTCTTCAATATTTATTTTGCTCTGAAATAGTAAGTGTGGTTGAACACTGGATAACTTCACAAAATGGTTCAAGGAAAACAAGCTGATAAAAGAGCTCTGAATAAACACTGGGAGTAGGAAGAGACGGCCGAGCGGTCAGGTCACCGAGCGGTGCACGGCTGTCGCAGGGAGAGCAGTTGCTCATGTACCAGCCTCACTGCTGTGGAGTAGTCTTTTTTTTTTTTTTTGAAATGTGTTAAGGCATTATTACTTGTGTTTTATTCTTGTACAAACACCTTGACTACTGTTGTCTTTGTTCTAAAATGTGAATATTTGAGAGTTAAGTTATAGTTCGGAAATACAGCATTCAGAACCTTCTGTGTCAGTACCCTTTAAATTCATATTTCTTCTCGCTTAAATGAAATGAGGGAGCTGTGTGACTGAGCTGAGGGGACAGTATTTCTAAGTAGACTATTTTTCTTTATTTAAAAATTGTGCTTAAGGATTTTCTGTACAGAATTGTGTTTATTCCTTGAAATTTGCCACTAGCACACTGTTAATGTGAGAGACTGTTCTTTTTATATGATGTTTTGGAATGTTTTCTGTCTTCGTTTTAAGTAAATTAACATTCAATAAATGTTTTTTTTTTTTTAATATAATGTCTGACGTTTTTAAAATCAGTTTGCTTTGACGGGGGTTGGCCCGGCCTCTGCGCGGCCCCTGCCGGGTGTGGGACGCCTTTCCTGGCGCGAGCCCGCCGGCCCCGCCCCCCGCGGGCGCTGACCTCTCCTCAGCCGCCACCTCCGCGCGCGAGGGGGCGCTCCCAGCGGCTCGCGCTGCCGCCTGGCGGGACACCCGCCTGCCCCCGCGGCGCCCCTTCACGCCTCTGGAGGTGGCCCCGCCCCCGTTCCCGTGGCAACCAGGGGACGCCGGCCCTGACTGACAGCTCCGCTCTCCAGTGCGGCGGCGATGGGGAGCCAATCGGAATCGCGATAGGGCGGGATGGTGGCGGGAGGCCGGCGCGGAGGCGGCCCGCGGTGATGACGTTTCGGCGGTGCGACGCGCCGGAGGAGGCCTCGGGGTCAGCGGGATGGAAGTGGCCGCCGCCGTGGCTCCGGCTGTGCGGCGCTGGCTGGGGCGGTGCCGGCCCCTCCGCTGCGGGGCGGGTAGGGGCCCGGGTCGGCTCCCGCGCCTGCCCGCCCCTGCCCACCCCTCACCTGTCGGGGCTCCGCCCTGAAGGACGGCTCGCACCGCCGCCCGGGCCCGCCTCGCACCGCCCGGGGCCGCCTCGCACCGCCCGGGGCCGCCTCACGCCGCCCGGCCCCGCGGGTGGCAGCGCTCGCCCGCCCGCCTCGTGCGGGGGCTGGGCGGCGGCAGAGCTCGCGTCACCTTTGTCTCTCCGGCAGGTCTCCGGGGGAGATGGCCTTTGCCCGCCGGAGGGGTTTCCCTCAGGCTTTGCAGCACGCGGGTGACTCTGGAGGGCATCAACAAGCCCGTCATAGACCGCGTCATCCGGGTGGACCATGCGGGGGAGTACGGGGCGAACCGCATTTATGCGGGGCAGATGGCCGTCCTGGGTAGATCAAGCGTGGGACCGATTATCCAGGTTAGTGGGCGTGAAAGTAATCGCTGTGTTTCTGGTTAATTTGCATTTGATTAAGAATGGTCGAACGGAGTTGTGAGAGCATAGCTGTCATAGTAAGGTAGCTGTCCATCTTCTTCTAAACACATTTAAACATGTGGGTTTATAACGAGTAGCGGGATTACTTGGTAAGGGAGTTACCGATACAATTGCTATAGTGTTGTCACAAAGACTTATTTTGCAAATGGTTTTATGTTGCCTACTTATAACTATCCTCATCTACTCTTCTGTAACGTTTCCTCTTTGTGATGTGAATAGTATAACCTCTGCAGTCAAAGTGTGAGTGGCCTGAGCTGGTTTGTTTTTCTTTGTGTTTATTAGTTTTATTGGAAATGTTTAATTTTTCTGGTATTATACTTTAGTGTGATCTGGTTCTTTTGCAGCAAATGTGGAATCAAGAAAAAGACCACCTGAAAAAGTTCAATGAACTAATGGTTGCGTACAGAGTTCGACCGACTGTTTTATTGCCTTTTTGGAATGTAGCAGGTTTTGTTTTAGGTGAGTCTGTATTATTACTATTATTGTTGTTTTGTGAAGTCTTCAAATCTGTAAATTATTTGTATTGCTTAAGATTTCATTGTTTGTATATGTTTGGTACCACACTCACAGGGGCTGGAAGTGCCTTACTTGGAAAGAAAGGTGCAATGGCTTGCACAGTGGCAGTGGAAGAGAGTATATCAGATCACTACAATAGCCAGATCCGAACTCTTATGGAAGAAGATCCAGAAAAGTACAAAGAATTATTGCAGGTATCTAATTATGACTTAAAAAGTGGTTTAACGTATTCATTGAATTATCTAATGTGACTTTGGTCTTTTAAAATAATATGCTCGTAGAATTTACAGTAGCTGAAGTCATCAGAACCTTAAGTTTCTTTTAAGTAAAAGGATGTTTTTTGCTTCAGCAGCACTAGATTGATCAAGCACCAAAATTAAAATGTATGTTGGATTAGCTTCAGCATGCTTCTAGTAATTCAGCATTTCCCTTTTGACTGGGAGAACTATGCTTTAATTTTGATTAGTTTTCATTGAAAGGAAGGGGAAACAAAAGGAGAAAATGCGATTGCATAGTAACATTTTGCTTATACTGGATATGATTATATAGTTAGAATAGAATATTTGAGTTGGAAGGGACCTACAACAATCATCTAGTCCAACTGCCTGGTCAGTTCAGGGCTGACCAAGCTAAAGCATGTTATTAAGGGCACTGTCCAAATGCCTCTTAAACACTGACAGGCTTGAGGCATCGACCACCTCTGTAGGAAGCCTGTTCCAGTGTTTGACCACCCTCTCTGTAAAGAAATGCTTCCTAATGTCYGGTCTGAGCCTCCCCTGGCGCAGCTTTGAACCATTCCCACGCGTCCTGTCACTGGATCCCAGGGAGAAGAGCTCAGCACCTCCCTCTCCACGTCCCCTCCTCAGGAAGCTGCAGAGAGCCATGAGGTCACCCCTCAGCCTCCTTTTCTCCAAACTAGACAAACCCAGAGTCCTCAGCCACTCCTCACAGGACATTCCTTCCAGCCCTTTCACCAGCCTTGTTGCCCTCCTCTGGACATATTCAGGGTCCTTCACATCCTTCTTAAACGGTGGGCCCCAGAACAGCACACAGCACTCAAGGTGAGGCCGCACCCACGCTGAATGCAGCAGGATAATCGCCTCTTTTGGGTTGTGCGGTGTTTGGTGCGCCCCAGGGCGCGGTTTGCCCTCTGGGCTGCCAGGGCACACTGCGGGCTCCTATTGAGCCTGCTGTCAGCCAGCACCCCGTCCAAGTTCTGGTCTCAAATACTGTTCAGAGCATGTGAGGAGCTGATGTTTGTTAGCTCTGCAGGAAAATTATTTCCCAGGTATTTTAGGCATCAAATTGGGACACATTCCTGTAGGGTGCTTGTGAGAGAGTGTCCTGTTTCCACATGCAGCACATTTTGCTTGTTTGTGCTCTGTTTGGCGTGAGCTTGCTTTCGGGTCCGCGTGTTCATTTCCAGTTCTGCTGACTATCAGTATGTTCCCTCGTGCTTAGTTTAACATGTAGCCAAGTCTGGTTACTCCAAATGTGTCTTCTTGTTACAGAACTAGTATCTGAAGTAACCCAGGTTTTGGTGACATGTACAAGGGAAATAGTACCCCTGAAAATAAAGACTATAAACTGAGAGGGCACAAAACAAAGAGAAAAAGCTAAGCAGCAAGGTTATTCAGTGTCAATATGAGGAGGACTAGCGATGAAACCAAAAGTGATGCGAACCTGTTGGGTAGGGACAGTGCTTGGGTGTCTGTAAACTCTGAGCGCTTTATTAAGCAATCCTAGTTATCTCGAGAGAAAATTCTTTAAACATTTTTGTCCTAGTTGGAAAATTAGAAGAGAAAAATAGTGTCCTTGAGAGTATGCTAGAATGGAAAAAAGCCCTGTTGGCTTACAGGGAAACACCCTCGCTGCTTATCTGGCAAGGCAGGGACTTTAATTTCATTACTTAAATTGTCAGAATAATTTGTATGTATGAAACTAATTAGTGTTATGAGTTACTATGACTGTAGGTTACAGGTTTTCAGATGGTGCATGCAATGGTCAACAGCATATAGTTTTGTATACTAGCTGCCTTGATTTCTCTGCAAAGTAGACTTACTAATTAACTGCTACTTTTAAAGATAATAAAGAAATTTCGGGATGATGAACGGGAGCACCATGACATTGGGCTTGAGCATGATGCAGAAGCGGTAAGTGCAATGTTAACTAATTGGCACTGTTAGTGAGGATGTAGATGCGATGTAGTTCTTTATTTGCAAAATAGAAAAGAAAGCGCTTGATATTCTTTCCCAGAGATAGATCTGAGAAAACCCTGCGTATTATAGCTTTCATTTTTCTAGAACAGAATTGAATCTGTTGGAACTCATGTCAAGTGTTAAAGTGATGGTGTTTTCCTGAGAGGTGTCCTCTGCACAGTTTTTAATTTTATTTTAAGTTTAGATTAAATATTTTTGAAGGCTAGAAAGTGCTATCCATACAGCTGGGAACTTGAGGCATCATCTTGGTAGACAAAGACAACCATGTTAGGAAGTGTGAATTACAAATTCTATGCTCCCTTGAATACCATATGAGGAATGTGTGACTTCTTTCTTTGTCTTGACTTAGATTTGTGGAGAAATGGAAACATTCTGCAAAGTTGATCATTTTTAATTTAGTTTTCTCTAGGGTAGGTTAGACTACAAATACAGGCGTTGTTTGTTGGGTGKTTTTTGTTTGTGTTTTTTGCTTTGTTTTGTTTTTGTTCTTTTAGGTAATGCTTACTATTCCTTACCACAAGCTGGTTCAAACAAAACACTTCATTAGATGTATTTAATCTCTTATTCCTTGTTTTACAGGCACCAGCTTATTCAGTTTTGAAGACAGCTATACAACTTGGATGCAAAGCTGCAATATTTTTATCAGAAAGAATTTAGTGATATTTTCCATAATGTTTGTGGCAATAAACTGTGACACAAAAGTGTATGGAAATTGCAGAAGACTAATAGTTATTTTATTAAGCCTTTTAAAATTTTCTTCACTAAGCATCTGATTCAGCCATCCTTTGTCACATTGAGTACCCGTTCAAAAAGTATCTATATTAAAGTCAGTTGAGCTAAATGTGAATAAAGATGGCAGAATTGGGTCCATATGAACTAAACCTCATTATTCAGAGACTGTTCACAAGGTGGCAGCAAAATATGTATGTATATACATGATTTATATATATAGTGTGTGTATGTATACACACACGTAAAAATGATAAATACATTCTCTGTTGCCTTCAAATTTATATGTACTTGAAATAAGCTGGAGCTCCTCAGCTCATTTTAAAATGGTTAATACTAAGTAGGATATTTGAGTTCTATTTTCAGGGTAAGTAAATTAAGTACTAGTAAGTATTTCTTTTCAGTCTGTCTTAAATAAAGATTGGTATTATAAGACTTTGATAACAGTTTGATTTGAAGACTTGTTCGTGGTTTTTTGTGGGTTTTTTTTTTTTCAGGCTCAATTCTGAATTCTTCATTTAAGTAGAATTTTTCTTCCTTTGGGTTTTTTGTTGTTCTTGTGGGGGTTTTGGGGATGTGTTGTTTTTTTTTTTTTTTGTCCTGAGTGTGTGTGTAAGGAATGTATCCGTGATACAAAGCAGGTGGAGAGAGCAACTTGGAGCACCTGTGGAATCGCACTTAATATTCTGTTAGAGCTTTCAAGTTTATCTTACTTTGCTTCTAGTCTTCAGTGGCTCTTGAATAGAGACACTCTTGCTTTCTCAATGTTCCAACAATTTCCCAATGCTTTCTGTTGACAGCCTGGCATGGAGCAATAAAAATAAAAAAGACGAAGTTGTGCATGTCTGTTCTATTAAACAATAATTGAAGACTATAAAAGTACAGCAATGTGTCTTAAACTGGTAGGGATGAAAAGGACTTCTTACAAGATTGTGTCTTTTGCCCTTTATGCCTTAAGAACGTCCTGACTATTCCATTCTTTTCCTATGGCATCATTTTGGAAATTGGCTAGCTTTCCAAATGCATATGGATTATATAGAAGATGCTGATATCTTGATACAAACATTTAAAGTCCCTGTGAGAGAATTCCATTTTTATAGCTGAGAAGCACCATCTTTTCATTGTATGTTGCAAGGCAGGGAAACCCTGTGAATAAAATTGTGGGTCACACAGAAAGCATATATCCATGCTTTTCCCCTTATATCCACCTTCTAAAACTTTGGGGTGACACAGCTTGTTTAACTGCCATAAGCTAACTTGTGTTTCCCCATTTTATGGGTTTTCCAACTTCTACAGGCTTGTGGGTTTTATTTCATTTTTTTTTCTTAAGAATAGCTCAGCTTGACAGATCAGGGAGCAGAATTTGTTGTATCTCATTTTCTGGTTAAAAGCTATGATGTATTAGAAGTCCATATGTCTTACCCTAGGCAGTGGGGTATAACTAATTGAACAGGTCAGCTATGGATGTGGGATGTAATGGATATAAACCTAGTTGAAAAGGAAAGAATTGGAAACCAAGAAATAAAACAGCAGCAAGTGCTGCTTGTTACTGTCACGAAGAATGGGGCCACCATTGCCAGTCTTGACTTGTTTACCTTACCTGGCAAAGCCACACAGGTATACTGAGGGGGGTTGAGTAGTTTTATTGAGTTTTGCTGTGTGCTGTTTCCAGTTCTGTTGTGCTGGCCAAATGCTATGTACTGACTTTGTAGCTGCTTTGASACCAGAGGAGGATAAGTGCGGAGTTGCCGGCATGAGTCCAAGGCCTGTGGGAGCGTCTCGGAGCATCCAAGCATCTGGGAGCTTGGTGAGGCTTCAGACAGCATTTAATCCAGGTACATCTGAGTCTACCTTTTGAGTAGATCTGTTAGTGTTTGTAGGTACCGCTTGGTGTGTAATTTGACATGAAAGACTTCTTAAAGAGGATTATTTTCCCTTTTCTTGTGAAGGAGCTTAGACTGAAGGTTAAATCTTAATATAGAAACTCCTGTATGATTTATTATGACCGACGCTTTGTACATTCTTTGAGAATAATTTCTATCACTTACACCATTGCAAGTGTGACTTGGTAATACTTAAACTCCTGATGTTATTTACATTGTCCAAACAAAATAGTGTTTGGTTTTCTATCTATGACTGGTTTGCAGAGCCACTGGAATAACTTGACTTGAGGAACTCAAAGCTAAGTCACAGATTTCTCAGGGACTGCATAATAAGAAGATAGCTCTAAGGGATTTACGTGCCTCAGCCCCAGACAGTTGTGAGCAGCGTGCATGTAAACTTGAGTTTACTGAAGGTATGTCGTATTAGACTAACACAATATCTTCCCTGACTTGACCAATTCTCTGAACAAAAGTTACATCTGGCAGATTTCTTGTCTTAATTTCTCTAAAGCATTCGATATGCTGTCATGAGGAAAATTCCTAGGTATTTTGAAGAAGAGAGGAATCGGCACAAAAGAATGGTTAAGGTGGCTAAAGGGGTAACAAGTGGTGTTGAAGGGATATGCAGTGCAGTCGTGTAAGTCATGGACTTTCATAATTGAGTAAAAAGAGGAAGAAAGGTCGCTTGATGAATAGTCCATTGTAAAGTCTTTAATAACAGGGGCAGCATGGGATGGCATCTCTTATAAGTCCATTATTAGAACTGGGGAGGGAGGGGCACGGTATGTTCTGACTCAAAGCTGGAAGCTGCACAGCCATGCGGACAATGGTCTTGTGATATAAACTGGAAACTGAGCCAGAGGGTTTCCTGGTCTCTTAGCCCTTACATCAGGATTGAATACTGGACAAGGCATCCGTGGGACTTTCCTAGATAGATGGTACTCAGCTGAAGCCTGATGTTCTCCAAGGCAGTGGTTACAGAGATTCTCTGAAGATGTCTGCGGTGATGTTCAACAGTTGGGGTATTTGCTGCTGACGTAGAGAAGCGTTCATGTGATCCTTCGTGCAAGATGTGGGTGGCCTCCGAGACCATCACACACGGCTCACTCGGGGCAACAGCATTTAAGAGACAAATCTCATTTTTAGTGCGTTTAGTTTGGCCAAAGGCTGGGAACATCAAATACCAGGAAATCACCATGTGAGGTCAGTGTGTTTGGCCATAACTGTGAAAGTGCTCACAGCCAGTTCTTTGTCCTCAGCAGCTGAAAACATCCTGCACATTTGAGTAGGCTGTCAGACAGTAATACTGCCTCTAGCTGCGAGCATATAATACGAATAAGGAGAACAACTCTGCTTTCTGTTCCCGAGCAGGATTTGTTACTTCTTTTTACTGGAGCAGCATATTTGCACCCATCCATTGAAGTGTGGGTGAGGAGGTTCTTCTGCCACTTCCAATGGCTGTGCATTTCCCTACTCACTGGCAGTTACTCTTTTTTTTGTTGTTTTACATAGAAAATGGAGTTACCTTTCATCTTCATGCAAAAGGGATGGGTTTTTTTTTGTTTAAAAAGCTGTTTCAGATTTTGAAAGATTACAAACGGTGGTAGAAGGTTACAAAAGGACTAGAGATGGTAAAGTGCTGCACAGAACTTCTATTGTACAGCTGCTGCAACACTGTAGTTTCTTTTTTATGTTATTTTGACGCAGAACTAAAGCTGACTAATGTCAGCCATCTCGGCAGGGGTTAATGACAGACGGCAGCCAAAGTATATAGCTTATACGAGTCTGTTATCATAGGGATTCTTGATGAACTCTGGTCGTGTTGGCAGAGGAAAAGGAACTTGGATCAGACAGGGAGGCTGTGAAATGCTGCATTTTCAAAACAGGGAGTGGGGAAGATGACAGGGTCTTCACTGTGCCTTTGGGTTTTGGGGCTCCTTTCTGAACTATAAGATAAGCACATAATTTGGGTCTTCTAATATGCAGTGGGATGAAATCCTTCCCCTCAAAGTAATGAGGGCTTCTTCTAGCTCCTGTGATAACCAAGGGCTTGATCCTGATTTTCTCCTCCAGAAGGAGAGTGTGTTTTATTTTTTGGTGAGGAGGAGCAGAGGGTATCCACCCGTGTGTGTAGGGGGCATAGGGCTGTTATCTGCTCCTTGATCAGCATCTCGCCCCTTACTGTTTTCTCCTGCAATCAGTGCTGGGGATGATCTGGCCCCTATTCTCCAAAGGTGCTCAGAGATTAAGGTAATGACGGTGCTTGGAGGCGAGTGACACGGCCAGATGGGGCAGTCCTTGTGCGGAGCACTGGGGCTTTTTCTGACGCTCTGACAGCTCTGAAGCAGGATCTCCGCGCTGTCTGTAGGCACCGTGCTGGCTCGGGTGGAGGAAAACCCAGCAAAGGGGAGCAAACAGGCAAGAGCAGCTCTGTCTCATGAAGCAAGAAGAATGGTTATGAAAATTCAAAGCAGTTCTGAAGATCCGTGGCCTGTCAGTAACAGCTCTAGAAAGCTACCAGGGTGGCAAGGCGCACGTGATGCCACGGCAGCATCGGTCTGGCCAGTACGTGTTTCAGCCTCCTGCTGCCGCAGCTAGGCTAGGCAAAAATCAAATCCCCATGGCTGTGATTAATGTGGTGATGCTGACATAAGCTGAATGGACTTAACGCCACGAGTTATGTAAAATGGGACTCATAAGATTGTTTGGCAGAGAGCTAAATCATTGTCTGAGATGATAAATATTACAGATAGAAGAAATATCAGATCTAATGGGCTTGATCTTTGTCTGGAGTAAATCTGTGTGGCTCACTTGAGCATAACAGTGCTAGGCTTGCTACAGGTTGACAGGATATGCCATGCAATTCCTATACTGGGGATGATATGGATTGTACATCCCTATTTTTTCTTAGCATTTAAGGAGTTATTTCATTTATACAGTCCCTTGTGTCTGCCTTGTTTCTTGACTTTAGGGAAGATATAATTTCAAATGGGTACCAGTCATTTTTTGTCACTACTTCAAAGTTGTGGCATGTCACTTGCATTGAATTCTGCACATATTTTCAGCTTGGGGAGCTTAAAGAGGTAAGTAAAAAATATTGGCCAGTTTAAAGGAGGAATGTGTGTGGTAAGGGAGGAGATTGTTGAAAGGTACCATTTTTCTATTTGTTAATTCAGTTTCCCCAGAGTGGCTGAGATAGATGAAAAATCTGAATAGATTTAGAGAATGACAGCAGCTTTGCAGTTGTACTCCCAGTGTGGCAGAACTTAACTCACGTTGAAGAAAGCTTGCTGACACTCCTGTTTAGAGTTGGGGGGCTGATCTAATGTTGAGTAAGTGAATTAACAGTTAATCAGAACAGGTTCAGTGGGTAACAGATCTCTAAAACAACTTGACTGTGTTAGAAGGAAAATTCCATTTGTTGTCATTACGTGCTTTCAATAAATGTAGCCTCCTGTTCACTTCAGGTGTTTTTGAGAAGTACCACCTTATACTAGTTTTACAGAGCAGAACCCAAAGCTAAGCAGACCTGGGGATGGTACCTCTGTGTCCAGTTATACACCTTATGGCAGCAGCATCATTTCATCGTGTTAAGATGCAGATTCATACACCTATGCTGATATTAAAAAATATTATTTTTTTGGTGCTAAGTATCTTTGTTTCACAAATTAAGGCCATGGCCCTGCCTTTACTTGTGCTTGTTCTTAGCTGGAAGTAGGTGATGTTCTGATGGAAGCCCAGGAATCACGCAGTGTTGTTCGGAAGGGAGCTCTGGAGGTCATCTCGTCCAACCTCCCGCTGGAGGCAGGACTGCGGCCAGCACTAAAGCAGGTCAGCCATGATTTTGTCTAGCCAGGTGATGAAAACCTCCAAGGACGGAAATTCCACAGTCTCTATGGGCAGTCTGTTCCAGTGCTGCATTACCCTACAAGTGACGCTTCTTTTTTCTCCCCCTCCCCAATGTCCATCCTAAACCTTCCGAGATTGTGGCTGCTGCTGCTTGTTATGTCGTGTGGTGCCATGGAGAAGAGTTTGGCTCCGCTATCTCGGTAAATATTCTTTGAGTAGTTTTAGGCAACTAAGATCACCCTGTTCTTACCTCCCCAGTGTATACGTCCTTCACGGAGCCCTGTGCTAAAGAGCAGCCCGGGAGGCGGTGAGCGAAAACAGGGCATGGCTTGGGGTGCACATCCCTCCTCCTCTGCCTGGCTGTATCATTCCTGCTACGTTTCCACTGCAGTTACGGCTTTCACAGCAAAAGGTACCTGCTGGCGGGACTGCCTCCCACGAAGGAGGGTGCAGGGCTGTAGCTCTCCTTGCAACGCCTGGTTCCTGAACTGCCACAGAGGAAATTAAGAGATGCATCTAGTGACCACCTTGACAGTCTCATTATTTGTTTTAGACTCCAGGCTTCATATGAATGCCTGAAGCTGTCTTCTTTCCCTGCAGGTATTTTCTACCCAACTGCTTGCACGTCAGTGATTTGTTTTTTAATGTAACCTGTGCCTAGGACAGATGGATTTATTGATTTGATGGTACAGATGGACATGTGTAGACCAAGGTATTAATGAAAGCAAGTCATACACACACAGTGGGTGTTTTTCCTACTTAAAATATCTTTTCTGGACTGCAGAATAAAAAGATTATTTCTGGCACTGGAAGTGCTTTTCTGCTTTCTTTGTGGCCACTGGCCAGCCACCTGCCAGGGATGGCTGGGGTCAGAGCAGACGCAGCAGCGGGTGAGGGGGATTTGAATTTTTTTGTGGTGCATTTTGAAGGCAAGGTCTGCCAGCTGCATTTTAGCAAGCTGTCATTAATTTCTCCCAGGTTTGTGGTTTGGGGGCAGCTGTATAGCCAGAGGCTGCTAACTGTGTATGCAAATGGCCAAAACATTTAGTGGAGTGAAAAGCCTTTGTTCCTAGGAGAAGACAGTCATGCAATGCCAAGGCAGATGACTCAATACCATTGCTCTTTGTGGCTATCTCTGGATTACAGTAAATTTCCTCTTTAAACAGCAGCCTGTGTCAAATTTAAAGCCGTCTCTCATCTTGCCGATAGATTGTTTCCTCCCTCCTTTGGGGGCTCCAGAGCTGGCACCCAGCTTCTGCGGCAGGGAAACGCGCACAACTTGCTTTCCCAGGGCTAGCGCCCGAATCCCAAAACACAGCGGGGCCTCTGCTCTCCGGTTGTATCGTCCCACGTCTCCCCGCGCCGATGGCTGCGGGTCCCGAGGCGGGCGCAGCAGAATCCCGCTCTCCTCTCAGGAGTGATCTTGTCGTGTTTAACAAATGTCTCTTCTCTGCTAGCCCGCGGCATTCCCGTGAGAAAGGGGCTTTGCTTTAGGGCTGGATTAAGAGAAGGCTACCGGGTGCAAGTCTACTAGAGATGTAAGTTTATGCTTAGCTCTAAGCCCAAGAGCCACAGGGATAATTGGATGCTCCAGGCTAAACTTGTTCTGAGGCTTTAGTGACTTGCCTGTGGCCACCTGGCAAGTCGTGGAAGGAATACGCTGGAAATACAATTTGAGAGGAGTTGAAGCTCCCGGGTGTCTGCACTAACTGTACAGCACTCCTGGTATCTGGCGAAAATGTGCAGACTTCACTGCTTTTAAGTGGTTTTATCCAGCAAAAGAATGGCAGCAGGACTTAAAATCACGGATGAGATTGTTCTGCAAGTATAGCTTAATGGCTCAGTTCCAGCCCTGACCTGGAAAGCTAACTGCTAGTGATGGATGAGGAGCTGTCTTCCACATCGCATCTTGTCAGCCCTCATTGTTCTGACTTTGGCAGGAAAAATGCGGTTTACTTGAAGACTTTGAAGGTGGCTGAAATGTTGTGATTTTTAAAAAATATAACTGTCCGCTTTTCAATTCCTCTCACCCAAATATCGCAGCAATACTTGCTAATGAGAAATAATTATATCTCAATTTTAAGTGACACAAGTGCTATTGTTTACACAAAATGCAAGAATCTAGTAAGACATCAGGCATACGTTTAGAGGGATGATGCATGAGAAAACAGTTCTCTCCTCTCAGGGAGCTGAGCCTCGCAAGGGAAGATGACAGATAAATGTTTATAGACAGACTCTAGAGCTAGTTGTACTTGCTTATCATTTGTCATAAATGCGGAGACTTGCAGCACAAAGTACTGGTACGGCATAAGCTGGAAATATGCTCCTCTCCAACAGATGTGGCACCAGTCCTAATGCTCACTGGATGTTTCAGGTCGGTGACCAGCAAGAGGATTTGTCCTGGTAAGCAGGTATGACTAGCCTTGAGCCTTCCTGGGGATTGTTGCCTAATCCATGGAAAAATCCCAAATGGAGCAGGCCAAGCACAGCCTGGTGTGCAGGCTGCATCGCTGGCAATCCGTCACTGCTGAAACAGCCACCTGGGCATACCTGAGACATTGCTCGGATATGATGCAAAAGTGTTGGGATAAAAATGCTTGCTTGAAGCTATTGCTTTCAGGTGACCTGTGGAGTGACCTGCTACTTCAATATTTCTTTCCAATTGACTCATCATTCTCCATAGACTTGGTATTCAAACAGAAATAACTCTTTCAACACTCACAGTGGTGAAAGCCCTGTGTCATGTTTTCAGTGACTTTCCTATTAACAGGAAAATCCATGTTATATTTTTCCCTCTTTTTATCTTCCCTGCGCTTACCAAAATACATGTGATACTGATACGGCCTTTGTTTTTAGAGGATGTGTTATAATACACCCTCCATATGTCACCTTGTACTGAGTACCCATTCCAGGCTGAGCTGTAGTGAGTTAAGAATAATCAGCAGAACTCTCTAATACACTTGTCCTTCTGATTCACTGAAAAAACCTCCAAACATTTAACTTACAAAGTCTTATTGTCACAACCAAGAGAAACTAATAGAACAAATTACGTACATGAGCTGCATGTGTTAGGTACGAAAACATAGCAAGAGGAGAAGTTTACAGAGGAGATTTCCTAGAGAATATTTGTCTACATTGTAAAACCAATGATATATCTTGCTGCATCTGGCAATTATTATGCCACACACTGTTCTTACTCAGTGTTCACCCTGTTCATCTTAGGCAACACGTACTCATTCCCGAGTTCTCCCACATACCAAGATATTAATCTGCTTCTCATGTAAACAGTCAACAATCTGAAAGTGTTACAACACACCATCATGGACTTGATTCAGTAGCTGTCTTGCTTCCTGTTGGTTATTGTTAAGGATAAAGAATCCAAAGAGGATCAAAGTCCATTCAGCCTCTGGAGCTGGACCCATGCCCCTGCTTCTCGTCCCTTCGTTTAGACTTGCATGCTATTAAGTTTCAGAAGTTGGAGCCACCACCCATCTGTATTTGCCTTAAATCAAGCAACTTCTTAAGTGGATTTTAGGTGTTTCATTTTTCTTTGCTTTGCTGGGCGTAAGTAGGGTCTGATTTTTCTGGGGGCTTTGCTTTCCTTGGCTTCTAAAATCATTTTATAAGGTGTTGCTGATTTGAATCATTAAGTCATGGGGCGAGTCCAGCTGTGCCCCTTACCCAGCACTGCTCTGCTTCAGGGGGTTACAGAAAGAATCACACTCTTGTGCTGAAGGTAATGAATTACAAGCGCAACTATTATCATGACAATTGATTTTGATTACTGATGGGTGGGTGAAAGTATCTATGCAAATGCACATCAGTGCGTGCCTCTATTATTATATATCTCTGTTGAGCTGAGGAATGGACAATGTGCCTTTTATTCAGAAAGAGCGTTCACAGAGATAAAAGCTGCTACGGCCCCGCTTGCGATCACCAGCAATGAGCCGCCTTCAGGTGTGGAGTCGACCGCGCCTGGGCAGGCGACAAGGGGATGGGTGGTGGCTGGAACRTGGCTGTAGATGGAGCCATTTACATTTAGGAGAGCTG
The DNA here is from genome assembly GCA_030449065.1 of Oceanodroma leucorhoa. NCBI lineage: Eukaryota > Metazoa > Chordata > Aves > Procellariiformes > Oceanodroma > Oceanodroma leucorhoa. The sequence continues at coordinate 9,358,328 of JASVER010000008.1, read as the reverse complement.
GCAAGACCATTTGAGCAGCCCCATCTTCAAGTCCGCTGGGTGCTCTCCGCTGACTCTCCTGGGATGCAGAGAGCGCACAGGTATATTTATGCCTTTCCTGGACTTGAAGCCTTCCAGCCCTTCTCGGTGAGCTGGTGACAAATGGTGCGTTCACAGTGCTGAGCAGGAGCTGGGTTTCCCTGAAGCAGAGGAGAGGTGGTTTCATGCTGTTGCGATGACCCGCAACGTGGCTGGAGGCCAGGAGAGGACAGCCTGGCTGCCGTTGAGCTTCCACATACCCGGCCACCATGGTATATTTTGACCTGGATGACTTGCCTTTTGCTGATGGATGAAGATGGCCACTAAAACTAAGTTATGTTTGTTTCTACTCTTCCCCCCCCCCCCTTCCTTCTTTGATCAATGGACAGGGTGTAAATGGGCTTGTCGGCTGGCTGTTTGGGAGATACCTATTCTTTGTACAAATACCTGCCTTTGATTAATCTTATGTTATTATTTATTTAGTCATCTAATCAGGGAGCTAGATCAGTGCTGTAGCACATATGCAGCTGTATGCACAGCACAAACTAAAATTGACAGAGGATATTGGAGGCAAATGGTGTCCAAGAAACCCACTGGTTCAAAATTGCTTATTCAAAGTATTTGGTGAAGAGCTTCAAGTAAGACAAATGTCCAAAAGTCCATGAATGATTCATTAAAACAAGGGAAATAAATCCAGTGAAGTATTCAATCACCATGAGTAATTCATTGTACTCTAATATGTTTAGCAGTGATATTTAAAATGTATTTCCTAGGCTTATAATTCATAAACCTGACAAAAAACTGATCTAGAAAGAGGGTATATTATTTATTCCAGAGCCAGAACTGAAATCTTATAGTGAGTTCAGATGCAACCCTCAGTATTTCATACTTCTTAAATGACTAAAAATCTTCCTGCAGAGATGAGTTGTTAAAGCTCCTGTCAGATCAGATCCCAGAAAAGCTGTAACCACAGCGGAGCAAAAGGTATGGAAATTTCAAGTGTGTAACTTTCAATATCAAAGTGCTCTCAGAGAGAGCTTGAAATTTGTTCAGCTTGAGGCATCTCTCCCCGAGCCCATCATCTGTCATGCTGTGGCAGCAGACGGAGCAGAGAGATGGGAGGGGAATAATGCATTCGTATGGGGACAATGTCGTGTCATTTAAAGAGCTGCGATCCGAGCAGAAGTCTTGGTTTTGGGTGGGTAACCATTTCTCTTTATTTTTCAATTCAAGCTTTTCATTCTTTGGCCACCATGGATATCTCTTTTTTCTGTTACCGTGAGGGTCAGCAAGTTATTGCAAGGATGGCTGGTGACGTCTCCGCTCTGCAGTGCCACGTCCGCCGTCCCTAACGTGTGATGCTGCAAAGGTGTCCGAGTCCGTTTCGCTTTAACACTTTCTATGTGGTCTTTTACTGCTCCGTGCTTTCTCCAACATTTATGTCCTCCTTTAATTATAAGCATGTTCTTTTCCATTCAGAGAGGACCCAGACATAAAGATCCCCGAGGCACTGGTGACCCTACTGCTAGGGAAGGTGATGGTTTTGGGCACTGCAACATGAGCCCGATGCTGATGAGAAGCCGTCTGCAGGGAGGCAAATGGGCCTCGTGTCAGTGGAGATCAGGTACTGACGGCTGCCAAGGAGGACGTCTCAGCATCCTCCTTGCTCCTCTGGAAGGTGCCCTCATGTCCCACCTGCAAAACCTCCCACTAGTTTCTCTCAGCACTGTAAAAGCCTCCAGAGATGGATCCACTCACTTGCAATAGCAGAACCTCAGCCAGGCCATGGACGTGTCCCTTCCCACCGCTGCAGGGACAGGGGAAAAACAACCTTTTGCATTCACTGTTCTCCTCCCCCGTTTGCAGGTACCACTTCAGAGATGGCAAAGGGAACAGGAGACAGAGCATGTTCCTGGAGGTAAAGTAAGAAATAAAATGCAGCCGTGAACCAGCTTGTTGTAAAGGCAGTTTGGGCTTGACCTCAGCCTCCCTCAGGTGAGCCTGTGCGGTTCCTGTTGTTTCAGTGGGTTTGCTTTGCATTTGTACCTATGTGAGATGAGAAGGATGACTCATATTTTACAGTTCCAGGGAGCAAATATGATGCCTTCTGTATCATAAATTAAAGAAATAGATTTAAATTGAATTAGGTAGGACATGAAAGATGATCCTACCTCTGTTCAAGGGGTCGGCACTGTAATAATAAGGAAACCTATGACACCAGATGTAAAAATAGCTGTCATTTTATGAGCTTGTCTGACTGGCCTTAAACAAAGAGAGGTATATGCTGCACTTGCTGTCTTGCTAATGAGGTAATTGTGTTGCTTTGCATTGATCTGTGGAATGTTTAATCTTAGTTAAAGGGGCGCAGCCTGAGGAATCAGTGTGGAGGGATGCTGGGAAGAGGTTTAGCCTTCCTGGGGGGATTTCAGGCTCCAGCGCTGTAATGCTGGTCCCCTCACAGGGCAGCCGAGCAGGTGAAGAATTTCCCGTGAAGCAGGAAGATTACATGAGTGAGGCTGAATTTTAGGCATGATCTAACAACTGCCTGTGCAGACATCTCCTATACCAGGCACCGTGCTGCAAGGTTTTCATTTCAACCAATGATGAGCAGTGCCCGCAGCATCCCCCCAGCATCTTTCTACCCAAATCGGGTGGGCCAGAGCGGTGCGGAGGACACAGCCCTGGGTGGGCTGGTGTCGCTGGGGTGGCACTTCCTGACGGAGATGCTGCCAGCTGGGGATTGCTACCAGGCTCCCTGCCTAGGTGTGGGGTGAAACCTCCCTGAGCCCAAGGACCTCTGCTACAGTCCCTCTGGGAACGCAGGGGTGAGAAACAGTGCTGGCTCAGGCCCTTTTATCAGTTTTGGGTTGCTTTTCCTTCTCTACAGGCCACTTTCCTTTTAAGCCATTAGCTTTTCCCCTCTCTATCCTTGACGGGATGAGGTAAGGGTCTAGGACGAGGCTTCCTAGAGCTACCGCTGCCCTCCAGCCCTGCAGAACGGGTGCTGTGAGCCAGAGCATCAGCTTTTCCCACCCTAATTGCCGAATGCTGATAAGCCAATTTCCCTAGACTGGCCCTCCCTCGCTCAGGTTTCCTCCTACGCTGTTTTTTCCCTCCTTTTCCCTGGGTGGGTGATCCAGCCCAGGCTCATCAGGAGGAGTGTCAGCTGAGCCAGGATCATCTCATTATTTGAGGCTGTAAGCCGATAACAGAGCTTGTTCTCTGTGTGCACTTGCCTTTGATTCTGGGTGCTATATCTCATTGCTTTGTGCCGAAGCTTCATCTTTGCGGCTCGCTGCTGCAAACCCGTTATTTGTCAGGCACAAAGCCCCTTCTCTAATTTCGTGGCAAGCTTAGGGGTACACAGCCCAAAGCTGAAAGACAGGGAGGCCAGGCAGGCTCACGGCTGGGACCTGGTAACCACAGTCACTGGAGGGGAGGCGGCTGCCGCCGCTCTGCTGCTCTTTAAAAGCCATCAGTGAGACAGACACAGCGCTGCTGAAACCAGCGGAAAGCTGTGGGACAAGCCCGAGGTCTCTTCTCTAACTCCCTTGCGCTGGTTTATGAAAAACAGAAGCTTGTTTTATTTTTGTTGTTGTGGTTAAGGTGATACTATCACCGAGGAGCTGTTTTCACTGTGTGACTTGAGACTCTGTGCCAGGATAAATTCACAAATGCTGGTAGACGGGATTTATACGTGTAGTGGTGAAGGTGAGGGAAGTTTTAACCTGCTTTGTGAAAACTTATATTTTTAAAGTTAGAAAAGGAACAGGTGATTCTCTGAGCAGCCGATGAGGTTTGGCTTTCTTGATCTCAAGTGGAATGAGACGGCCAGGCAGTGCCGACCTCCTGCTGCATCTTGAGGACCTTAACAGGACCTTTCTTGTATGAAATTGCATACGTTAATGCTTTGGACCTCTGCTTTCCTTCCCAATGACCAATTTCAACCAAATTGATTGCAAAGTTATTTAGAGGGGGAGTACTGGACAAGCAGCATAGTTTCCTTGGGAAGCAAAGGGAAAAGTGTGTTCCAACAATGTGAGCAATAAATAGCAAGTTGAAACCTGTGTTAAATTCTCTTTCCTAAGTTCTCTCTTTGCTAGCAAACAAGCATTAAAGATCCAGACCTATTTAAAATGGTCCAATCTTGCTAAATTGATTTTGAAATCAATCAAATGCACAATAACCCTGCATGGGTATAATGAAACCGTTAACAATCCTCATTTAAATTACTCTGCTTTAATCGGCATATTAGGGCTCAGCTACACAATCAGTTTTTATTAGTTTAGTGAGTTATGGTGCAAATACACATTTAAGTGACTTACCATTAATTAAGCTAAACCATTTCAGTCAGTGATTAAATTTACATTTAAACACACACACGTCCAGGTTTAATTAGATTGGTATTAAACTGTTTTTTGTTAAACTAGTTTGACACTTGCACATGATACAAGATTTGGCTCTACCTGATGCTTTTCAAACCTGGGGGCTACCTAGCTCCATCTTGGGGGTCCTCAGACCCAGAGCTCTGCTGAGTCCTGGGGGTGGTGGGGAAAGGGAAGGGCTGAGCTCCTGCTCCCCGGGGACTGCCCTGCACGTCGGGGGTGAGATGCCGGGACCTCGTCCTGCCACCCGAGCTCTCGGGTGAGAGCCTGAACTGCAGTAGCTAAGGCATGGCCACAGGGTTGATTTTTGGCAGCGCACTCCAGCAGGGTGCTGGGAGCACCAGCACAGCGTGTTAACCTCCTCCTCTGCCCTGGGAGAGTTAGCAGGGCTTGTTGGCTGGAGCCTTTACATACAGCACCGGAAGCTATACATCAGCATGGCTGTTGTCATTCATATGTGGATCACATCAAATACCGAACTTAAAGAAGTGCAAGACTTATGATAGAACCATAGAATAGTTTCGGTTGGACCAGACCTTTAAAGGTCATCTAGTCCAACCCCCCTGCTGTGCGCAGGGACATCTTCAACTAGATCAGGTTGCTCAGAGCCCCGTCCAACCTGACCTTGAATGTTCCCAGGGATGGGGCATCTACCACCTCTCTGGGCAACCTGTGCCAGGGTTTCACCACCCTCATTGTAAAAAATTTCTTCCTTATAGCTGGTCTCAATCTACCCTCTTTTAGTTTAAAACCATTACCCCTTGTCCTGTGGCAACAGGCCCTGCTAAAAAGTCTGCCACCATCTTTCTTATAAGCCCCCTTTTAGTACTGAAAGGCCGCAATAAGGTCTCCCTGAAGCCTTCTCTTCTCCAGGCTGAATAACCCCAGCTCTCTCAGCCTTTCTTCATAGGAGATGATGATCTTGACCTGGACAGTTTTCATGTTTCCATTTTCAATCTAAGAAACATCTCCGATTACTGCTGATTCCCCTTCCATATGATGGTTGTATACTTGCACTCCCCTTGCTGAAAGATGTTTCCTTTCCATGATGCTGTAGTTGGCTTTCTTCACAATACCAGCAACTTCAGCTTTCTGGAGGACATGTGATGGCAGTCTCCCATGCTCACAGCTTGTCAGACAGCACTCAGCATGTCAACTGACACTAATGCAGATAGGCTGGGGTTTTTTGTTCCTGTTTCATTGCTTAGCTGGAAACATATAAGCATGGCTTCCTGAATGCCAGTGTAATGGGTAAGTATAAATGCCCCACTCACACAAGTTTCTATGCAGAAAAAATCCTTGAGGGTTTTCAAACAATATGGGACAAGCTGGAGATGAGCCAGCTGATGCTGGTGCTGCTCACCAGCGTAGAGCCAGGGTATTTCTGCCTGTGATAAGGACAGGCTTGGGCAAGAGATTGTTGTACGAATTACTCAGGAAGCCATCCTTCTACAAGCAAGGAAATCCTGTATTGGGCTATATGCGGTTTATAGCAGCCAGGTCTGCTTGCAGACTTTCTGTTTAAGAAGTGCTACACCCTGCTGATAGCTAGTGAGCAAACAGACTGGCAAAGGTGGCAAGAACATCCCACTTATTAAATAGAAAATATTTTAAGAGAGAATGTGCAGTAACACCCCTACCCCCAAACTCCTGTGCCCATTCATGTGCTCTGGAGGTCTGGGTTGCTGAGTGTCCTCAGCTGTTTGTGGTAGCAAGACACCCTCTCTTGTTTTCCCATCCCCGAATGGGGACTCGGTCAGTCTGCTGCTGTGACTGGCAGAGATTCATTAGTCCACAATACAAAATGGATTCGTGTCTGCCTGATYGTGTTGGTTTGTATTGTAATTAATAGTATCTCATAAAACTTGGGAGTCAGAGGAATGGCAGGTGAAGGATGTTTATTTTCATCGTGGCATCTCCCTCCCAGGACCACCCAGTGGGCTGGGGGAGGAGATGGGCTAGCAGCTTTGCTTTCAGAGGAAATACTTAGAAGAGTAATGATTGGGGCATGAAGTCAAGTGACCGATCTTTCAGACTTGTATTTTTCTGCAATCAATTATTGTACTTTTCTGCTATAGACTGTTTAACAGCGCATTATAATAAGTTGGAGGTATAAGCCACTCACTGTAGAACAGCAGCGGTACGTCACCCGTGCAGGAAGGGATCCCCATACATTTCCTCCTGCACCTGCAATAGGCTACGTGCAGCTTTGCTTCACCGGGGCAGATACCGACCTGGGGTAGCTGGTAGGAAGTTTAAGGGCTGTGTCTCAGGTACATCGTGAAAGCACCAGACAAATGTCATCACCCGTCCGTGCCTTCAGTCTTTCTGCCACTTTTTTCTGCCTACTCGGATGGTGAGCCCTCTGGTGCAGCCTGCTCTTCCTACGTCTTGGTGTCTGGCATACTGTAGTATTAACAGATACACAGATGTATGAAATACTGCTAACTGTGGAGAAACTTCAATKGATTTAAAGGATTAAAAAGGATTTTAATTTTACCAACACTTCCAAATTTAATTTAATTTAATTTTCCAAATTTTAAATTTACCCAACACTTCCTTTTGCCTCTGCAAATCTCCTCCAGAGACATCAAGCACATCGTATATACAGGGATATCTATTTTTAGCTCAGACTTGTATGTGCATAAGTATAACATTATTCCTTATTTAGTGAACAGGATATCCTGGATATGGGACATTCTGAAGCAAGTGTTTAGATAACATCTATTTAAACAATGAGTGATTTAAACAATGGTAGTAAAAATCGATGTTGTGAATTCTCTCTGGTCCTGATTTTGAGGTCATGGTTATTAGCGTACAACCTATTATTTTTCTGAAGTACACAATTGCTATTAAAAACCTCATGAACTTTTTTTTTTTTTTTTTAGTTTTATGCAGGAGCAAGAAGACCACTGCTTAAGCAAAAAACGAGGARCATCAGCATTATAACTTGCCAGCAGTGGAGTTTATAGATATTTTAATCCAAACAAATGAGCTGCTACTTCTTTGGGAGACACAGAAAGAGGAAAACAAATCTGATAGCTACCACAGAAGTAAATGTATTGCATGTAGTCCAGCTCCTGGCAAGTGGTGGAAGACCATGCAGRAGAGGTGAGTCGCATCACTATGACTTGTTCTCAAGTTCAACATATTCTTGTTATTAGAAGTGACAAGAGGAGCAAAGTACAAAGACAAGATAAAATGGTTTGTTTCTTTTCCTCTGTGATGGGTCGTAAAATGCAAACTATKGATAAGCTGTGATAATGTGGATGAACTGTATCCATTGCAAAGTAAATACAGCCCCTGCAGCATAATTTCAGTAGGACTGGAATGATGGGTAACGAGGAATGATGCTTGTTGCTATTTGGTAACTGAAAGCAGTTTTGTGTTTATGACCACTTTAATTCTGGTACAGCAGCCATCAAATGCCCTTTCCTTGTGCGAGCAGGTAGAACGAGTGGCTCTTAAATTGGCTCTTTCCAAGTAAGGTCTGGATAGTAAAGCTGAGCACCTCTGTGAAGTCTCCCACCTCTGACATATTCAGTGTTTTGCCCAGAGACCCAGCCTGGGCTCAGGGAGCAGTGAAGCAGCCAGGGTCCCCAAAATTAGCCCATTGGCCATCTTTTATCAGGCCCAGGCTCTACAGCTCTCATCTTGCCACTGGCTGAGGGAGCTGAGAAAGGACTAGCTGTTAATTTAAACAGCGGTAGTAAAAATCAACGTTGTGGATTCACTCTGGTCCTGATTTTGAGGTCACGGTTATTAGCATACAACCTGTTATTCTGCAGCCTGAGTGAGCCTGCACCAGCACCGTCTGGTGTGTGTACAAGCACGTGCTGAGCCGCTGTTTGCACTGGCGGGTCTGGTGTGGCTGGTCGCACGCTTTCTGCCAGCCGGCCCCTGGGCTTGTCCCACTGGCTGGGGTGACATCTGCATTTTCTCCAGCCTGTGGGGCCCACGGCTGGCYGGGAGGCTGCAGCCGTTCCCCTGTACGCAGGTCCCACAGTGATAATCGCCGTGCTGCTAAGCGGGAGGTCACCCCGCGAGCAGCAGCTGCCTGACAGGCATGAAGGGCCGTGCCAGCTCCTGCAGATGTAGCTGTCTGTCTCCTGAGCACGGACGTGCAGCTAATCAAATCAACCTTGCATGAAAAGAGAGCTCAGGCTGTCTTGAAAAATYGGTGTGCCTGTAGCAAGACCTGAAGGCATGTGAAACACGCTGGGCTTGCGGGTGTAAAAAAGCACAGGCTAGTAGAAATCAAACRTATGGGCCAATGGGTTCATAGAGTTCAACAGTATTTTTCAATAAAACATCTTGAAGGAYAGGTTTCATACCAGCACAGCTGTGCTTTTTAAACATTTTTGGGTTTTGGGTGTGCAGAACAAAGTGTTTGAAGCGATGGGTCACAGGCAATAGGCAGCATTGATGAATGTTTTTGTCATCTTATCTGGCTTTGTGAAGGAATACAGGAAAACATGAAACAAGGAGTTTCATGGGAAGGGGAAGAAAGATGCTTTTCGTTTCCTGGTTGTTTTCAAAGATATGTCTGTTGTAGAATGACATTTCTGAGTAGCAAGGTTCTGGCTTCAGCTGCCCCATAGCTGTCAGAAAACATGCTCTTGGTCATGGGGCATGGAATATTGTGCTAGYTGAGATGTTATAAAATTGCTTACAGTTTCTTACCTTTACATTATCTGCTTTATTTTTAATTAAAAAAGAAAAAAAACCAAAAAACCTCCTGATTGTAACTCCAAGGGTCAGTGTTGGAATGGTTGGGACATCCCTCTGTAGCTCTCCAGTGCATTCTGACTCTCACCCTGGTTTGGTTGCCTGTGAATTAATTCAGGTTGTTTGACCTTGGTTACCTAGTTTGACTTTGAGTGCAGCATCTTGGCTATAAAACATAAGCTTCTTTCTATGAAGTATGATTTTTATGTACTTGAAGTCATGTTTTGTTTCACATAAAGACAAATTACATAACCAAGCATTTGTACAGCCTCTCTCTTGCACTTGGTTCTCTGACCTGTTCCTTGTTACAGCATTTTCAGCTTGCTGGGTTCAGTCTTTTGTATTCAAGCACTGCTCCTTCACCTTCATCGAGCCACCCATGACACTATGCAGATGCCACAAGTTGCAGCAATGCAGTAATAACTTGATCACCTGAAATTAAACCACAACAGAATGCTTACACAGATGCTCCTTAAACTTCAGCAAACAGCTTCAAAACTCAGTAAACATTTATTAAACAAACAGAAGCTGAGGATGATGATCCTGTTCCCCGCAACATCTGAGACAGAGCTAACGCACTTCCAGCAAAATACACRTTTAAAAATGATCTCGCGTATCTGTGCAGAAAGCGGAGGGGGACGAATTCTAGAAAGAAAACAAGAGCAATACACAATCCAGTCAAGAAATACAGTGACAGATAAATGCTATATAAAGAAGTCTTGTCCTAAACAAGAAAAATGTCAGACCACTTTGATGACTGGATTTATGTGTTYCTATGTGGCGCAGCTTTCCTTTTCTCTGGATTTGAAATGCTGCTGTTACATCTTTAGGTAATTCGAATCTCCAAAGACTTGCAGGAGCTTGATATGCTCATTCCTCAGGTTTAATCATCATCACCATCACTATCAGCACTCTTCAAGTTAAAGCTAGTTGGGACGCAAAGACACATGTAGAAATACAGCTCAGCTACAGTGGGGATGGTACAGCCCATGAGAGAGATATGTATGAAATATGAGGAAAGGTAGGTCCTAATGATCTCTTCAGACCTGCAATGCCCTGAAGAAGTTTGGGTGAAGAAGTCTTAGTGACAGACAAGTCCCAGTGATTTCTATGGGGTTTAATGTGACTGCCCAACTCTCCAGAAGTGCCTGGAGGCTTTGTACGTGCAGTGATGGTTTTGTGCTTGTCTTTTGACCTGATTGTTTGGCTCTGCCGTTTGTGGGCTTGGGATGACACCCGAGGTAGCCCTTGTATGTGTGCATATTTCTGAGGGATCCCAAATTCTTCCATTTGGTTCGTGCTCAGGGTGTGTCCTCAACGACACAGCCCTATTCCTGCACYTCTGGGTACAGAAACACTCGGTTTTACACCAAAAAAACCCTGCAGTATCCTGTTGCGGCGAGGGGGGCAYGGCGCCCACAGAGCGGCTCACGCTCTGCCTTCGGGGCCAGCGCAGGCAGGCCGCTGTGAGACCCGCGCAAGGGGCGGGGGGGCTCTGCCCTCGGTAAAGGAGCCGCCCGGGACGGGGCGGGGGGGCCGGCCTCCCCCGTGGCAGGACCCGGGGCTTCGCAGGCGCGGTTCGGCCCTGAGGGGCCCCGAGGCTGGGCCCCGCTCTCTCAGCGCGGCGGCGGCGGGAAAGAAGGAGCGGGCGGTGCCGCTCCCCGCCCCGCGGGCGGCCCCGGGCCGTCCGGCCGGCCCCCGGGCGGACAACGCCCCCGGCCCTCACGCCGCGGCCGGGCCCGCCGCCCGTGGCATTTCCTCTGAGCTCACTCGGCGGCTGACGCGGCGCCGCTTCCCTCGGAAGAGGAAGCCTCGCAGCGGAGCGGCGGCGGCAGGCAGGGGGGCGCGC
>JASVER010000008.1:9329267-9347169 GCA_030449065.1 Oceanodroma leucorhoa | reverse complement strand
GCCGAGCCCCCGCCGCGCCGTGCCCGTCTATACCCTCAACTTGCGGGTCCTCTGGCCGCTGGTGACCGGCCTCTGCACCGCGCTCCTCTGCCTCTACCAGGCCCTGCGGGGCGGCGCGGCCGGGGAGGGCGCGGCGGAGGCGGGCTCCGTCCCGCTCCTCAAGGGCTCGGCGCTCCTGCTGCTGGGCTGCCTGTTGGCCCGCTGCTGCGGCGCGGCGGGCGGCGGCCCCAGGCCCGGCGGGGTCCGGGCGGCGGCGGCGGCGGCGGCGTCGCGGCGCAGCGCCCTGGAGAGCTTCTACGCGCGGCAGCTGCGGCTCTCGCCCCATGTGCTGGGCCACAGCAAGGCGCACGTCGGGCGCGTCGTGGCCGAGCTGGTGCGCGCCGCCAAGGCGCAGGGGCTGCAGCCCGGCCCGCTGGCCCTCAGCCTGCGCGGGGACTTCGTGCGCATCGGCAGCGCCTACGAGCAGCACAAGGTGCGCAGCCCCGACTGCTTCGACATCCTGGTGCCCCTGCGGCTGCCGCCCCACCTGGAGCCCCAGCCGCGCTGYGCCGACGGGCTGGGGCAGCGCGGCGCCTTCGTCTGTGGCCTGCGGGCCAGGGCCGGCTGGCCGCGCCGCTACCGGCCCTTCGCTGAGGGCTTCTGTGTGGAGCTGCAGGGCCGCAGCCACCTCTCCTCGGGGCTGGTGCTGCGCTGGTTCCAGGGCCACCTGCAGCGCTGCCTGGGCGCCGTGCGGTACCGGCTGCAGGAGCGCTGCCGCATCAGCCTCTCGGCCTGCCCYGGGCGCCCGCCCACGCTGCACATCGTGCCCTGCTCCGACTACGTCTGCTGCCACATCTCCATGGCCGTGCGCCTCATCCCTGCCATCCCCCTCGGCGACGCGCTCTACCTCACGGCCCTGCCGCCCGAGGGCCCGCAGGCACCCCCGACCCCCGAGGGCCTCTGGGGCCTCAACGCCTCGCGGCAGGAGCAGCGGCTGCTGAGCTGGCTGAAGGAGCAGGCCCCGGCCTCCTCCTGCCACCTCAAGTGCCTGCAGATCCTCAAGGGCCTGCGGGACCTCCGCGGGCAGGGCCTGGAGGAGCCTTTCTGCTCCCAGTGGGGCCGGGTGCTCTCCTCCTACGTGCTGAAGACGGCCCTCTTCTCCCTGCTGCTGCAGGGGCCCTTGGAGGCCTGGGACGAGCGGTTCCTGGTGGAGCGGCTGGAGGACCTAGTGCTGTACCTCAGGGACTGCCTGCGCAAGCAGGTGCTGATGCATTTCTTCCTGGGCAACGCCAGCCTCCCCGAGGCCGTGGCGCTGCCCCGGTTCCTCAAGGAAGCTGCCCCGGTGAACTTGCTGGCCGCCTTTGATGGGCCCACGCTGGACCTGGCCGCCTTCCAGCTSATCAACACCTGGATCCAGGCCCCGCACATCATCAGGATGTACAGCAGCCCCCGGTACTTGCGGCCAGCGCTCACCCCGTGCCGGCACGTCGCCGAGGCCAGGCAGGAGCCGCCGGGAGAGTGAGCCGGTGGCTGGGTGAGCCACCGTCGTCTGTGGACCCTGCCGGGGCAGCGCGTGCTCCCAGCCTGTCAGTCCGTCGAGAGCCCGCATCTGCCCGAGGAAGGTGGGATCCATTTAAATGTGGTTCTGTGGTTTTGTCCCTGACCTGAGAAAACTAGGAAACCAGAGGCCAAGACTTAATGAAATTGTGATTCTTGTTTTTTAATCTCGTTGGTTGTTCATGGGAAAATTGTGAAATTTCTGGGGAAATGCCTTAGTCGAGAAGCGTTACATTCAGTTGACTGTTTGCAAACCTGACCTTAACGGGCTCAAACTGACATTTCTGGAAATCCGTGTTAACTTGTTGTCTTAGTGGCAAAATTGACCTTTCTCTGAGATTGGCTTTTTATGATACAAAATCCATTTGGGATTTAAAAATCCTGTAAGTGCAAACAAACCCCTCCCCGATGTACCAAGATGCTGTTAAAATGCAGTGAGCACTAGAGCATGGGTGTTGATCACAGTTTGAAATGCTCAATGACATGCTTTAAATTTCCTGTGTAATTGAATACATTGTGCTGAATAGAAATATAATACTCATGTTAATGTAAAATTGAGGGAAGAAGCAAAACCTCTCCGACAACAGTATGAAGAATCTAGTTGCACGTTTCTGTGTTCAAGTGAAGATTATACTGAAGGATTGAAATATAGATAAAAGGAAAAAGATAGCACTTTATTTTCACAAAGGCCTTCTTTTTAGGATAATTGGCTGCACTAAATACTTGCTACAGAGGAGGCATTAGTATTTTGTTAAAGGGATGATGTTTGAATCATCCTGAGGAAAACCTTCTTTTAAGGAAATACTCTGAGGTTCATTTGTTTGTGGGTTCTTGATGAGATTTGTTATTTTTTTTCCGGCTTTGAGTATTGTTTTATTAGAATTTGCTTTACCTCAAGGACCAACAACAAAACTAAGAAATTCTGGTTTCGGTGGTTTTTTTTTTTTTTTGGAACAAACCTTAAACCAGTCCAAATATCAGTGCTGTAAGCTGACTGCTGCGCCCTCCTGCTCTCCAGTAGGAGTTTGGTGGGATTTTTGGATGACTGCCTAGCCAGTTTTCTGATTGTGGCAGTGTTTTGACCAAATAACATGATGAGATTTTCTAGTGGTGTGCTATGGCAAATTGTTGTCTTATTGCGGGGAGGAGGAAGTGAAATATTTCAGGGTACATCAAAATTATTTAGCGCTAATTCATGGTACYGTGGCAGTCTTAGGCTATGGATTCTGGTCTCCTTTAAATACGGACATCAGCCAGATAATTTCCACTTCTTGCCTGGTTATGTCCCAGTCACTGGAATAACCTGGCAAGTTGTAATGCAGCCAGTTCTGCAAGTGCCCTTAGCTCCCGGTGCAGGTACCTGGGGTACAGGAACCTGATGTGTCCAGGGGYGTCAGCAAATTCAGAATTTCAAATTCTTGCTTTATTGGGTCACCTGCTCAAGTATTTGATGTATTAATACCCAAAATGTGTTGCTGAATTGCTGGTTCTCAGGAAGCTGAGTGTGTGCCTTATTACCCGCTGTACTGTGTCCTAGGTGAGCAGTCTCAAATGAATTACAAATGACCAAGTGTAACTTCTGGGAAGCTTTAGGATAACTTGAAGTTACTAACATACTCCTCCTCTCCCTGATGTACATAGAGATACCGGTGTGCTTTATTCACAGTTCTATGCATCAGAGCACAAAACAAACATTTTCAAAATCTATGAAGCTTTATAAAAATCTATTTTTCTAAATGGAAACACTCCCCAGGCAGATGTTTGCCTACTTCTGTCTATTTTTTTAACTGCTCTTGCAGTCTTATTTTCAGGTAATTATAGCCTAGGTCACACCCGCAAGTTGGGTTATTTTTATGTATGAAGCACTGTGCTTCTTTCTACAAATACAAATAGTGTATTTATAGGTAATGTTGATCAAATGTTCTTTGCACATGGTATTTAAGGCTAAGTGAGCTACCTTGGTGTTTTGAGGTTTTTTTTTTTGGTAGTAGACCATGATACGTACTATTTTTGCAGGCTTGTGTTACGTGGTATTTGAAATAAAATGCAGTTCTGCAATCGATCTGCCATTGAATCTTTTGCCCAAAGAAGGACTAGATGACCGGCCCAGGATATTGTGGCTACCTGAACTCATGACATAAAAACCCTTTAGCTGTTGATTCTGGCATCATAACCACTTCAGTCAGCTATCAGCTTGTTTACATCACTGTGCATCCCTGTCTCTGAAGAATGATCTTTTCTCTGAAGAGGGATGCACGTTTGGTGTRTATTTAGTATTGCTGCAATACATGGAAATCTGTAATAGTCTTGGTAAGGACTTTCTCACTAAAATGTAGTAATGCCAGGAAAAAACAGCTGCATCAGGAAATGCATGACAAGGAGAGATGGTGGAGAATATAAATAGTTTAGAAAAYGAAAGTTGGGCTGAGGGGTGAGTGAGAATGATGGTAGACTCTCAGTGGAGATGCACTGCAAACAAGCCAGAGGACATGGGAATAAAATTGGAGGAGAGCTACTGAAAGCAAGGCAGATTTGGAGTGTAGGGAAAAGAGATTTGAGAGGGTTTTGCTTTGACAATATTTCCAAAGTGGTTGAATYCATCAGGGCTGAACACTGAGGCAAACCCTTGGTTTATTAGCCTTGTAGGCAGATCTTCAGTGTGAGTTCTGGCTCAGCAAGGCATTTTTAAGTTTGTGATGGCTGGTGATGGGAGAAAATGTATGCATTTGCTTTAACCTTAGGCTTGGGCAAGCTTTCCTGAGGAGAGGGGGCTTCCTGCCAGTAAGGCAATGTACRTGCAGTTGGTGGGAGGTCTGAGAAAATCTCTTCGACTAACTTGTGTCTCTGTTGTACAACTGAGGTATTAAGTGTATTTTCTTCTATAAAGCATGCATTCATCAGTAYGATTGATAAAAGGAGCTGATAGAAGTTGGGTTCTGTTACGGTATTCATCTTATTCCACAACAAATGTGACAGCTATTACAGGGCCTTATCTGCAAGGAGGTGTACAGAGAACTTGACCTACATGAGTAATCCCATGGGCCCTTTTCCTTCTTCTTCTCCCAACCCATGGATACCGTACACAGAACACGGTTATGAATATGTATTTGTTAAGGTCGTAACTGTTCCAGTGTACCATAGGTTCAGCATGGGTGCCTGTGTGTGTGTAAACTGAAACACAAACACAGAAGAAAGAGCGTGTTACTTAGCACTAATGTGGGTTCTTGGTTCTCTTTATCTGCAACCTAATTTTGCAAAGACTCTGTGCAAATGAAGTTTTTATTGAACATTGATTGGGAAGAGGAGTCACACCTGCAAGAGAATTAAGTTTATTTTCAGTACCAAAATGCATAAATGTGACTTTGTTTTGTATTGAAAAATGCTGTGTATTTCTCAAAGACATCATTATTTCTTATCTGACTAAATATCTCGAAAACATTCCTCTTTTGATTTTGAATCTCTGCAGAGTAATGTAAATTTTAAGTGTCTGTTTGCAATGGAGATTCTTGGTACAACTATTTTTTGCTGGTTAATAATCAGACCAAAGATTAAACTAAAGTGTTCAGCTGCTATTGTTTTTTTTTTAAAAAAAAGTGTTTATAGGCTCAAAGTGTCAGCCCATTTTAATGAAACRTTTATAAATTCATTTCCTATTTAATATCAAAATACATTTGCACTTTTATTGTTTCCATAAAAAGTTGGTGGTTTTGTTTTAATATTTCACTGTAGTAATAAACAGCTGTTTTAAAGCATCTATGCCTCAAGATTTAAATTCCTTGGTATCTTTTTTCAGTAAACGCTACCTGCAGCCACGAAACTGTGATCGGCAGGTTTATGTGCTCTTTAGGAGGAGACTACTAAAGTGGCAAAACCATGGGAAAGCAGGAAGTCCACGCCTTGGGAGTTGTGCAGAGGGATACGGGAGGAGAGCCAGGAGAGAGGCTAGAGCACGGCTGGCACCGTCTGTGGTGTTGCTGACTTTTGAAATGGAGCACGTTGGGGTTTGTGGCTGTCTYGCTCAGAGGTTAAGAAGGCATCAGTTCTTGTTTCTCTGGCTCCAGCTTCAGGTTGCTGCATAAAATCTGCTTTTTCTGGTGCTTAATGAAGAGCTAGGACTTCATTTCACGGTATCTGTGTGAGCTTTTCAGCATGGCACGTACAGACGTGTCTCCGTTCCAAACCGCGTAGGTCGCGCTTTATTAAACGTGGAAAAAGTCCTGCTGAAGCCAGCAGGAGTTTYGTGGATGGGCCAGCAAGTTACCTGTCCTTTATTAGTCTTTGGTAAGATGCCAGAACTATAAACTCGAGGCTTGTACTGATGTTCCCTGTTAAAGAATGAAATAACAGCAAGACCTGTAGCTTTTTAATCATTAAATCAAAGCTAGGCTGAAAATAACTATCTCCAGATCTTCGTGTGCCTGCCTCTTACCTTGCAGGGAGTAGCTTCTGTAAGGGGGGCAGCAGTCGGTGGTACAGGGCTGAGGCAGCCCAGCTGGCTAACGGACTTCTTGCTGGCAAAGACTGGAAGAATGTCATTCCTTTAGTGTCAACACTCAAGTCACCTAAGTCAGCACAGAGGAAGTATATTTAGATCTTTTGCCTCTTTAATAGCATTATCTCGTATTAATGGCTTCCTTTAAAAGCAATAACCATCCTCTGGTCTCCATTCATTCCTTGCTCTGAAATATTTCTCTGTTTGAAGCCTGAGTTTCTATTCAGCAGAAAATCATTAAAGAAACACAGGAGTTTCCTTTCGCGATAAATCTGTTAACAAAAAATTAACTGGCCTAAGGACTTGCATGCTTGGTGTTTAAAGAAAAGCCTGTTTGCATCCAACTCATTACACAAACTGTTTAAAATCTTTCCACCCCTGTGCAAATACCTCCCTTGTAATGCAGCCAAGGTCAGTAGTGAATTGCTGATTAAGTACTGCTAATGCAAGTTAAAGTTGCCTGGAGGGGAAGGGACTCTTATTTGTGCATCCCATTTTCATAAGGCTCCGAAAGAGTTCAGACATGAGAAATTTGCTTTTCTGGGCTGGTTTAGTTCCTGTGTCGCCTCTTTAAAGTCTGCCTGGTGAGTCTTCCCTGAGGTAAGTGACATTCTGACTGGTGATAATTTGAGTAGCAGGCAGAAAAGCAGCCAGCCCCACTTTTGTTGGGCTCCAAAACAACTCCAAAATAAGCAGGATACGGAGGTCTGACCGTACATAGATTTGCCTGTACATTATATTACCATCGTGGGTTTCTCAAACATATGGTATGCCTAATTAAGAGACTACCTGCACTCTTGTGTGTGTGCCTGCAGTGTCCTGTTTTAAATATGTAACCAGGAATTGGCATATTTGCAACTCCTTCGTAAGAGATTCAAAGCACTGTAATACTCGATCAGCAACAGAGCTATAGATAATGTATGTTCTGTATCTATGCGACAGTCTGTTAGGATTCAAATAAYGATTTACATACAAAACTCTTAAAGGTTGTTAGAAACGCGTATGCATCAAATGTCATCGTGTACCAGTCTTCTGTGTTAAGGAAGCCTTAYTTTTTCCCCTTAAAGGATAGCAATGCTGATTCAAAGACTCAGAAAATTTCTGTGTACTCAAGTTACAGGCGTGCATTGCTTGAAACCCCTGGGAATTTTTTCCCCCCTAAAACCAGGACCAAAGGTGCATACAGAATAGTCAGTTTTCGGGGCTGGACTGGATGTAATAAGGGTTTGCTAGTGTTTTCATGATACTCGTGATCCTCTATAGGTTTCTATCCCTGCCACGATGAGTCCATACAATAATCTGGGTTGGAAAATAAAAAAGGGAGGCAAGGAATCAAGAAGACAGGAGTGACAGGGGTTATGCTGTAAAGGTTACTAGCTATCAAATTAAGGATGAAAAATCACCCTTGTGATGGATTTCTAGTGGAGAAAGTTGCTTTGAAGAGTCTTGCTGTTCTGTTAGAAACCCGCTGGCTGTTGAAACAGAGGAAGAACAGTAGCAAAATCTAACAAGATAGCCCACTTCTCCACTGCTATTTCGGTCTGCTCCTTTCCAGTTTCAAGTAGGGGAGAAGAGAAACTTAGAGCTGAATTCACTGGCAAATTAGCATGCTCACTAGCCACGCTTCAGGGGAGGGCAAGAGGGAGAGCAACTCTCGGCTCAGTCTTCCAGTGTTTTATTGTGTGCAAAATTAAAATGCTGAAATACAATAATCCCATCAAGGGAGGTAGTGCTCAGGAACCATTTGCGAATCTGTCTCTTCTGCTATCCCAGATGACAATCTGGGATCACTGGTGTTGAAGACAAGTCCCGGTTGAAATTCAGCTAGGTTTACATATGCTGGAAACTGCTCCTGATTTTCCCGATTCCTGCTGGCACGGCACAGGGAGCCGCTCCACTGCCTGTGCAAGTGAAGCGCCGGAGCAGCAGCTACAGAGGAAATGAGTCATTCCTCTATTTCTGTTGCAAAAGACTTCTCTGTGCTGTACAATGCATTTAGGAATATATTCTTACGGC
The DNA here is from genome assembly GCA_030449065.1 of Oceanodroma leucorhoa. Lineage (NCBI taxonomy): Eukaryota > Metazoa > Chordata > Aves > Procellariiformes > Oceanodroma > Oceanodroma leucorhoa. The sequence continues at coordinate 9,339,125 of JASVER010000008.1, read as the reverse complement.
TTCTTGGAAATTTGCCTCCTAGGACCRCGTTTAGGCATACAAACATCAGTGTATTAACAGGCACATTATAGACTTTCACTTGATTTTAAATAGGTTGTGCAGGCTTGGCTTCTGCGGGGGGGTGTTGCCCAGGGTCCTCCTCGAGCTGGCATTTCATGCCACTGTCAGCTCTGGGTCTGTCCGCTGATGGAGGGGCTGCTGCCAAAGAGGTGGTTGTGTGAGGGTATTAGTGTGTCTCCTGAGCATCTTAGTTTGCCATACATGCTTGAAGGCTTGTTTAAGTGTGTTTCAAAAAGAAGAAACTCGCTCGTCATAAGGATTGTGAATCATGGGCACTTCTCCAAAAGGTATTTCTGTACGGAGTCTGGAAGTGTTTCCCCAGAAGCTATTTGAGCTCACCAGCCATTCAGACCCTACCAAAACTAATGACATCTCCTTAATGTTAAAAAAAAAAAGGGGGGAGTTGGTGGGAGAAGAATAGCAGTAGACTCTGACAAACCAATCAACCCATTTCTCTCCTTTTATTTCAGTGTGGTGTTTTCCAGAGTGCTGCAACCAGATGTTAAACTGGGTGTGGGTAGGATGGCTGGTTTAAGAGGCACGGTGCGTATGAGGCATTACCTGGTAAGACAGCATCAGTCCTCTATCTCCTCACTGCTGCCCTGGCAGGTGGATGACTGAATAAAGTGGACTGGCACTCAGCTGTAACTTCTGCTGTGAGAGCGCAGGAGATCTTGGTAAGAATTTGGCAAACTGTCTGTTTTCAAATCTCGCAGGAGTCGAACTTGTTCAGGAACAAAGGGAGTCTTGGACAAAGCTTTGTATATGCCTACGGATGAGTTTCCTCTAACAGTCTGCTCATCCACTGGCTCGAGTGGCTGCCTACCTTGAAGTGCAGAGTCTTTGGAATGTCCTGCATGCTTCCACCTCCCTGAGCGCGCCAGTTCCAGCAGAGCAGCAGCAACGCATGGGGGCAACGCAAGCATCCCGTGGCATTTACCCCTCACATTTTACAGGTGCTCCTTAAAATGTTCCCACTTTTAGTATAAAGACATGGTGGGTACCAGAGGGGGGGAGACTGGTAGCAAAACACGCTGACTTGTGTGGTTTTCTCCGTGGAAATGCTAGTAGTACTCAAAGAAACCGTGCAAATCCAGAGCTTGTCTGAGCAGCGGTGTTTTAAATTTGCCTTTTGAAGTAATTCTCATTACGCAAAACATTTATAAGGACACATAACGAGCTTTCAACACTCAAATAATTCCTCAAGGAAGAATCATTATGGTCTTCCAAAATGATCCCTGTGTCAAGTGGCAATTAAGAGCTAATTACAATGAGATGCTGCGGGATGAAATTAGTATCCAACTTAGAGCGACAACAGAAACATCCATGGAGATAAGCTAGAGGGGAGATGGTGGGAGAAAGGGGAAAGTAGGGAACACAGCAGCTATGCTGCAAGGAGGGGCAGGTGCATCACCTTGGAGCAGATGGCGACTAATTGGATGGTCATCAGAAGAGTCAGCCCTCAATGGAAAACGTGACGGCTTTTCTGAGGGCTAACTCTGGGATTTGCATGAACTTCCTCGGCCAAAGCTTTCAAGGCTTGTAGCTTTTCTGGAAGAAAATGTAGTTTGAGCACTGCTTTCTGCCTTCCAAAATGTCAGCTGGTGAAAGTGCTGTCCACCCATCTCCGGCAGCTGGAGGGGTATAATGTCTGCTACCTGAAAAAGGGTCGTTTTGGTGGTGAAATTCCTCTCTGTGGCCGATAAAGACCTTTATAATGAGATTTGAATATCAAAGGGCTCTGGGAGTGCGACAGTTCGAGTATCTATTTGCCTGACTGCCACTGGAGTAGCTGCATGTGAAGTGTGAGGTATTTTATTTGAATAAAAATTCTTGCTCTCAGTGGTTAGCAAACACAACTGCTCTAGAAACCTGCGAGTTGCAGAGCGGAAGTTAACTTTGGGTGGATAATGTGATTGAACACAGGAGCCTGCACATACCAGGATATGCCACCCTGGCTGCTCTGGCATGTCTTTGCCCCTCGAGAGGGGGTAGGGTTTGTTTTCAGCAGATTTTCCCCCTCTGTGATGGGTCCGGGCTTGCAGAGGAGGCAGGCCCTTGCAGCGAAGGGAGCGGACGGATAACTCCCTTCTCCCTCCTGCGCAGTATTTTCATAACCTTTTAATGGCATCCTGGAATGGGGACAGGATGGTGATCGCACGCTGGCCACAGCCGCTCCGTTTCTTCCAGTGGGGGAGGAAGCCAGGATGACATCAGATTTACTTGTTTCCCTTTTCTGCTTGGAAACTTATTTGCGTTGCTAACGAGGTCCCCAGTTCAACGCTGTAAAAGGGATGCTGCAGGGAGGGGGACAAGTAAGCTTCCTCCCTTGGGAAAGGGCTAACGCAGTCCTTGACTGATATAAACTGCTTTTCGGAGGTCAGTGGGCATGCAGTTAGTCACCCATGAGGGCAGGTGATGCTGGTTGAGCTACTGGCACAGTGGGAGGAGGCGGCAGATGGAGCTGGACCCACCCCAGGACATTGCTCAGGAACAGAGACACCTGCCCTGACGGCACCGCTTGGTCAGCKGCAAGTTGCTGGGCGCAATATGAGGGGAGGGACATACCCTGCTGCTCCCCGTGTCACATAGGGAGCAAACCCGAGAGCAAACGTGTTACGATCTAATCTGTAAGAACAGGTTTCTTCAGTCAGACACCCTGGGGAATGCCCAGTGGCAAGGAGGAATTTCATCACCTGGATTCGAGCAGCTCCTGCAGACTTTTGCAGATGAGGTTGGCCCGGTCGGTGATGGAGAGAGGTTTGCCTTCCAAGTACAGCTCTGAATCTGAATGGTGGAGAGCACAGTGTGTTGCTCTGTGTAGTGATTTTGGTTTCCATTAATGTCCAGAGAAGAGATTCCTCCTGAGAAGGAAATTTTAATTCGGAAAGGACTTGGTTCATTTATATTGGTTGCATTTAGCTGGATTTACAGACTCCCTCTTCAGCAGGGCTACGTCCTAGTGAAAACGCTGCAGGGTAAACGCACAGGAATGGGGTGTAGGGGAAAAAAAATGAACAACAGAAACAAACAGGTGAAACCGAGGTCCCTACGAGGCAGAAATATTCAGTAATTCCATTTATTTCTTAGCTATAGCACTGCAGTGCTCTGGAATGCAAATTACCCCTTTAACCCACCCAGTTTAGCTCTACCCCGTAATACAGTATTTTGCACATCTGCTTAATGAGATGGGAAAACCAGATGTAAACGGTCGCTGCTGCGAGGGAACGACTGGAAAAGGAGCCTTTTGTAATAAAAATAGTCCTGCCCTTTTGAACCTTGAATTCTGAAGTCAACATGGGCATGTTTTTGCAAATGATGATTTGGTATTTGCAGCTGAATGATCCTAAACTCATTCCTTTAGCTGTTCCTTTGCAGCTCAGAAGTGGGTTTTACTGCTGTTGATATTATTTTTTTCCAAAAGCTTTAAGCAATCTTTATTTTTCTGTTTTGGTCATTTGTTTCATAATTTAAAAGCTTTTCTCTTACCAGCCGTATTTAAATGGGCTTGGGTAACTTTTGCGACATTTTACAGCTGCACAGCCCCAGGGCTCAGTTAGAAAGCCTTGCTGATTTAGTTGAAAAAAGTCTGTTTCTATGTTAACTTATGTCTTTAGGCCACTGCTGGAAAGGAGAAAACTGTAAATGCCAATTCCTCCGCCTCCTCTTTCTAGGTTTGATATAGTTTTTAATATTCATATGAATAGGAAAGGAATATTTAAAATTGTGACTGATTAAAAACAGTGTGAATCAAATAGGAAGAGTCGTATCACAGTTAATGGAACAACTTCCAGAGGGTGAGACTGTTCTAAAATAAGTCATCCGTGAGTTTGTAACGCAACCAAAAACCCTCAGCATTTATCTTACAATTTTATCCTCGCGTCTCAGAGAGACAACCTTGACTGAGTGTGAGACTGAGTTTGCCTTATTCTATAAAATTCCACATTTGGACCTTTTTAGAAGATATCCTCTTACTTTTTAAGATGGGCACTCGAGGTATTATCTCTAAAGTTGTGTCACCTTGGAGATCTGGGTTGTCCCTCATTTGCTCAGCTCCCCTCGCCGGGGCCGCGCTGCATCCCCCCAGGGCCGGGGAAGCTGCATCTGCAGCTCCCATCCAGCTCCTCTTGGTAGGAATGACTCTCATTCAGGAAGACAAATTCAGCAGAGAAATGGGGATAATACTTCTCGGCTTCAGAGAGGCTGATGTTGCTCGTTTCTCAGTCATTAGATTTAAAACAAAAACTAAGTAGATATTTTCTATAAAAACACAGCTCGCTTCCTTAGGAATTTGCTTCAGTGGGGACTGTGCGATAGTCCCTCTCTAATGATTTATATGACAAAAATAGCTCTGTCCTATGTCTGCAAACAGTTAGAAATGTGAGCCTGGAAAAGAAATCTAGCAGCTAACTCCTCACCCTTACAGCTTGAATAAACCAAATGTAAACAAAATGAATTACAAAAGCAACTGAAAAACTTAACTTCCCTATAAATACGACATTCTCTCCTCGGAAGTCTGAAAATACTCTGGGCTTTTTAGCATGACCCAAAGCATCCCATATCCAAGCTTTTTTGGCCTAAAAGCAAGGAGCGAGTTCCAAAGCAGAAGAGTTCTGGCAGCGCCGTGCCTTCTCCGGGGGACTCTTCYGCTGCCGAAATTGCACCGAGTCAGGAGGGACCCTGCGAACAAGTGAGTCCCAGGCCAGAGAGGTCCCGTCTTTATTGCAAAATGAGGTCATCGAAAGAACATGACCTCAAATTCATATTTACACATGTGACCTAGCAGTCACCGTTTGCCTTCCACACCGTTGATGATGCTCGGCTCACACGCAGTGACACCGCGTGAAGCCACGGAGGGCTCTGCTACGATGGGACTGGTGCTGAGACACGGTCAGCACATTGGAACCCAGCACAACTCAACCCGGCGGCGACGGCTCCCTCCGGGGCAGGTTTCCTTTGAGCAGGAACTTGGATTCGAGTGCTTGATACAATAATACGCAGTGCCTGCTTCCTCGGAGGCTGCGTGCCCTTTGGCTGTGGTTTTTATCTCTGTTTACTATAGAAATAGCTTTAGTAGATTATGCTGCGTCATTCAGTTCCCTGCCAGAACGTATGTTAAAGACAAAATAGAAAGCGTGAGTGCAAGAGAGTAGCTGTAATTTTTATAGCATAAGCAAAGCCATTATAAATTATACGAGGCAATGAGGATCTGAGGATTTTAGATCAAATTTAGCCACTTTATCTGGAGACTTAAGAAAAGAGAAAAATGTGCTTTTACTGATATTGCCAATTAAGGAGCTGCCAGGTGGCCAGTTAATAATCCAGATGCGTTGCAGAAGATGCAGCATCAGCAGCGGCTGTTTCTGAAGCGAAGCAGGGGAGTGCTTTCCAGGGCACAGCAACAAGCCGGGGGAGCACCGGCAGTTTCCTCCTGGCCACGGTCGTGACTTGGGTACGGGAGACGTGACAAGAGGGAGATCCTGGGGTAGGTAATGCCAAACCAGAAAGGGATAAGAGCTTTGGAAAATTGCAGAGAAGGAGGATGTAATATAATACGGCGATGTAATATAATACGGCGATGTAATATGAAGAACAGTTGGCTACTGAAAATGCAGAAGCCTGGGAAATGGTATCTTGGCTTCGAATCGGGCATATTCACAGGCATCCATGGAGTTGATGGGCTAATTCAGAGACGGTTGAGACCAAAGGCTGGATGAGTCATGGAAATGGGTTGTAGCACCTTCCCCTTTTGTCACTAGCTGGAATCTGTGTCTGTCACACTGATGTCAGCCCAGTTCCTGCTGGAAACTGCATCATCGCTGGCACAAGACCCGCTGCTATGACCCTCGCGTGCCTCAAGGGGCCAGAGCTTGGGACGGAGGCGCTGGGGGCCCAGGCTTCTTGCTGAGCCCTGGAGCACAGCAGGGATGATCTGGGAGAAGGGGATAACCTCTCCCTACTCCAAACAAAGCTGTCYGGGCACACTGCTAGGGGGGAATTTGGGAGAAGGGATTGAAGAGATCAGCACRTGAGCCTGGGTGGGCAGCCGGTGGGGTTTAGCCTGCACCTTTGCCACCAGCAGGAAGCAGAACTCAGCTCACGACACTTCAGGCATTTTCTGCACTTGTAACGAGGCACGACACAGACCCTGACACCGACTCAGTCCTAGAGCTAGAATAAATACAGGTTCCTATGGCAAAGTCAAAGCTAAAGCTAATCCTTGCTGCTGAAAGACTATGAGGTGTGGGGCCAGCGTGGCAGAGCTGTCCTGCCCCAGAGCAAACCGTCCCTCTCACCTGCACCGCGTGTCGGGTCTCTGCTGGGATGCAGCTGGGGGCAGAGGCAGGTGAGCAGAGTTTGCTGCTTTCTACTTTGACAGCTGGGGTAGATCTGYTTCTCAGAGCCTGGCTTGCACTCCCAAATAGATGTATTTACCCAGTTTTTTCCCCTGTGTGCCACTCCACGGCTCAGGGTCTCTGCATCAGTGCCCACTGGCTCTTCATCTCTCCCAGGTGCAGGTTGCAGGGCACAGTCCTGCTCCTGGTTGCCCAAAACTTCTTGGATAAAACTTCATGGACTTGCCTCTTCAGGGTACAAATGCCAAGGCAGAAAAATGCCTGAAAAACCACAATGGGAAACTGCATTTCCATGAAACCTGCAAGGAGACAAGCATATTTCTAGAGATGGCTCTGGAAGAGTGAATCTGAGATGCTTTTGTTGGAGGGATGATGCTGTGGGGAGAAGCTAATCCTGTAATGATGAGAGAAGCTGGACCTTTATGGGCTGCCAACAGCTGTGGGGAAGCACCAGCTACAATGGCTTGCCATTTATAAAAACATCTGGAGATAAGCAGCTTATTTTTAGGCAGAGTGGTAGCCGGCTGTTCCAGCAGGCTCAAGGGATGATGATAAGGACTTGGTGTATGAACAGCAGAGTAAGACAGCTCATCTCATCTTATCTTGCACCACCACTTTTCTCCTCGCTTTCCCCCYTGCAGCAGAAAAAAATCACTGCCAATTGCTTTAGGAGGATTCAAATGAAAATTCTTTGAAATAGCCATCAGATTTCTTTCCTTTCTCCACTTTTTCAGAGTGATGCTCTTCTCTCTTACCTTTAAGGCATGAAGCAGCTGAAAGGCTTTGACTAGGGTTTGGAAGACACTTGCAGACATGGCATTTTGAATACCGGCAGCCCTGGTTCTGGTTTGTCTGAGAAGCTGCTGAACTGATTTGCTGTGCTGGAGGTAGATTTTGCTACTTGCTGGGCTGGTTGTAATGATTCAAGCGCATGCTCTGGATGTGGCTGATGTTATTCCCAATGTGTATTTATATCAGTAAGAATAGAAATCTATCATAAAATCATATTCTGCAAAAGCAGTGTTAATTACCTTGTTTTCTGCGTAGAAATTCTGCATTTGCAAGCCTCGCCATCTGCATTGCAGCCATTACATGTGGGAAGTATGGAATGTGTCTTATCAGACACAGAGCGTGCACAGCAAAGGACATCCAAAGGTTATGTTGTCATCATGTCAAATGGGTCTGTTTATTCTGAGTGCTGTAGAAGCRGAGCTTAATCAGAGCATCAGCCATATGCAGATTTGAAATTAGATTTTACAATAACCACCTGTCTGCTGTTTCGAATCCATCATATTCTTTGGGTTAGAGCTGTGTTTGCTTAGCGAATATATTTGCTGAGAGACTGTAATCTAAAAGCCTTCAAGCAACAGTGTAAAAGGCACTTAAATGCATGTATATGTATGGGTGTCCAAGGGAAGCACATCTGTCTTACGGCTTTGTACAGTCTGCTACTAAAGTATATGGGGAGAAAAAAAAAAGGCATTTTTCCAAGTAAAAATTGATAGTATTAGCGAACCACCCCTATAAACTTCTTTTGCTCTTCTTTTTGGGTTCATATTACTTGTATGTGTCATCCAAAAAAAAAGTCAGTGRCAATTGATGCAGCATTGGATCTTCCTTTCTCTGTCCTAAACGTTTTTAAAGGAATAAGTACAAACATGCACATAATGTTTATATAGCGAGACATGCCATAGTTTTTGTGACTCACAGCATTCTGCCTTTAAGGACTCAAAAAAATCTGTCTGAAAAGTTTAAGGTTCTCTTCACTCTGTTGTAACATGGGGGGAAAAARAAATCCATGTGTTCACTTATTGCAAGCTGCATCAAGGCGGTGGTGAGTCAAGATGAAAAGAGCAACGATATTCAAAGTAAAGGCTGACATTTTAAACGCTGGCACTTGGAAAGAAGTGGAATTAAAAAGAATTGCAGAGCAAAAACTGATAAACAACTTGTACCACAATTTAATCATATGCTCAAAACTGCCTGAAACAAGTAAGTCCTACAGTTTTTTTTTTTCTTGCTTATTTCCACTATGGTAGTTATTCTTCTAAAGTGGTAGTTGCTCTCCCTGGGGAAAAAGAGAATTTATTTTTTTTAACTCAGAGTATGGCCCCTCCCATGGAAGTCAACAGGAGTTTCTCTGAATTCAATGAGAACTTAAATGGGCCATTAAATGAGATCAGTAAGGCAAGAGCTTTCCAAAGCCATCCTGCCCCAGAGGCTCCCTCCTCATCAACCGAGCAGTAGCGACCTGTGTTTTTAGGCTGGCCAACATCTGAAGCTGTACATATCCCCTTCTCCAGAGTGGGAGTGTTTTTGCCATTCACCACAGTAAGCTGAAAAACGGGGTTGTTGTGAGTCGGGGAAGTGCCCTGTAGCACACAACCGCTGAGCATCCAGCTGGGCTGAGCTGTAAAACGCTGCCTCTTGCCTCTCCGCGTCTATCCAGGGTTTAGTGTAAATCCACGTGCTAGGAAGGTGCCGGAAGCGTAGCTGCAGAGTGTCCTCCAAAGCTGAGGGCAGGAGCCTTCATTTACAGCGGYGTGTAGGGAAGCCTGTAATTTGTGTGGTACCAAGGTGGTGCTTAAGCGGAACAGCCCCAAATCTCCACCTTTCCTGTGCTTTCCCTTTCCAAGAGTTTGACCTCAAAAGAGACRACTTTTCTACTTGAGTTCCCCAGGTCCAACCACCCATGTGGTGGGATTTGCCCCAGAGGGATCCCATCACTAGGCTGCATCTCCTCTGGCTAGGACCCGATACATCAGCACAAGGACATGAAGCCAAGCAACATGATGCTTCGTGTGGTCTGTGGGTTAAAAGCTCGCTTCTTCCTCCAGCTCCTCATCTTTGCTTGGCAAGATGCGASTGTATGTTTTAACTGTGTCCATTCAAGCTCATAAAACAACCACATCCCTGTTGAAACTCTGGTGTGCTTATAGCATCTTCTCATACAGCGAGCTCTTTGGAGGAAAACACAGCTATAAAAATTGCTTTATCAGACAAGGCCACCGCTCTCACACCCGCTGCTGCCGCCCCACACGTACGCGCCTCTGCTTCTACCGACACCTTCCCCGCTGCCGGCGGGGCCGCGCCGTGCCGTGCCGCCCCCGGCTGTGCCCCGGGGCCAGGAGGGGTTTCCAGCCCTGAATTTCCGCGCCGGGCCCTCTGGAGGTCAGTGTTTGCCCGCGCTGCAGCGGACCTGTTGCACCCGCGGCTCGCGCCGCGCCGCGCAGCCCCGCGGAGGCTCCGCGGGCAGGGCCGGGCAGGAGCCTGCCCGCTCGGAGCCTCCGCCAGCCCCCTCGCAGCGCAAACCCCACGCGCGTTTTACGACCCCATCAGCCGAGGGGGGCGGTGGGTCCCCCCGCCCTGACGGCGCCCCCGGCCCTCGCGGTGCCTGCGCGGCCGCGGAGCGCCCGCAGAGCCGCTCCTCGCCCGCGGGGCG